>VZTM01000926.1:97480-125545 GCA_013400555.1 Jacana jacana
CCTGTGCCTGCAAGCGGGTGGGGACGGGCCTGGGCTGGGGAAGAGAAACCGCCCCCGCTCCGCCGTGGCGGCCGCCGTAGTTGGGGCGGGGCGCTGCCCGGAAGGAGACGTGGGTTTCAGGAGGAAGGCGGAAGCCATGGCGGCGGCGGAGGCCGAGTGGGAGCCGGCGGGGCTGCTGCCGGCCCCAGGGGGTGGCCTCGACTGGGGTGAGTCGGGCTGAGGGCGGTGGTGGGGGGTCCAGGGTTGGTGTTGGGTGATGAGGAGCTCCCCGGCAAGCCGTGGGGAGTTCCCCGCCGGGGCCGAGCCGGCGCTGAGGCCGCTGATCTCTCCCGCAGAGGCGGTGCTGGGTGAGGAGCTGAGCGAACTGCTGGGCGCCGCGGAGCAGCGGCTGGCCCCGAGGGACGAACCCGAGGTGAGTACCGGGGCCCCGCAGGGAGGAGCGCCGGGGCTCTGAAGGCGGCCGCCTGGCTGGAGGCATTCGAGCTGCTAGGCTGGAGTGCCGGGGGCTTTACAGCCCCCTCAGCCCTGGCTTAGCTGTCGAGGTGCGGAGTTGTCTGCGAATAGACCGTCGGTGTCAAAGCTGGAGATTTAAAAGCCGAGGTTAAAGGGGAGAGTGTGAAGCGAAAGTCTGAGGCGCTGTGCCCAGTAAAAGCTGTGCTGTTGCTGACCTGGTGAAGGCAAACTTCCCCTGCGAGGCGGTGCCGGCAGGAGGCTGCCTTTCTGAGTTATGCAGAAGGAGAGCTGTGGAGAAGCCTGGGTGCCTTACATCTGTGGCCACTGGTGCTGTGGTTTATCACCTTGCTTAGAACATGGCTTCTTGCTTTCTTGTCAGTTTTTGGATTTTCTACGAAACCTTTTCCTCTCAAACCATGTCTTTCACTGTCTAGTCACACATACTGCTTTTTCTGTCCCAAGGCATTTGCCTCATGGTTTCTTCACTCCCTGTTATAGCCCCTGCCTTCTCTCTGCTCACTATGCCCTGCCCCACCTCAAGCCCAACCCCTGGGTTATCCAGCGCCAACCTCAGGCACTAAGAACGTGCCTACAAGCACTGTAGAGCCAGGTGCTGGGGAAAACTTGGGAACTGCTGCATTGTGCAAGGGCAGGGTATTCCTTTTCAGTAGGTCAGCATTTGGATGTGGTGTTGAGGGATATGGTTTAGGGGAGAACTTGTAGAGTAGGGCTGATGGTTGGACTTGATGATCCCAAGGGGCTCTTACAACCTATCTGATTCTATGATTAATTGCCTTCATGGAGGCTTCTAATGCACAGCTCAGGCTGTGGTTTTTTGGTCATTCTTCCTATAGATATGCTCTGATGAGCTTTTTTCTTCATCACAGCCTGTGAATACGAACATCTGTGCACTCTGCATGAGGCAAGTTGAGAATGTAAGCAGAGGTGCATTTGCATGGTACTTCTTAACAGGAGAATCTTCCCTGTAAATTTATATAATCTTGGTGTTGTCATATTTATGTCTTTCATGCAAGTGCTTATAAAAACATTACATTGAGTAGGGAACTGAGACTTACAGTTGCAGGAGCAGAAAAAATGGAGCAAAAAATGTGATCTCTGTTTTAAAGGTCATAGAATAAATAACGTCTACAAAGTTATTTTAGTCTCTTTTTTCTATTGGAAAGGAGACTGGCATCTCTGGCTTTAGAAGATGTCAATGTCAGTTTATTCACTTGTAGGGAGGCCTAATACATACTGCTCATCAGATCTTGAGCAAATCAGTCTTTGTGTCTCTTTTCTTGCTGGTAAAGTAATACTGATGCTGCTTTTGTTTATGAAGTGCTTTGAGATGTGATGATGGAAGGACATTAAGTCATTTTTTTGCTTAAAATGAAGGAGAGGATGCTAACAAGTTGCTAAAACTTTTGTTTTATGTAAGGTGGTACAGAGACTGGACTTAGAACTTTCACAGTATGGTAATTAGTGATGCTCTGAAACTGGTATACTCATTTCCTACAGCTCTAAGCTTTAAAAGAAGCCTTGTCCTGTGTATTTCAGTTGAGAATTGCCCCCTTAATCTTTTATCTCTGCTGCCTTAAGGCAACTGAAGTAACAGTTTCATTTTTTTTTCTGGAGCTGTAAGAATGTGTTGGTTATATTGTAACATGTGCTTTAATAATGGCTGGTATTTTCAATGTATATTGTCTTTTTGTCTTTTTTTTTTTTCCTGAACTGTCATTTTAGGAAAATGATCTCTATAACTTTCATTTTGATTTGGATTTGATGTCTTGGGACTCAGATCTTTGGAATCTTACAGGCCACGTTTATGACGGTAATTGACCTTTTTTATTTTGTGGGTGTAACTATCCTCCACACCCCCCAAGGGTGAGCTGTTGTAGCTTTAGGGTAGTGGTAATTTATGTGAAATTATTTGATGTCCTGCAGCATTTAGCTCCGTGATGAGAAGTCATACTGTGTTTCTGTAGGATGAGTACAGCTGGCGAGGGCTGCCCTACAAGCTAAGCTGTTTAAGTATCTGTAATCTCGCTATGTCTTCTGCTGTGCCTTGTTTCAGGAATTAATAATAGCTGCCGTAGGGCAGTATGTTCTTCACTGATCTCCTGTTGTTAAACACTTGTACAGTGAAATTTCTTTATCTGCCTCTTGCAGATGAAAGCGTGAAGACAGAACCCTTATCACCAGCCACTTCAAATTGTTCGGTCCCTTCTCCGTCATCTGTGGACTCTCCAGTGCAGAATGTGCCTGTATGCAGAAACCTCCATGTAACACATGTAGCTGCTGTTATTCAGAACCAGCTGGGACAAACAAAAGGCCCAGTGATTTACTTGTCTGACCAACTTCATGGCATAGGAAGAACCAACTTCTTTTTCTAACTCTTTCAAAAACCACTTCCCTTCAATGATGTTTCCTTCCTTCTCTGCTGTGACCCATTCTAAAAAGAGCATGTTCAGTTCTGTTTTCTCAGCTGTGTGTATTGGCCTGGTTGCCAAGCAAAATGCCTTCTAAAGCCTAGCAGTTGCTGGCCTCTGCCCCTCTTTGCTCTCCTCATAAGGAGAGGTACTTCTTTGTTTTTCAGTGGTACTTGGCATTGACTAGACCAAAATTGCAGGACAAAGCCTTTCTGCTGTTTGCTGAAGCAGCAACACAAATGTGATGAAAGGCTGTTATACTCTGAACTACCAGTAGACACTTTTATGTTTCTGAAGCATTAATCTCATGTACTTTCTGTCTGCAGGATGATGGGGACTTCAGCTGTAGCTCCCAGATGTCTCCCATCTCTCTCTACAGTAAGAGTTGCAGAAGCCCTGCATCCCCTGAAGGAGATGGAGGGAAGAAGCCTGCTGTCGGCATCACTTCTCGGTCTGGTATGAAAGATGGGATTACTTTGGTTCTGTGGATGGTGCATATTGTCTTGCGTGCAGAAGTTTAACTAGCAGACACTAGTACATTCTGTCATTTCTGGATTTGGGATCAGATATGTCTATTTTTAACAAATATTATAAATGGTGTGTGAGCCGATGCAGGCAGGACTCGGGAACAACCACAGAAACGTGCATTACAGGCAAAGCACAAATCTGATCTCAATACCTCCTGGGTCGGGGAATCTCTGAGGCAGCAACCGGGCAGAGGCATGCAAGCAGGGGACGCAGGCATGGCAGAGCAAGAGAGATTCCTAGTTAGTAAGGGAGTTCCTGCTAGCAAGGGAGTGAGAGAGCTCACACTTGCTGTTCTGGCCTGTATTTCAATGATTCTGGCAGGTAGAGTTTTCCACTGTGCTTTGGTCTTTTCAACAGCAGGGCAAGAATCTCAGGCATGTTCAATAAAGTACCCTTGAGTCCATCCCAGGCCTACGTTATCTAAGTGCAGATGTTCTACTTGTTGAGCATGCAAAGCTAAATAATAATTAGTCTTTCCCCACAGATATGTTAAAAAAAAAGCAAGCCATACCAAAAGCCATATTAGTGCTTGAATTCTTCATTCTCTATCTTCTGGTCCAAGTCTGTCTTCTTTTCCTTTTCTAGCAAATAATTCTGCAAGGAACCTGAAGAGGTGTGTTCAGACAGCATCCAAGCCTTTGATACAACCCAAACCCCTTTTGCCCGCTGTACCCAAAGCTCAGGCTAACATTGGCATCCCAGCTAAAACCATCATTATTCAGACTCTTCCCACCCTCGTGCCACTGCCAAAGCATCAGCCAGTTGTTAATATCCAGCCAGCACCTCCTAAAGGTAGGTGAATTGTCTTGACTGAGCCAGTCTTGGTGGTAAATACGATGTCTGTTTGGAATGGTCTCTGGAATGAAGTTAACTTTGTTGAGTGAAATGGGAGGGGGTAAGAGAAAAAAGAGGATTCCTACATGCTTTGCTGAAAAAGCTTTAGGCTGAAAAGATGGCCTTATTCCTCTCTGATGTACTCCCCATGAGAAAGAGCGCTCACGTGGGCACTGTGTGGAACTGAAGGCAGTATAGCAATAAAAAGGACTATGCTGAGTGCTGGCATTTCAGAGATAAAACTGCTGATTTGGAAAGATCTCTGGGGACCCTTTGCTCTGCTCTGCTTGTGATGGCAGGTGGTGCACAAGGTAATTACAGTGCTATTCTGTTGTAGTCAAAGGAAGATCCAGCAGGATCAGTTAGGATAGCTTGAAGGAAGCTTGAGAGCTTGGTGTAGGAGTCATAAAAGCTTTATCACCCACATGAAACTCTGCCACAGGATGGTGGGAACGTGACTTTATGGCTTTCTATTTGCTAAACAGCATTAAATAGAATGTTGTGACATCTGCTAATAGTTGAGAGCACCACATTAGAAATTAGAAAAGTTGCTTTCAGCTGCAAGCTGATGTTAACATCAGGCAAGTGATTTCTTCTCCACTCGTAGTTCTTAATTTCTCCTGTTGCCCTGTAACAGATTTCTGAAGTAGCTTGAGCCTTCATTTCTGAATCCAAAGCATTGTTTTACTCTTAGCTAAGGCAGAATGGACCTTACTTGCCTTGCTGGAATTGTTGGATGCAGTTGCTTGTTTTCACCAGCTGATGGCTGCAGTCTCTTGCGGTACAGGCACAAAGACGTGCAAGAAAAAGGAGACAAATACTTAAGGGCATGTATCTAGAAATTATTGCAATAGTGAAAAATTTGTCTTATTACTAATTGTTCTTCCATTAGGAGTTAAGCCAAAGCTGGAGATGCTGACATTTGTTACAACATGCCTAAGATTGTTAGACTGCTTAAAACACAGTCAGCGTGACCTAATTCTTATTCCTTCTGATGTTCCAACTGATAAAATACCATCTGTAATAAGGAATGTTGGGGATATGGATTTTTTGGATACAAGTATAGTACTGTGAAGATCAACTCTCTCCTTTTCCCTGAAGAAAAGTCAAGAGAATAGTTTCTGTGAGGCACTATAGAGGAAATATTTTGGAGAAAGTATTTCTATTCCATGTATTTGCTTTAACTGAGGATGTGTTTAAAAATTCTGTTGTGCTGCTTCCATAACAAAAACATACGGATATTGTTCATTAATCAAAATCCCCTGCCAGTGCCAAGTTGGATCTACCAGTTTGAAATATGCCATTGTCTTCAAAGGAGCACAAGGAATGGTATTTTTACAGTCCCTTTCATAAAAGTTATAAGAAGAAAACATGATCATAGAGCACCACATACTTTATGCATTGAAAGGATCATTGAAATAATCTCAAATTGCCCGCTTGAGGTTCTTAAATAGGGAAGTACCAACTTAGGATGTCTTCAAGAGCATCTCTGCAAAAACTGAGGTCTAATCCTACACCTTGTACATATAAGAACTTGGTGCTAGGTGAATGACTTCATTTTTCGCCTTCCAGAAGGTTGAGTGAATGCTGCAATACATTGTTGTGCCTTTTGGTTGGAATGCTCAGCAGGAATGTGCTGTTTCTGAAAGCTGGCGAGGTCACCCTGTTACAAAGGATTAGAGAGACATTCATGTGTTTTCTGACAACAAAATATTACTCAAGCACCTGCTTGAGTTAAATGTAGTTGTTGGACTGAAATTTCTTGGAAGTGACTGTTTTTAATTCCATTTCAAAATCTGTCAATATTACCTCATTTTTTTCCGCTTGCTTTTCTTTAAGCTTGATTCAGCTTGTGCATAAAATTTCTTACTTAAAATGTTTTTTAAAAAACTTGGTCTTGTTTTAGTGTGAATTGAGGCTCTAAGTTATGATTTGAAAGTGTAACGTGCATTTTAATTTGTCATTCATCTTTCTCTGTGCTGTTTCTGAATGGTTTTGTATAATATGACTCACTTCTGCGTAGTAAGTTTTACATATACACAGTAAACGTATACATAGCAGTAAAGTAGGGATGGACAGCAGGGAGAAGGAGGATTGAGGTAAGCTGGTTATTTTCTTTGAAAAAGTTGCTCAAAGTGCATCAAGTGTAAGCAATACTGAAATTACTAATGTTTCTAACAAGTTTTAACATTAGCTTTTGGGAGAGAGCTTGATTCATTGGATGCCTTTAATATCTGTAGTTTTGGTTTGCAGGAATGATTAAGAGCCCTGCAAACTTTTGAGCTTTTGTTTTTATTTTCCCCATTGCTATTCTGGGGAAGATACTAATGCCGTGGAATTGGACTTGAGATAAATTGCATGGGGCAGGAGATGAAGCATGGCTTTCTACCTTCTATAGCAGTATTTCCCTACAAGCTGGTCATGTGTAGATTCATTTCATATCATACTCTGAGCACTGTTCTTTGTTCTTGTGTTCTAGGTCAATCAGTGGTGCTGCCCCAGCCCACCATGGTACAGCTCCAGGCTTCTGGGGTGCTCCCTGCCTCCCAGCCAGTCCTTGCTGTCACTGGAGGGACCACGCCACTTCACAATCCTACAGTGAACGCATTGCCTCCAGCTGCTGGAAATGGCTCAACAAGCGGCAAAATGCCAGTGCTTCAAAGCACCACAGCAGCGATGGGGCTGGACGTAAGTTCTGACTGTGATTATGGCTAATAACCAAAGCTTGGAAATGGTTTTCATTTTTAACAGTGGGATATAATGGGAGAACCAGGCCACTTTCCAGTCTCAGGAAGACAGAGCTGTAGTTGGTCTAGTAGGATTTCTAACATTAAATGGGAAATTTGGCAGCTGGGCAGAGAACAGGGAGGAACAGCTTTATATGTGCTGACCTGCCTGGAGCTGCAGGCCAGGTATGCAAGGATTGTGGCAGAAGGCAGTGCTGATACTTCTTTTTTTTTTTTTTTTTTTTTTTTTTTTTTTTTCCCTTGTATTCTCAATGTCAAGCTCTCAATGCTTGAATCTCTCTTACTAACACAATGATCTATCTGATTTTTGATTAGTTCTAAATAATTTTTCTATTCCATTTAATAAAACCACTCCTTTGGAAGTAGATGAATTGGAAATGTCAGCAGTAGGCCTCGTTCTTTTTCCATCCCCTTTATCTCACCATATTTTACTCATGATTTTTGGAAACTTCAGATATTGAGTTTCCTATGGTCCTAATCTCTTCAGGCTCCCTTTTCATCATATATGGAATGAATAGAAAAGGGATAAGCTCTCAACCGTCACTGCACAAATAAATAAGTTTTTCTGCAGTAGGTGGAAACAGAAATAGCTTTTGAGATGTGTGTGGGTTTTTTCTTCCCTTTTCAGCTTTGACATCTTAACTAGCTAGCAAGCTGGGTCTCAACTTGATTTAGTTCCTAGTAGTTAAGAGCCACCTTGGTGGCATTTTGTTGTACAAAGGAAGCCATGCTTCTGGAAAGTACTGAAGTCTCTTGTTTGTGGCTTTTAAACTCTCAGGGTGTTATTCTCCAGTGTGGTGCTCCAAGCACTGTTGTGAGCTGAGAGTCCCATTGCATCTCTTGGTATCAGGGAGAAAACACTGCTGTCTGTTCACATGAAACTGCAGTATAGTCACTGGTTATTAGCCATTCAGGACGCTGTTTCACAAAGGTACTTGCCTTCTGGCTTCTTTGGAGGGGTGTTGTTAAACAGTTTTCTAGCATCTGAGAATTGCCATTCATACTCAATGTTAAATTTTCCTCACTGTTAGGGTTAGTGTGGAGGCTGCATTTTCAGATGGAAAACTATCAGCTACAAAAAATTCAGCAGCCAGGCTGCAGTGGAAACCTAATCTTGAATTTGCAAGAATCTAACAAAGGTCTGTCGGTAGACAGACCAGTTAAGAGCACTATTTTTTTAAATTATAATTATCATAGAATCATAGAGTTGGAGTTGGAAGGGACCTTAAAGATCATCGAGTTCTAACCCCATTGCCTGCTGCTGCCACGCAAAGCCAGACTGAAGAGACCTGCCCACAGTCATTAGATTTGTGAAACCCTGTAATCAGGGCTAGCATGGCACCTTGCTATTGTCTGAATATAAGTTTTAATTGACGACCCCCCTGTATTGTTATCGTGCTTCATATACACATCTGTGACAGTCAATAGTCGAATGTGTAACTGGGGTAATGAGTAGCTGCTTGTTTTGAATGATAGTTGAGTGGGTATTTCCACATGAAGCTGTTCTAGGGAGGCAGTTTCAAGACTTGGTATCAGCCTAAATGCTGCACATCCTACCTGTGTTTATTGAAACATTGCAGCTGCTTTTTGTGTAGTAGCACTTTGAAAAAAAGCAAATGTTTGAGGATACAGCTGGCGCCAGCAGGGTTAAAACATCTTGCACTGCCGTAGACACCATGTGTGGCGCTCGGAGCTGCACAGATGTAGCTGTCGTTTGAGCTCTGTAACACATGCTTTTGTTTGCTAATCTCAGCAGATGTTGCGGGATAAAAAGGAACACTGCAGGACTTTTCTTTTTGGGCTTAGGCAGGGATAAACTGTTAGCTGAACACTCAGCCCTTCCAACGGGTTAGGCTGAGACTGGCTGATAGCAAGCCGAATGCCTGAGGCCCTGCCTTGTGCCTGCCCTGCTGGCACACGTTTACGCCGCTCGCCAGCCGCGGGCAAGTGCCAGACTTTCAGTGTCAATAGGAAGCCCCTGAAGAACTCTCCACTAGGCAATTGGACAAAAGCAACGCTGTCGAAGCAAAGCCACTCTTCTGGTTGAAGGAAAAGAGACTCTTAAATAAAAGTGCAGATTTCCTTTCCTGTTGAAATTAAATATGACAACAAATGGTAGGTGTGTGAGGGAATCCAGTTTAGTTGTGTCCTTTCTCTTATGTTTCCACTCTATAGTGAAAAAGGATGTAATTCTGCCTCCCAGTTCTGCTGATTTAATAAAAAAAGAAATAATTGACAATTTAGAAAGTTAGATTACTCAAAATTACTTCAACACAACTGTAGATTTCTGTTAAAGAATCCTGTTTTCTATGCTGTAAGCACGTTGTGCTCTATTGAATTAGAGACAAGGAAACCCAGATTCTTTGTAAGAACAGAGAAAACACTTGCATAGGTTTTCTATTCCTGCTTTTAAGATTCATCTTCGAATACAGCAGCTTTCATAAGCTCAGGTACCAGCCAATGTAAAGTTGAAACAGTTTGTACTTCCAGCTCTTTGCTAATTTTCCCAGTGTGTGTACCAAAAACTCCATGGAGTGTGAGAGACATTCTTACCACTTTGTGCTAGAATCACAGAATCACGGAATTTCAGAGTTGGAAGGGACCTCTAGAGATCTAGTCCAACTCCCCTGCCAAAGCAGGATTGCCTGGAGCACGTCACTCAGGACTGCATCCCGGCCGGTCTTGAAAACCTCCAGAGAAGGGGACTCCACAGCCTCCCTGGGCAGCCTGTTCCAGGGCTCTGGCACCATCACTGGAAGGAAGTTTCTCCTCATATTTGAATGGAACTTCCTGTGTTCCAGCCTGTGCCTGTGGCCCCTCGTCCTATTGCTGGAAACCACTGAAAGGAGTCTGGCTCCATCCTCCTTCAAGCCACCCTTTAGGTACTTGTCAACATAGATAAGGTCTCCCCTCAGCCTTCTCTTCTCCAGGCTAGAGAGCCCCAGCTCTGTGAGCCTTTCCTCATAAGGGAGATGCTCCAATGCCTTAATCATCTTTGTTGCCCTATGCTGGACTTTCTCCAGTAGTTCCTGGTCTCAAACTGGCCCAGAACTGGATGTAGTATTTCAGTTGTGGTCCTACCGGTGCAGAGTAGAGGAGGAGAATGACCTCACTGGACCTACTGGCCACACTCTTCCCTATGCAGCCCAGGATTCTATAGGCCCTTTTGGCAGCAAGGGCAAATTGCTGGCTCATGGAAAGTTTGCTGTCCACCAGGACTCACAGATACTTCTGCTCAGAAGTCCTTTTCAGAAGATCCATCTGTAACCTGTATTGGTGCCTGGGGTTCTTCCTCCCCAGGTGCAGGACCCTCTTCATTAGGTTCTTCTCTGCCCCGCTCTCCAGTCTGTCCAGGTCATACTGGATGGCAGTACAGCCCTCTGGAGTGTTAGCCAGCCCTCCCAGTTTGATATCATCAGTGAACTTGCTGAAATACATCTGATGTTGGAATGGAGGTTAAATTTTGCTCAGAGCTGAGTTTTCTTTGGAAGACTAAATTGAGGTAGCAGTGTTTATTTGTAAAGTGCATGGCTCTGTAAAACTGAAGACAGAGGAAAATCTGCATCTAGTTAATACTGTTTGAAGCAAGGTTTTGCAATGAACCTTTCACTTCTCCCTATTTACAACTTCTTTTGTGAGTGCGTGTTAGCGCTGGTGTGGTTTTTAAGTATAGGAAGCAAAATCTAAACCGCTAATTAATGTTTGACTTAAATGCCAATGTTTTCCTTTGTGGTCTGTGCTTCCCAAGAACCAGAAGTTATTCTCTTCAGTAGTAAATTAATACAATACAACCTACAAAGAGGGAGGCTTCAAAAGAAATTAGTAGAGGTGTGTTCTGTCTTTCATCTTTGCTCAGCACTTGTGCGATAATGCTCAAGCAGTCTAACGTTCCAAAGTAGTTCCTCTCTCTCTTCTGATTATCAAAATGCTCAAGCAAGGGGCATGTTTATCCTGATGCCAAGCCAGCTGTGTACTGCTTACTGCCGTACCGCTTCCAGGTTCAAGCATGATTCGCTGTTTCACACACACAACTCTTTCAGTTTCCTGCATCAGATTTAGGGAGGATCAAAGTGCGCAGTTTTAGCTTATTCCCCAAGAAAAGCCATCTGAGCACTAGAGGGTTAACCAGGGACTTTAGGCTTTTTAAGGGATTGTCAATTAAAACAAAAATAACTCAAGGATGTGAATAGTTTGGTTTCATGTAAGCAAGCCTAAGAAATGAGTGGAAGTGAAACTTGTGGCATAGACTGAAATGCAGTCACTGCACAGAGTACCTTGAGTCCGTCTGGGGGAAAGCTGCTGTTCCTGACAGCATTCTGAGAACACCAAGCAGAGGAGGGCAGTCTCGATAAATACCATCTGGAACGTAGCTGGTACTGTCTGAAACAGCAATAGGTGTTCCTCAGGATCTACTTTAGTTGACAAACGCTGCCAGGTTCCAGACGCTTAGGCAAAAGCTGTCCAGTAGTGAATAATCCTGAGCAGCTCTGCAAACGAGAATGGGTGTAAACAATTTGATCTTCTCCATTTGTCTTCATGATGCAAAACCTCTTTTTAAAAAGAGGAATGTAACTACTTCCTTGGAGTATCACACAACTCAAGGCAAAGCTGCTGCATGAACTCATTCCTTGTTACTTCATCTCTGGACAGTTGAAGTGATCCTGGCCCCAAACTGGTGTGTTCTATACACTGCAGTCCTTGGCTAGCTGGAATAATTTTATTTTTCCAAAGTTTTTATATGTCTGCAAAAGTTTTCTTATGTAAAGTATTGTAGTACTTAAAAAGCACAAGGTAAAGTTTGGTGTTAATGAAAATATGTTAAAATCTTTTCTTTCTCCAGTCTCTGCTGATGAGAGAAACTGGAGTAAGTACAAACAGCTTGACTTTAACAGGCTTTTGTTGGTGGCAGCAGACTAGACATACAATAAATGATCTTTACAGAAAGCAATTTGATCAATGTGGAGACAGTCCAAGACGTTAATGTAGTGTAACATGTTTTTTTAGCCTTTGTCACCAGACTGCAGTATCATGAAGAAGAATGACTTCTTCAAACAGCCTGTAGTCAATGTTCCTTGCAGATGCCAAAGCCCTAGAGCAACATATTGTCTGCGTGTGGGTATATACAGGGAGAGTTGGAAAGCTACGGGTGGGGGTCTTTGAGGGCCGGACCTTAGCTGGAGCACACCATCTGAGTTTGTTAACGTTCCTATTCTGTGACTTGTTTATTTTTTCCTAGACTGATACTTCTAGAACAGTTCTAATCTTTTTTCATTAGCTTTCATGCTCTAGTAGATACAGGTTACTCCAGTGCATGTGTTGGTAGCTACTGGAGGATATTCAGATCTGTGGAAGATACAACATTCGGTTCTCTTTCAATGTAAACATCATTAAGGCACATCCTGTTGTAGCTTAATAATGTGATGGAAGTCTTCTGTTTTTAGTAAAAACAGAGTTGCTGTTGCTAATCTGAGAGGGAAAGGAAATCAACAGGGTAGTGTTTAAACTTAGGATTTCATGTAATTTTGTATAGCTCTGCAGTATCGATCATCGTTATCCCTGTCAGCAGCAAGATGCTTTCAGTCTAGGTTGCCCCACACAGTGGAAACCACAAAATGAGTAAGTGGTAAGAGATGATAGACTGTTCCTGCTTGGGAAAAAAAAAATCAGACTCATCAGGGCTGTTGGGGGATGGGGAGGGGTTACTTTGAACTGTCCTGGTCTGGTCTCACAGCTAGTGGTGGGAGTGAATTATGTGCCCTCATGGAGCGCATTTGCTGGTTTAGCTTCATCCGGAAGGAATCTAGTTTGTGTGCTCTATCAGAGACTGTTCTGTGATGTGAACCAAAGCATATTAAGTGTGACAATCGAGAAACGTGCATCAAAGCTACAGTCCTGATCTGAATTAAAATTCTAATACAGATGCACACAGAGACTGAATTTAAACTGCCACATAAGTGCTTGATACGCATAGAATGGCACATAGAATGTGCAATCTGAGGTCAGCAACAGTATTCAAAGTCTCAAAAGTTATAGAGCAGATCTGGAAAAGGTACAGAAACAAGTGTAGTCAGTGTGGAAATGGTCTTTGTACAGGACAGACTAAAAAACTGTAGGACTTTCCAGTTAAGAGAGCAGCTGGCTGATTGTAGCCTATAACATGGTGTATGGTAAAGCAAAGATGAAAGACATACTTGCTACCTTGCAGACCTGTAGGTATGTATTTTCTGTCTTTGTGACTCAATCAAACAAATGCTTGACACTTGATCAAATCAAACTGTTTCTCAGGTATGCATTGTGTCCCCCACACATAGGAGGTTGAGAATGCAGGAGAGAACGGAGCCAGCGCAGGACCTGGTTTTTTCATTATTAGTGAGCTATAACTCTTGGACTCCTACTTGCCTCTCTTTCAGCTTTTTTGAAGCAGAGTGCAGGAAGCTATCTTTGCAGACTTAACAAAACAGAGGAGCAGAGGTCATGCCTGAAATAGAGGCACTTTTAACTTGCAGATCATTCATAGACCTGTCTATTGTCTGTCCAGGTCAATGTCTTGAGAAGGCAGCAGCGCATGATCAAAAACCGGGAGTCAGCCTTTCAGTCACGGAAGAAAAAGAAAGAATACATGTTGGGACTGGAGGCGAGGCTGGAGGCAGCCTTATTAGAGAATGAGAAACTCAAGAAAGAGAACACCACACTGAAGAGGCAGCTGGATGAAGTAGTATTAGAGGTAAGAGATTGTAAGGAAGATGTGACTTTGTATAAAGACAGTTGCTCAGGTGGAAGGCACTAGAGCAGAATCAGGGAAATATTGTCTGGAAGACTTTTGGGGCTTTCTAGCTCAGCCTTCTACTCTAAGCAGAACTTTCATCAACTTTAGGTAAGGACAGTTGTCCTATTATCTAGTTGACTTTTAGTTCTTTATTTTTTGGTGCTTCTGAAGATTTCCCTGAGAAGATAGACTGGATAGAAGCTGAATATAACATACAAACTTTTAAAAGAGTTTTATTTTTAAATAGTCCTGGCATGTATTCATACAAAAATAGGCAAATAAATCTAAAAAGCAGTCAGCATTTGGTGTATTTAGTGCTTAACATACCTTTGCATGTCTGTGCCCCTTTTTTATTGTTTGTCTTCTCTGTTTCTTCCTGTCTAGAACCAGAAGCTCAAAGTATCATCTCCAAAGAGAAGGACTTTGTGTGTGATGGTGATACTGGTATTCATAATGTTGAATTATGGTCCATTGAGGTAAGATACCTAGGAATTCCTCTTTGCTTAGCAAGTTTGCTGTCCTGCAATTTTTGTTTGAATCGTTAGAACAGGCAGTGTTGTGTTTTAAAGCCTTGAGCTTGAAACCTGACTTCTGTCCTTTACTCCTGCAGAGGGGAAGACACATCTGTGTAATGATCCCTCTTTTGGAATCCTTCTGGCAGTAGAAGCTAGATCTTGTGCTTTTAATTTCTCTTGGCTTGGCATTTTGTTAACCAGTGCAGCATACATCAGTTTGTGTGCTCTGTTCATACCTGAAAGGATTGAAGAGCTGTATTTAGAATCCTTTTAGGAAGAAAAATGTCACAGGCTTTGAGACCTCACCTGCTTGTTTGTACCTGGGCTAATGTCAATAGCCATGAGTTTAATCTGTTTCCAGTACCAAATGCAGGAAATGTCACTGTTCCAGTGCATTGCACTCCTGATCATTGGATTTGTCTAGCAGCAATCTTCCTTATTACAGTGTAAGCCCTATATTGTCTTCTAGAGGTTCTTCCTTCTCCTTCATTAGTTGATGGGGTAATCCAAAGCCTCTATTGTTTGAACTGTATCAGCGGAACATAAGAACCAGAGAGCAGGAAGGAAATGCTGCATTACTTCCCACTTTATAAAGAAATCTGTGGAAGAGAGGAGACTAAAAAGGGACAGTTCTTGCACATATCTGTCTATTTAACCTGGGTGTAGAATCTGGCAGGGCCACAAACATGATCAGAGGACTGGAGTACCTCTCCTGTGAAGACAGGCTGAGAGAGCTGGGGTTGTTCAGCCTGGAGAAGAGAAGGCTCTGGGGAGACCTTATAGCAGCCTTCCAATATCTGAAGGAGCCTACGAGAGGGCTGGAGAGGGACTGCTAGTGAGGAAGTGTACTGACAGGACAAGGGGTAATGGCTTTAAATTGGAAGATTTAGATTAAATACCACAAGGAAAATCTTTATTGTGTGGGTGGTGAGGCACTGGAACAGGCTTCCCAGGGAAGTTGTGGATGCCCCATCCCTTGAAGTGTTCAAGGCCAGTCTGGATGAGGCTTTGAACAACCTGCTCTAGTGGGAGGTGTACCTGCCCGTGGCAGGGGGGTTGGAACTTGATGATCTTCAAGGTCCCTTCCAACTCTAACCATTCTATGATTCTAACATAAGAACCTTTTATATGAAACTGTTCATGTTTTTCAAAAGGGAAGATATTTCAGTAGGTTCCAGACAGCAAGGTCTCCGTTTGTCCCCCAAACTAAAGGAAGGAGATTGGATAGAATCATAGAATCATTTAGGTTGGAAGAGACCTTGGGATCAAGTCCAACCATCAGCCCTACTCTACGAAGTTCTTCCCTACACTGTATCCCTGAAAACCACATATAATTGACTCTTGAACACGTTCAGGGATGGCGACTCAGCCACTTCCCTGGGCAGCCGATTCCACTGACTGACCACTCTTTCTGTGAAGAATTTTTTCCTAATNCACTCTTTCTGTGAAGAATTCTTTCCTAATGTCCAGTCTAACCCTACCTTGCTGCAGCTTGCAGCCATTCCCTCTCGTTCTAACGCTAATTACCTGTGAGAAGAGACCAGCACCAACCTCTCTACAATGCCCTTTCAAGCAGTTGTAGAGAGCAATGAGGTCTCCCCTCAGCCTCCTTCCTCAAAATAAACCGTCACATAAACTGCAATTTTCCAGTAAATCTGGAATAATCCTTTGTTTCTGACTATGATAACTCTTACAATGTTGGTTTTTACATTTTAATTATATTAGAAAATTTGCTAAAGCTGGAATTACTTTTGAAGTATTCTCACTGCAAATACTGTTCATCTCAGGCAGTGAAATACAGCTGATAGTTTTATTTTGATGATATGGATGCTTTTAAGGTCGACTGTTTCTTAGTGTGTTTAGGGTTTACATTGGGATTTCTCACTATCAGGCACAAAAGTCAGCTTTCAGATACTAAGCGATTGGTTTGTACATCCCATCTGCGTTTGGGAACGGTAGCACTCGGTGAGAGTTCATAGAGCCAGTAAACTTTCTGAACCTGGGAGAAATTTTTGTTGCCTCCACGGGAGAGTGAGGAGTTAGAGTACACAAAGCTCTTGTTTCCAAGTCTCTCAAAACTAACATGCAGAAGGTGGGTGGGGAGTCTTTCACCTCACTGCTCTAAAGTTTCTGTGGCAGCTTTTCTACCCCCAGGAATGGGTAAGGTGTTGAGCTCAATGGCAAGAAACTGCTGTCAAAGACCAATAGGTCAGTTCATGATTATATCTTTGCACCAATTGATAACTATAGAAATGTGACAGGGTTAATTTCTTCACCCATTTGATGTTTAATAAAGCAGATAAAGCAAAAAGAAGTACCCTGCATGACTGATTGTTCCTGGCCAGTGTAGTAGCTCAGCGTGCCAGCATAATTGCATTGCCTGACCTAGGTGGTCTGCATCAGTACTGGATTTAGACAGTAATGAGAAATGTAATAGCAAATTTGCAAGGAATTACTCTTATCTTTCTACTTTTTTTTCTTTTCTTCTTTCCCTAGCAAAGTAAATGCTTGCCCTGCAATTAAATACTAGACTGTATCAAGGTGGTGGGACTATTGATTGTGCAATACCCTTTGGAAGGCCCAAAACATGGAATATACAAACCATTACTTAACATTTCATTCCTCCCGCATGCATTTCTCTCCTTTTGCAGAGGTGTCACTGAAAGGTAGCTCCATGAACCTGGAGTCACGATTGCTCTTCTGCTTAGACCGTGACAACAGAAGCTTTCAGAACACGTGATGTTTTTCAGTCTCTGCAGCTTCTCACAGAAATAAGTAATTTTTTGGTTACACGATATCCATGCTAGCTTCTAGTTAAGCAAAAGTACTTTTTTCCCCCAAGTTGGCTAACTGTGAAATCCCCAGTTTCTATGCAATGGTCAACAGGAGAGAAATACCATTTGAAACTTTGTGGCAGTGTTGCTATTTCTTATGTGTAGGAAATCATTTCACTTGCACACCCATATGGTGTGACAGCATTCAGGCACAGGATGTTTCGATTCAAAGATACTAGCAGTGAATATTTCATTATTTAAAACCAATGAACCATTGCAAAGAGAGAGTGACATCCAAAAAAAGCGAAATCATGGGAAATTCGCTCCCTAAATTCTGTGGCGGACTTTGAAATTCCCTTTGCTGGCCTTATTGTAAGATGCTTCCCGGATTCCTAATTGGAAGTGATAGGATTCTTTGAAGGGTAGAGGTAAAACAAAAGGACACACATGTAGGTTTTCTCTTTAGTTGCCTATTTCCGTCAAATCAGAGAAGGCAGGGAAGCAGCCGAGTTGTTTTGGGAAGGAGATGTGAAGCTGAAAGACGGACATTCCGCAGATGCTCCGTGGCCTGCAGTGGGTCAGCAGAGGTGCAGTGTTTGGGCACTTGGCATCCCAGAACAAAAACCCATCTGGATGGTTGGCTCTGTACTTAGTTTGTTTTCTTCTGCTTTAATGGATGTGTATTCAGCTAACATTGGCTCACACATAATTTTATTTATTGGTTTTAAGTCTTTTTGACTGTGTATGTAGGTGGCAAGATGTTTGTGATGTTTCATGGAGGACTCTGAGGTTGTGCTGTTCTGTTGTTTTAAAATAATGACAAGCAGTGGAGGATGTGGCAGCCCTTGGCAAACAAGTTCAGCAGATAAAATTGTTCTGCTCACATGTTTTTTCATGCTGACAGTGATGCTATGTGTATGGGTAATCTATAACATTGATTTTGGGAATATGGGAGCAGGGCTGAAAGTCTGCTAGGGAAGCTGGAGTATCAACCCAAGAAACCTGCTTGAAAATATTGAAGGGAGAGTCTAGTCCAGTCTGCTTAATTGCCAACACGCTTTTCAGAACATTATTCAGTCTTGGACATGGCACCATGTTATCTCTGAGAAAAGAATGTAAGTCAAATTGAGTATAAATGTGAAACTTTCTGGTCATGAAAGTGGATTGTATACAGAACTCTATTAGTGTAAGTTTCTGTTTTATCTATTTGCTTTATACTAGAAGTAAGGCGCCCAGGAATTTCCCATCTGCCTGTCAATGAACTATTCTGTAATCTTTGTGAATTATTTGGATTTAACATCTATGAGATCTTACTTTTATTATTATTTAAGAATGATTGGTGAGGTGTGTGAAGGGAAAAGGGTACACTTTGAATTCCTTGGAGAGGTCACCCCCATTCCCCAGTCTTACATACCATGAGGTGCGAGACAGGAATTGGCAACGCACAGTATTTGCTCAAAAGGCAATGAGCACAGAAACCTTGGCGTGCAGCAGGGTTGGGAGCTGGAACACAACATCTGGAGACAGGTATCTCTGGGAGGCAGCATCTCCTGCCTTTGAGCCTGCCTTCTGTGAGAGCTGGTGTCAATCAGCACAGCAGTGTTCTCAGCTAGCGTGGCACTCCTGAAGGGTTGCTGACTTCTGGCATTAAGAAGCATCTCATTAGCTGTGCTGCTTTCTTTGTCATCGCTTACACCACAAAATCTGAAAGTTTTTCGAACTGTTATAGTTCTTAGATGCTTTTTTTTCCCCTTAATTTCATATTTGTGTTAGACTGTGCCCATGTTGTAACCAGAGCTGAAAAGGTGTTAAGCATAAACAAGGCCGAAACAAATGGAAACCGAGCATGTGTTCTAGTCTAAACAATCCATGTATTTATTTTGGGAAAAATTTTCTTTTGTTTTTCTTCCTTGTTCCCATTTCAATATGAATTGTCCTGCGTGTTTATTCTTTTTTAATGCAAGCCCTACATGTGATGCTATTAATATTTGCAGAAAACTAACTCAACTCATGCATAAAAAGTAGGGAAGGCAGAACAACCACAGGAGATGCAAAACATAAATTTTCTGCATCTCTGCCTCTTGGAGCAGTAGCAGCAAAGCAGGTAAGCCAGGTACTTGCTAGTGACCCTTCATTACTTTCTTGACTATGAAGAATTCTTTTTTTCCCCTAATGAGTCTACTCAAGCTTACATGGTGGTCATCATCTAACAACAGAGCATTTATAAAGATGTGAGCCAGCCAGAATATGTCCTAAATACCAACACAAATATTTAGTGGACAGAAAACAATGAAAAATATGAAGCTGGGGAGAGGGAAGGCAGATCTGCAAAGAGGTTGGAACAAGGGGTTTGAGAAGGTGGTGTGACTATTTTATTATTATTAATTTTGTTTTTCTTACAAGTTGGCCACCTCTGTATGGCTGGAACCTCTTTTCAAACTGGAAAACAGACTTGATGATGTAACCAAAAATTCTTAAGTATTGTAGAGGATGACTGAGGTGGTGAATGATTGAGCTAAGTAAAGCTACTGCTTTAAAATCTCTTGTGTCCTGTTGACCTACAGCAGCTGTGCTAGAATTGCTGGCCTTTTGCAGAGAATTCATTGCAGCTCCTCTCTAGAGTGCCCTGATGGGCTTTCCTCTGCTTTCCAGGACTGTCCTGGAAACTGAATAGTCTATTCAAAATTTAGATCCATTGAGCAATCTGCAACTAAAGGCACCAGCCCGAGTAGCTGGGAACTGTGATTTATCTGCTCTTGTGGTAGATTGCAACAAATGAAGAACCAGTGATTTTTGACTCCTGAAAGATTTACGGGTTCTTAGATTGGTTGCACAAACATTAGGGAAAAAAAGCTGAAGTGGTAAGATTAATCATCTTTTACTAAAAATTATGAAGTCACCCAAGGTTTGTTCAGCGGCTTACTACCACAATCTGCTGCTTCTAAGGATGAAGGAAGCAGAACCCAAGTCTTTCACCAGCACCCAGATTAGTATCCCGCCTAGTCTGCGGGCTGCTAGTCAGTGCTCATGTAAGCCTACTGAGATTTTGGAGCACGCGTGATTTGGGCTGCTGTTAAACCACACCTGTATTGGTGTCGGTATGGTTTAGAGACCTTACTCAAGCTGAGCAATAGCAATCTGGAGTTGGTGTGTGGGAGAGCAGGATTATTCTGAGGTCTGGTGCATTCAGCAGTGTTTTTGTGCAAGCTTGCTATTGTTTCAGCCTTAATGCTGGACTCCTTGATTAAAGAAGCAGCCTTGTTTTATGGCAAGCAGGAGCCTAGGCATACCTGGGTGGTGGGATGCTGGAGAGTTAGAGAAATAATGTTGTTGCTTCCTTAAAGGGAGCGTTAGCTGTGTGTGTGAAGGAGCTAATTGCATTACTGTAGCATCACATGCAGCAAGTGTTGTACAGCACAAGACCAAGTGTTGTACGACAAGTAAGTGTCGTGTTGCTTGGGGGATGTTTGAGCTGTACGTTGTGTGCTCAGATTTGTCAGTGCAGATGAAACCCACAGCAGCCAGTCCTGGGCCAAGGTCTCATTATGGTCTGGATCTCACCACCGTGCTGTCCTGGCAGGTGAGCTCAATCATAAGATCAAGCAGTGTCATGGCATGTTTGAAAAGCCCCAGATTTCCTCCTGAGTAGTATGTGCTAAGCAGACTAACACCATGTGCCCAGCACCTGCCTAAAATGAAGGGCAATGACTAGCAACTGCCATACAGTACTTATTTTTTTTTCCTGTTGCCTTAACAGTTCTTCCTGATAGTGTGCGTGCCCTTTGCTCACTCCATTCCAGCCCAAAGTGGGACAGGTTAGTTGAAACCACCGATGGCTTGCGATGTAACAGAGGAGGAGCTTCCCAGCAGTGTTCCTTGCTTGACTGTTGCCACCTTCCAGCTGAGCCTGATCTGGGAGTTGTGCTGAACTGCAAGCTTTAAACTTTGTAACTGTGGAATGACGATTTCCTTCAGCTTCAGGCTGGATAGTGTTGTCAGAACTTCCACTGGCTGCTTGAAGCATCTCTAAACGATGTTCTAAGACCAGTGAACCACAAATTGTGATCTGTACAACAGGATGAGTTTCTTGCTGTCAGTTCATCTGATCCTGGTCTTTTTTGCACTCGGTGAAGGATATAAAATGATTGTTTCTCTGCTTTTGCAAGCTTCAATAACCTTCCATATATCTTCAGGAGGGTAATAGATTTAAACATGATGTATACCTGAAGGATGCAAACAAAGACACATACAAGTGATGGCAGTCAAAGGGCTATTAATTTCCAACACTTACCTAAGTAGGTAGGAACTGGTGAAATGTGAAAGCTGTTAGATGAATGCAAGAGGCATGCGACACTGCCACGTTAGCCAGTTCCTTCTCGCTGCCAAGGAGATACAGAGCCCTCTGAGTATTTTAGCAGAAGCTCCAGAAGACATTTGTGGCTCTTAACACTTCTAATAGAGGAGACTTACCTTAATGTTTGTGACAATGAAAGAATAGTTTCAGTGCTGAGTTGAGCATACATTTGTGTTGGAGATGGCCCAAAGCTAGAAAACTGCTTCTGTAGCACACCTTTGGTCTTGTGTTGTAGTTTCTCCTTAAAGAGAGAGAGAAATGGAGAGGAAAGGACAAGCTGAATCATTTGTGCTTGGGTTCAGACCTCAACTTTTTCAGAACCTCTCTTGATGGGTTGGTCCTCGATTAAAATTTAATACACTTGATTTTCTTACAAGCTACAGCTTCAGGAGCAGGAAGTGATTCTGTTCTCCTTCCTTTACTGATCACAGCCATATGTTCATCTGGCAGAGCTCTGCCTTGGCCTGGCTGTGCTCACTTGCCTTGTCCTGCTGGTGCCTGCACAGAATACCAAGTGCACTCTCTGATAACTTAGCCTGGCAGCTGAAGGCATGGAGAAAAGGGTGAGAGTGAAATGCAGAAAGTTGCTACCCTGAATGAGCATTGCAGTTGAGACTGCTTGCCTCAGGCCTGCCTGAGCTTTGGCAGTAAAGGTCAGCCTGCTTCCAAATAGCTGTCTGTAGTTATCTAAGCAAAAATAAATGCTCTAGGTGTCGATACTTGCTTTCATTCTTTTCTTTTCTAACAGCTTTGTTAAAATAAATAGTTTTTAAAGAAAACAAAACATAAGAAAAACACAGAGATCATTCCTCCAGTTTGGGTTACCTTCCTCATCCTGCCCAGCAGAGGAAGGAGGTCCCGAGTCATTCTTTTTGCCCCTTGGTTCCTCTTACCTGCCCGGTGCTCACAGAGGGTAGCTCTGGAGCAGCCTGGCAGGAGAAGGTAGTGCCTTGCTGTCGGCAGATGGTGCCCTCATCGGAAATAAGAAAAGAGAAATATTTTCCAGAGAGCCTTTGGCGCTGTGGCAGCCTTGTCTGGAATCATTTAGGAAGAGGACAAGGTACTTGGTTGGTTTCTCATTGTAATGTCAACTTTAGCCCATTGGAAACATCCCAGCGTATATTCAGAGATGGTTCTGTCCCCAGAAAACTCTTAGTTATGACATCACTATTGGCTTTTGTCTACAAATTACTGTACAACTTAAATGTCAATATTCAAAACTTGAAGTGCACAGGGTTTGTTCAGCCAGAAGTACAAATGAAACTTGTGCTGCTGGCAAGACTGGCTATCACATTCATCAAACTGACATTCAAACCAAAGAAGTAAAAATATAGCGAAAATATCAGGTGCCATTGGATGCCTGGAAGAACCATGACAGGAGTATTGCTTTTCTTTCCCCTACTATAATCAAATTTATCTACACTTCAGAACAAACAGCTGCATGAAGTATTTAGTGGTTCTTTCTTTTTTCCCTTGGATCTGTTTTTGCATCTTAAACAAGCCGATAGCTCAGCCAGCTTGGACAGGATGTTTGTGGCTGTGTGAAAACCCTCTTAATGTTCATGGTATCTGGGATGTCCAAATACAGGCTGCAAAGCCTTGGTAAGCACCCTGGGTGTGTAAGTGTGGCCAAACAGAAGAGGGTTCAGCTTCCAACTTCTAACTGGTTGACTTGTCCAGTAGAGCCATTTCTGAGATTTAGTCTTCCTTGAATTTAGATGTGAGGCAGTAACTCTATTCCTGCAAATAGTAGGACTTGCTCTAGGGACATATGCCAAAGTGCTCGCTCTTTTCCAAATTCTCATCTTGTAGCCCAACAAAATGAGAAAAATGACCATGCTTTTACCATCTGACATATAAAAACATTTTTAAAGCAGCTATTGGTAGCTGAGCTGAAAATACTGTTTTTCAGAATCTTTTTTCCTCTGAATGAGATCATCTACCTTTCTTTTTCATTGTTTCTGACCTTGTCTACCTAATGTTTTAAAGTGTTCCACGTTGACCTCATCTTCAGTGTCATGGTGTTGGGGTCTGCTCTGTAGACCTTTCCATGCTCAGCTGGAAGGTCCAGATTGGACCAGGTTGCTGTTCTGCCTAGCACTTGTAAAGCTCAGTATGCCTCAGGTGGGCAGGTTTTTCCCGGTGGAGCTGTGCAGGAGAGGTCCATCTTTCATCCTAGCTGCTAAAGGGATTCCTTGGTCCTAAATAATCCCACCCCCACCCCACCTCCCCAACAATTTGAGATGTCAAAAGAGGAATATTTCTGATATCCAATGTCATACCCTTATGTATCCACTTGGTGAGGAAAGATCTTTGAGAATGAGAGGTCAGAGGATATACAGACCATTACCTAGATGTCCTCGCCTGTCTATTACCTGAAGATGGAGCCCTATTTACAGACAAACTCCACAAGTGAGGTCTTGTGGAAGAAAAGGAAGGAGAAGAAATAGTAGAACAGAACAACAATGTCTTCTGTTTGGATGGGGGAAAATCTACCAAAACTCCCGAAGTAACAAGAAGGCGGAAGAAGGGAAACATTTCAAGTTGAGGGTTTTTTTCTCATCCAAAATGAAAGTTCTTTTGTTTTGGGGTCATTGCCACAAACCAAAGAAACAAGGAAGGGGAGTTGCTTGGGGATTTTTTTAGACGTATTTGAGACTATGAGAAGGAAGCTTTCCTTTATCTTCAGGGTCCTAAAAAATGAATGAGAAAGGGGAGGCAAACGTAGTCCATGTAGCTGAAGGCAGAAATTGCTGCTAACCCTGCTTCAGAAGAACATTTTGTGGAAAATAAAAGCCCTGATAAAGCAAGGGGCATTTAAATAAATACCGTAAATAATACCGTATTTTGTCCTTAAGTGGTGCCCGTGTTCTCGGAAGTGGGAGCCATGGTTTCTGCCTGTAAGGATGGCAACACATTCTCTGTTTGTCTCCTTTGTCTTTGCTGCTGAAGATACCATCTTCCAGGTTGAAACATCCCATATTTAGCTGCTGCCAAAAGTGAAATTTTCATTTTGATGAGAAGATTAAGGCGTTTTAAGCATGAGAAGAGTAAAAATAAACATTTCCTCTCTATTAGAGCTGATATAATAAAATGAGGTGTGTGTTGTTTTGAGTGGCTGTACAACTAAAACAACGAAATTACAGAAACTTAGATTAGCTGTGCTTGTAGAGTGGTGCTTATCTTTATCCTTGATAGGCTTGGCTTGGATTTCTCTACTTTTGTTCAGAGTTCAGGGTGAACTGGAGTAGCAGCATGTTGCATGTGGCACTTCACCTCAAATTTGTCACCTTGCCAAGCTGGAACCTGAAATAACAAGGATCACCTTTGCTGAACAAGGCAAGTGGAAGGAAGAACCATCGTGGAAAAGTGCAGTTTTGTTACAGTTCTACTGATGAGGGTTTTTTCAGCTTTCACTAAATAATTACAGGGAAAGTTTCTCTGGTTCAATATGTCATTTTGAGCAGGAAAGGAGAGAAATAGAAAAGGATAAAATGTTAGACCCAGTATGTCCATCAGCACACTGGGTGGCTGATACACTTCAGGCTGTTGAGAAACAGTTTGCAGAAGAGTTAGAACTTTCAGATCTTCTGATGGACGTTCTTGGTTTTGTGAGTAAACTTCTGGATACTTTTACCTGTCACGGGTCCAGCTTGGGTAGAACAGGGATGTTTCACAGATGTGTGACTTCCAGCAAGAACATGTGGCATCCCTCTAACCATCAGCCTTAGTTTTGAGCTCTGGTTCTGGGCTTGATGTGCTGCCTGCTGTGCTGATGCTTTCGTTGGAAGAGAAGAAACACGATCTCATGAAATTTAGCAGATAGTGAAGATTGTTTCTGTAAAATTAGATAGCCTGGTGTTGCCTCATCTACAAGGCAGTGAATAAACCATCCAACTTTCTATGCTATGCAGCAGAAGCAATGAGACTTTTGGATGCAAGTGTACATATACAGCGAGGAAACCGCCTCTAAGTACTTGTCTGCTCACTGTCACTAGTGAAAACAGCCTGTAGCATTTCTGCTGCCCTGATTCTGTGCTGCTGCTTGGAAACCTGAAGGAGGGGAGGCAGTCCAAGCGTCATCAGCCTGGATGTGGGATTGCCCTGGCTCCGGTGGTTCTGCAGAGCGTGACACAATTACTCACAGGGAGACCTGGGTTACTGCTAACAGGAGTGCAAACCTGTTGGCAAAAGAGAGGGGGTTGCTAGGCAACTACGTGTGCCTCCTGCTTAGCTGCCGAGTATTTCCTCTGCCCTCCTTGCTAGTTCTTGCCTTTCTCTGTTACTAATATTTGTGTTGGTTGTGTATTGCAAAGTGCCGTGTAACAAATAGGAAAATGAGATCATTCCCTGCAGAGTTTATGTTCTGCTACACGGGAAAGGTGGGGAATGAATTAAAATGTACTCTGTAGGTAGTGATCAACATGCACAGCAAAGATCTCTGACATGGTGGGGTCCTGTATTTTTGTATTTTCACTGTGCTGCTGCTAGTGAGGCTCTGCTGCTGTCAGCTGAGAAGGTTGGAAACTGATTTTGTAAGCATAAATATTTCAGGAAGCAACTGTGCTTGCAAAAGAGTATAGGTAGCCTCTGGAGGGCATACCTTGAAACATTGCTTTATGTGCTTTCAACATTTCTCACTTGTAAATCACCCTTCTGGAGTAAAGTGTGGTTGATCTCGTATAGCAGTTGTCCGGTCATTTTCCCAGCTCCCGTGTGAAATGCTGTAGCCTCGCTCTGCTCGGGGGGACAGCACAGGCGCTCCTGTGCTGCACCGCTGGCTGAGCAGCCCCCAGAGGAAGGTCCTTCCCTCAGTGCAAGCACAAACCAGGATGACAGGGTATCTGGGACCACAGCTGGCTTCCACTATGTTGATGGGATTGTCAGCCCTCTGAATGTTTCTAAATCCAAACACATATATGTGTTTATGTACAGTTTTGTTAGATATCTGGCATAGTATTCCAGGCTTGCAGCAGGAATTTGGTAGCTGTATTTTTCATAGCTATTGTATTCATATAGACTATATCAATTGCACTTTGAGCTAAAGTTCAGGGATGCTTTGATTTGAATGTAGGTAATTTTCTTATGCCTGTAGATCTAGGTTAGAAACAGATTGATTTCAGTTTCATCAGGTGAAGCCTATGGGGGAACGTGAGGAACAGAGCATTAAAATCCTTTCAATAATTAAAACCAAAGAAAATAACAGAATTGATTTTCTGTCTACTAATGCTTTAAATGACAGTAATATAATGATAGAAGGCATCATGTTTTCACATTAGATATGACCATAAGCCTTATCCATGTCATACTGCAGTAGCCAGAAACTTACCCACCTGAGTATTTAACACATAACAGTAAAGTGCCTTGCAGACCTTTTATATATGGAATTTATTTTGCTATGGTTATTATATTTTGCAGTGTATTCGAAAAGGATCCCAACGGAGTTGATTCCACTGCAAGTTCCAGCCACCGGACCAGAAATCTTCTGGAGTTCTCAGCTAGCCAGGACTCCAGCACAGCTCAGAAAATGCCTGGGGGCATCATTCCCGAGGATAGGTGTGATGAAAATCTTTAACACCTCTTAAGGGGCAGAGGGCAATGGTGCGATTTAGACCTCACTGCCCTTTCCATTTGCTACCTTTTTGGGGCAGTGTTATTGCTGCTCTTACAAAGCAACCAAGTTTACAAACACGGTGTTTTGAAAGCTGATTTCTTTCATTTTTTTTATTATTTAACAGAATTTGCCAGGTTGCTTTTTGAATGGATCTTTTGTCTCCAAGATTACCCAATACGATGAGCTTCAGAAGTTTATGTGTGGATATGCTGTATGGTATTAGGGAACAGTGTGGTGGAAGAGAGCCTAGAAACAAGTGTATGTCATGGAGATTTTCATGACCTTCTTCAGTGCTTTGTCTGTCTGGTTTTTTTCCCCTGATCTTTATTTTAGCTTGCATAGTTATGGTATTTGTCATATTATCTATCTCTTCTTACTTTACGGGCTGGAATATTTATTTTTTTAGTTGCTCAAGAGGAGACTGGGCAAGTTCACAATTAAGAACACACTCTGAACTTAGCACTTTACTTTTTTAGAAATTTTGGAGTCTGTTTTGATGCTTACCCATTATTTAATTATATAGTTTCTTTCAAGCTTCCTAGATCTCTCGCATTCAGTGCATAAGCGAGCATATAATTGTCTCCAGATTGAAGCCTGGCTAACCCAGCTCATGTTTTCCCCTTAGAAGATTTATCCTATCAGATTGTCCCTTCCCAGTAAAGTGTTTTGGCTGGTTGAACAAAGCCAGGCACAGATGTGCAGAAAGCCCTAATGTATTTTGCCATGCAGAAAGAACGCAATAAATCAAGAGCACTTTAACGCTGTAGCCATGGTGAGGGCTTTGTGTCCTATGTGGCACATTTCAGACCGTGACTTACAAGATGTAGTAGTAGAGCAGGTCTCTTAGGAGGACATGCTCGTGCCTGTACCTCCTCCTTTTTTCTCACTCTTTCAGCCCTGTTTTTTGACAAGCTGTGAGCTCTGTGCTGCATATTCTCCTTTATCAGTTCTAGATGCAGTAAACAGGAGAAGCAGACGTGAAGATGGAAAGAAAGCTGAAAGCTGGGAAGGGGACTGTAAATAAGATGTTTGTAAGCTCTTATGCTTGATT
>VZTM01000927.1:0-12779 GCA_013400555.1 Jacana jacana
TTTTTAATAAGGGAAAGCAAGGCTCTTTCAAGAAGATGTAAACAATGTACCACTTATTCAAAACCAGCCTCTTCATCATTCCATGCACTTTTTTCCACATACTGCAAAAGGATGACTATTGTGCCAGTAGAGCAATGCTTCTGTGAATGCACTGAACTCTAAAAGGAGCCTTTTGAGTATTCTTCCAGAGGCAAATCTTTTGTTAATTATGCACCAATTTAGCTTTTCATTGATATGTGACTCATTATTTCATAAACCTCCCTGAACAATGAGGAAACAGGAATAGTCTGTAAACCCATTCGTTACCAGAACTAGCAAGATGGTTTAAACTACAGCAGGTGTGAGACATGCTGTATCTACAGACCAAAGTTATGAATGCTTTAGCTCCTCGGGATTTACTGATTAATAATCCTCAAAATATCAGGAAAAAAAATGGAACTGCATTTCACACAAAACTTCAGATACCTCTGGAGAGAAGGGAAATAAAGCAAAGAAAAAACCACCCAAAACACCCTCACACATGGTTAAGCAAGAAAACCTCAAAAGAACCGCCTAATACACTGGTTATTGAACTGGTTGTCTGTTGCTGGATGCTTGTGTGCCTATGGGAAGCAGACTTATCTTCCTCACTCTAGATCTCTGCATTCAGTAAAAATTATGCATCTTCCAGGATTATTTCCTGGATTTCAAGTACACACACACAGAAACACTGCCTGCTTCCAGCCACACACACACACTTCCCCATTTCCAACAGCTTACTACTTTCTACAAGAGACATTCTGAAGCAGACATCCAGGTGTGGTATGGAAGTCTTGATCTGACCTCACAATTTATTTGGGGTTTTCTCCTCCTAAAACAGACAACCCGATCCTGTAACAGATAATTCTTCTATGGTACACCATCATGGACTTTGTTTAAGGCAGTAACAAAAAAGGAATCAGTCCCATTTAAACCTGTTCAACAGAATACATATAACATAATACATACAAGGGATCCAGAGTCTAAATTTGAATCAAGTTATTAACTGATAGCTTCAAACATTTGCGGCTACGAATTATATTTGAGAAACGAGAAAAAAAAAATTAACAGGAACTTCTAGCAATGTTTTACTGTTTCCTGTCAACAAAAGAAGGTCTCAGAGGAAAGTAATCTCAGAATTTAGAATGAACCAAGATTCATCATCTCTCCCACTGAAAATATCATATAAAAACCTTTGAAAAACAAAACATTTCTCTTGGTATATTTTTCATTGCAATCAATTTCTGAGTCTGTCTTACTCGGACTCGCAGAGTTACAAAGCCAACAGGATTGTTCAAAGAAAAGCTGTACCACAGACAATTGACACTCCAGAAGACACAAAACTAAGTCAGTCAAGCAAGCCACAGCAGACTCTGTATTGTAAGCCTCACAAGAAAGTGGCATCAACCGGGAACCTGAAAAGGTGAACTATGGAAACAGAAATAAATAGATGGCATCACAACTGCTAAACCTCTTGAATGCAGGGAGACAACCACGCGTTTACATGCAATGCAAGGAAAAGTGTACCTCTGTAAAAGGGACAGATGAGACCCGACTGACCAAGAAAAATCTGCTTGGTTGGTGCTACACTAGCAGTTTCCTGATAACTGATAATAGCTATGAAGCACTGCGAGAAAGGAAGTGGAAGAGCACAAACAATACATGCTTCCCTCAATGTGCCAGACTATGATTCAGATTTTACAGAGGTTAGAAGCTGAAATGACAACATCTGGCAACAGCCTGTACTTGTGGCAAGAAGGACACAAATTAAAAACAGAGTTCGAGAACAGTAATGTTAAAACCAAACAAGGAAACAAGAGGGAAGACAGACAACCATAGGTAAGATTCAAAAGCAAAACATCTGGCAACCACTGAAGAATGTGTGTCTTCAGCATCACGCTCACCTCAGTAAAAAAGTCTCTGGTATTTAGAGGTGGGAAAAGAGCCCATCCACAAAATTAGATGGATTCTGGAAAGAACAGAAAAGAGACCTGGGGAAGGAAAAACCTGCGATAAACAAGAGAAAAACTTGGCAACTCTTCCCAAGAAATCTAAATGGTACCCGAGACTAGTTAGGCAAGAGCTGATTTTGGCAGTTAGAAGAAAACTTGGGGCTACTGATTTGTTTTTCAGAATGCTTCCACACATGAGCTAAATGAAGAACAGTGACAGGGAACATATGGTGAAAAAACATCAATCAACTACAACCAGGTTTCAATGGAGTCAAGCAGAGGGACCGAGAATTAGGACAAGGACACCAAGCAGTGCAGAGGAAAAAAAATGTGCAATAAGAAAGAAAAGGGGGAAAGAGAAAGGGAAAAATGAAAGAGATATTAAAACTAAACTGTTCTTTTTCTTCTCTGAAGTCTAATAAAAGTCTAAGGAAAGACAGCTGTACAGAAATAGGACATGCCTTGCTGCACTAGTTTTCTTTAATCCCAGTTATATCACCAATTGTGATTTCTATAGATACAATGCTACTGCAAGTAACTACCACAAGGCCAGGGGAAAAAAATTCTCCAGCTGCAGCTTACAACTAAGTGCTGAAGCAGCTATAGTGGGTACATTCCATTTTTCAGACACATCAGTCTCCTGTAACCACCAGAGGGAGATTTCTAAGTGTAACTCCACCAAAATAACCTTTACAGGCTCAAACCAATATTAAGATTCCATTGTGCTAATTTGTAGAAATAAATTAAGAAAATCCATAACTAAAGGGCATACAATCCAAGCAGGTAAATTAAAAAGGAAGTAGATAAACTGAATTTACTTCTCCCAAACTCACACAAGAGGTTACCAGTAGAACTAGGAATAAGCCCTAGGGCAATAGAATGACATTTAGGAGATCTATCCATGAAAGCATGCTATCTAGTAGACTGAAAATCCTATTACTACTGTGCTATGACTAGGATTAATTTTTCTACACAGCATGTAAGCAGTTCAATGTCTAACACGATCATAAGCCATACTTTCCACAAATCAACAACCTAAAAAAGAGAAAGCTGAGTTGATTTTCCTATCTAGCTTTTGTGTTTTAGGTTTTGGATGATTCCAGTTCTCCACAGTAGTGTACACAAGCACAAATTCATCACTCAGGAAGAGGTTCAGGTGCAAGAATTCAGGTCACAACAGGAAAAAAAGGAAAGCTAGATCTGTACCTACTGCTCTTTCAATACCTTAAAACTGCTATTGCAGTTATTACTCACAATGAAGTGACAGAGTAACTGAGTGACACAAGACATCAGGAGGATTTACCTCATATTAATTCCAGTGACAGTTTTCACAACCCTGCCTCCAAACAAAATCTCAGTGCCTGAGTACAAAGGTGTAGTGAAATATGAATGGCACTGTACAGGTGGCCATTATATCTTCCTTACAGATTGCTTATCCAAAATCTGCCTTGTCCAAGAAGAGGATTCAAATTCAATACACAGGAAAAGGGCTACAAGGGCAATGAGAATATAGAGAATTAATCACAAGAGGAGATAAAAATTGTTCAGCTCATAGCCTAGCAAAACCAGGTCTGGCAGGAGAAATTATGCTTGTTATCTGCAAATATGTATGTGCCCAATAAATGTGAAGGATGGAGAAAAGTTACTTAGACTCAAGGACAGTGTTGTGACACCAACAAGTGGATGTCAACTCCCTTCAAGTAAGTTTAGGTTGGAAATCAGCTAACTCTGTAATAGCAAGCTCTGCAGAAAAGCTCTGCGACAGCTGATGCGCAAATGTGGATTGCACTTCAGAAAAAGTGATAATAGAAGGAAATCTCCCCTGGCAGGTTTATCCACTAACCTACCAACAGTATGTGAGGAGAAAGGGAAAACTGAAGGTGAAGGACTACTAATGGAACAAAAGCTTCTGTTGTGCTAGAACCAAAGGTCTCTGATATACAAAATACAAGTGGTCAATTCAAATAAAGAAACCCCTTCTTTCAGGTTCTCTATCTTACCCTGTTAAACACTGGCAACATCATGTAAAGCTTTTCTTCTTGTTCTTTCTGGGTCATGTGCCGTGGAGGATGACAGAGCTCTGTGAAGAGGCGACGCAGATGCATCAGGCCCAGAGCATTATCCTGGGGACTACACTCCTCCTGCCGTGGCCGGCCCATGATCCTCTTCACCATATTCATCTTGACTGACTTCTGGAAGCTCCCTTGTATCCTGCTCAGAAAGGAAAATGAACTCACTGAGTACAACAGATCAAGGCATTATTCCATCAAAGCCTTTGAATATATAGTACCCTCTCTCACAGTAAGTACCACACTGCAGGTAAGAGCATTGGCTAATTTTACATACTAGGCATTGATTAGTAAGTGTCTGGAGAATTTGAAGCCAACAACCTGAAACAGGGAAACACTTCAGCAGAAAGCACAACTGACTAGGCTTTGAACACCACTAAACACTTTGGTACTATTTATTAGATCATTTTTACAATTCTTTGGTGCACATTCCACAGTGTTTACAGCAGTGTTATCTACATATCACAAAGTATTGTCTAAATAATTCTAGAATGAAATCAGTACCAGTTATGTACTATAACCAAACAAGACCTTCAAACTCTCTCAGACATTGACATTTATCACACAGAGGCACACAGATTTTTTACTGACTTTCCTATGGCAAATAGACACAGGTATCTGATGGAGCTATTGTTCGTCTCACACCTCAGCCCTCCTGAAGCACACAAAACTTATTTTGGAATCACAGAACGGTTTGGTTTGGAAGGGACCTTTAAAGATCACCTTTTCCAGCAGATGTCAGAGTGGCTGAAGTCCCCTAGCAAAATCGGGGCAACTGAAGTACCCTAGCACAATCAGGGCCTGCGAGTGTGATGCTTCCTATAGTTAAAGTGAGAACACTTCATCAACATCCTCCCCTAGATAAGCGGTTTGCAGTAAACACCAGCCATGAGGTTTCCTTCGGTTGCTTTGTCTCTAATTTTTACCCAATCCATGCATTGCTGTCTTCCAAAAAAAGAACTGTTCAATGAATCCATTTTTTAATGTAGAGGGCAAGAGGGGACACTCCCACCTTTCCTTCCTTGCCTGTCCATCTAAATAGGTTCTAGCCATCTATTGCAGTGCACCACACATGGTGATTCATCCCACCAAGTTTCAGTGACAGTGGTCAGATGGCAACTTTCTACCCCTCCTGGTTGCTACCTGTGTTGTATGCGCTGGTACAGAAGTACTTCAGTTTGATTGCCAACACTTCTCCTGTTTTTGGTGGAACCTTTCTGTAGGGTTGGGGCACATTCATCACTACTCTGGTAGGGGCACTCATCCACCCTGCTGCTCGCGAGCAGGCTCAGTCCTGGCTTTGAACCCCATTGCCGAAGCTCATTAGTTTAAAGTGTGATTTACTTAGCCAATCTGCCCCCAAAAATTCTCTTTCCTCTTTTTGGGAATTGGATCCCATCTCTCTCCAGTAATCTGTATTCATCAAAGAACGTCCCGTGATCACAGAAGCCAGAGCTCTGTTGATGACACCAGCCACAAAGCCAGGCATTGATCTGCATATTGTGTCAACCTCTGCCTGGATGAAGATGAAGATCGCTTGGGTGCCTGTCCTCTTCACTCATGGCCCCCAGAGCTCTGAAGTCCTGCTTGATCTTGCCCAGGTTCTGTTTCTACCATATCATTGGTGCCCACATGTTTTAAAATAGCTAACAGATATGACACAGCATCTGTGTTTAGCCCTGTATTAGTCTTCAAAACAACATGGGCCAAATCTTCTGAATGTGAGACTGAAGTCCCTCAAGCAATACCTTGCACAAGGGTTGAGAGGGTCAGAGCAGATAAATCCCTCAAAAGACATAGCCAAGTGGACACTGCGGCAAAAGGGACTATTCTCACAACTACATTCAAGTAAAGAAAGGAGTAAGGGAGAAACAAGAAAAGAGTTTCAGCTCCACACACTACGTTAAAGAGACCAACAATTAAATACTCTGCAGAATTGTAAGGCCTACCTCTTGCTGCTTAAAGGTGAAGGTTAGTAACAGCTATAAAAATTGTTTAAGAGTAGAAAATGCCTCACAGCACAAGAGCTAAAGAACTTAATTATTTAAATTATCAAAAAGAGAGGTTACCATAAAAGGTCAATTATTAAAAGGAGAAGTGATGATTCCAAAGGTGCTGTGGTTACAGTAATGGAGGGAAAATACCCATAACTGAAGAACTCAAACCCAGAGTTTCAGTTGTGAGAAAAGACACTAGTTGGCTGCTAAAGACAGGAAAATAACACCAGCTACAAACAAGAGCTACACTTTTAAAACTGAAGATAATTAACCACTAGTAAAAAGCATTAACAGAAGGACCCAAGAACAAAATACCATTCTGGAACATGTTCATAAAACAGTATTTTACTAAGATGAAAAAAAAAATAGGAACTGATGCTAACAAAAGTTTTGTTACTGTGGGAAAAAAAAATTAATTTATGAAATAAGGAGTAATGAAAAAAGCCAAGGTAACATACAAGCCAGTAGCTGTCAGCCCACGCTGCAAATTTGCACTGCCATTTCACATTTGAAGAAAAATGAGATTACAGTATTATCCCTAAAAAATAACCCAGGTAACAGACTTCAGATTTGCATGATTCATACAGTTATAAATGGAACAGCACAATTTCTGGTGGTATTTACTCCAGAAACCCACACCTTTTCCCAAACTCTTCAGTTTAGGAACTCTCCTCTTGCTGTAATATCACGTAAACCAACCAAAATGCAGACCAGAATACCACATCTGTGCTCAGTGAGCCAAAACTTGACTGCCTAAGGAGCAAAGGTCTTATTATCTTTAAAAGATTTTATGAAAAAGAAAATATTTTAAATGATTTACAAAATGCTGAGAACTTGAAATCCAACAGCCAGGACGCATGTTTTCATGCAATCCACCACTGCTGTGAGACTTTTGCTCACGCAGACAATTTTTCTTTTAAATCTCATTGCTTCATTCAGCCTAAGCACACACCTGGAACAAGAATTTGCACTGGTTCAGCCCCACAGATGTAGTTCTATATCTGACAACTTTCTTAAAGTCAGAGAAGTCCAAGTAAATGCTACGTGCTCTTTTCTCAGTGTAGCAGGAGCCTACGGGGATGGCTTCTCCAAGATGTGATCCATTTACCTCCACTGGGACAGTTTTACCCCAAAGAGATCACAAGTGCAGAGACAAATTAAAGTAATCCTCACCTTCTCAATACAGTCACGGTCCCTCCTGCCTAGTCCCTGGTACAATCACGTATTCAACCTCAACATAAGAGATGGTGCAGAGAGGAGGGGAAAACAGATATAACACAGTGTAAATCATATCCAATTTTTTTATTTTATTTTGGGTTTTTTTTCTGCAAGTAACACAAAAGACACTACGAAATTGTATGTGCACGCACATACTTAATTCAGTTGGAACACCAACTCCCACAAAAAAAACCCAACACAAAACCCAGCCACACCAAAACACTACAATGCTACAGAACTTTAGTTTTCTGTCCCAAAGATGCCCCTGCAATGCTCAAAAAAATCTTCCCAAAAGACACTCTTTGGGAATGTCGCTTACTATGAAGGATTAACTTTGATGTTTTTCACAGATACAGAGTCCATGCTGCACTGTACAAAGTGAAGATGGGGGCAGTAACTCTGACATTGACACATGGAGATCTTTGCAATATATGCTGCTTTTCTTTGACAATGTTATCTGCCCTGGGGATCAGCTTTTTCTGGCAGTATTTTCTGCTCATTCTCAGTCTTCAGAATCTTGTAATGTCTACTCTCAATTCCATTTTAAGTCAACTCGAATGTACACAGTGTATGATTTCAAGCAGAGTAGATACTTCTTGTAGAATTATTCCAGAGTTGAGTCCTACTATGTTTCTGTTCTACTAGAAAAAAGTTGCATGGACCCCATGCAACATCATCCAAAATACACTGCATATGGAATTTGAAAAAATTTCTGCAATTTACTTTTGCCAGTCCAAATACACTGGTATTTTTTCTTATTACCATAGCAAAGATTATCTATGAAAATAACAGGAAAATAGCTGTGGGGCTGAGAGGGTCTGGGAGCTCCAGCATTAGGTCCAAATCTTAGACATGTGAGAAGAAATATTCAGGGTTTACAGCAGGCAAAAAGCTTTGTGGATCTCAGTACCAGAACTTACTTATCCAAAGAAAATATTGAGATGTTTAAGCTCAGCTAAATTTAAAATAAATTTAAAAAAAAAAAAAAAAAACAAACCTTTGGAGGTGTGATACATTAGAACACTACACCAGAACTTCTTTGTTTAGGCTTAGGCCTGCACAAGAGAAAGCAGTACACTTAAACTTTTTACTACAAACAACACAGTATCTAAAAGAAAGACCTTCCTATTCTACAGCAATGCCATTTCCTCATGGGTTCTTCTGTCCTGCCCATCACTGCCAGACCAGAATGCCTCCCAGATATTAAATCAACTTCTTTTCATAAATCTGCCCCCCAGCACAGGCGTGTTAACAGCCTCAATATACACACAATGAACAGACACACACCTTACATTAAAATTGGTGGTGTCTAATCTGGATATCTGGTTTAAGAAACTTTGGAGAGTAGCTAATCCCACACGGCATCTTGTAACGCTCGAATCTTTCTGCTTGCAATGTTATCCCCTAGAGACCAGCTGACATCCTCCTCCCTGTCAGCCTGTGATCTCGAAGCTCTAATTGCATCACCAAGGATGCAATTAGAGAGCAACTCCAAAACCCCACAAGGAACTTTGCGGAAGAGGCAAGGACAGAAGCTGGTTCTCGGGAGAGAAGACCCTCCCCTGCCTCATGTCCCCTCTTCTGGCACATACAGCCAGTACAGCCACACAGCCTTTACTACATAGCCTTACTGAGTTACTTCTCACAGCAGATCCAAGCAGGCACACTCCTCATAAGGAACTTCTAATCGGATTGAAGAAGTTAAAGGTTACTTTGAAAGAGCAACCTAAGCAAGCAGAAGGCCCATCACAAAGCTGCACAATAACAGGCACTCATCTTCTGGTACATGGGCTAAAAAGGGGAATGAATGGCAGCTGCATACCATCATGCTCTGTATGGACCAAAACTAAAACAAGACACTTAATGAGCAAATTTCAAACATGCACAAAGACAGGAACAATACATTTGCTGCTCTTGTAAAACACATTGCTGTTTTCTCCCAGTAGTAGAAGTAGAAAAGTCTCCATGCAAAGAGAAATGAAGGAAGCAGGAAAGGCAAAGCCTAAGCATCCTTAATGAAACCACCCCTTTGTTTTCTCCCACTGGCTGTCAGATGGCTACACACTGTCATGTCAGCAAAGCGGGACATCCCATTTGAGCAGTTCTGATATAAACCCAAGTTCTTCACTTTTCTGTTAAATTTATATGGGAATCCTACAAGATGAACTCATGGGATTCACAAGAAATTTTGCAGGAATTAGTGCAAGAGGTAACTTCTACCCTTTAAAATAATATTTCAAAGTGTTTTCTACTATTAATGAAATCTGTTGGACAAATGATCATAAATTACATCACATAAAATACCAAAAACTTACAAAGCTCAAAGACAGACACCGTGAGAAAAAACATGACGCATGTATATAATCATTAACACAAGGTAGGCTAGGATAATGTAGGGGTAATACTACTAGAGCTATCAAAACATCTGTGAAGACAAAAAAAAATAGAGAGAAACTACATGAGACACTTATTTTCACAATAGCTGTTATAGGTCCAAGCCGTGCATCTAGTTCCAAAAGGCTGTTATTTAAATAAGCAGCTAGGTAATTATCTGCTTTGTAATTACAGTCACAAGCGTTTCTCCAGGCACTCTATTGGTATTACATCAGCAGCTTAGCAGTGAAACAGGAATCAATTTCTTTCTTTGCAGATTATAATGGGACATCAGTGCATACCTCCACCCCAATTATCTCAGGAAAATGAAACTTAAGGTAAGTCTTGTTGCTACAATGAATCGTAGGAGTCCATTAAGATCAGTAAATTCCACACCTGTTATTTCCCTCTACATTCCCTCTATTACATCTGTTATTTCTTTCCCAATTTTAAGATTCTCTACCCATGTAGCTGATACTAACATTCCAAAGATGATCAGTAGGCACGATTAAAAAGGACCTTTTTTTGGCCTTCAAAAGAAACAATGAAGAGCTGTTACAAGCTAGACACACGCCCATTTGTCCTTAGAACCGAACAGGAATAAATTGTCTTTGTGGGCAAAAACATCAGCAGGTGGTGTAGTGAGGAACACAACTACTTCCTCCCATTTCCCCACACCACCACCAAACAAAAAGCAACTACTTACACACAAAGAAAATCACGCACAAGGAAGCTCTGTTGCTGAAAAGGAAACTGTCAGCTCTCCCTGACAGACTGAACCAGCACACGCTCATTTGGGGAATATCGCCTGGTCCCTGTGGGCCTGGAGCAAAGCCAGCATGCTGACTCAGCACCTATTCCTCTACTGAGTTTTCCTCTTGTTAAACAGCTAGTCATCTGGTTAGAACAGGAACTATTTCATTGAGAAATCCCCCCAACAGGAAAGCACCATCAACTGCCCACTCCAATTTTTGTACTGCAAAGTGTTATTAGTTAAGGAAGGTGCAGACAAGGATTTGCAGGGTCACACTATTATTTCAGGGTTGTAGGTTTTGTGGGTTACTTTTTCCTTTGTACTGAAATGCTTTAAAACTTACCCCTAGGAGCCCTATATTATCACCTGTAAGATTAACCTTCCCTTTTTCAGGTAAGTCCAGAGGCCAACCTAATGAAATACTGTTTTGATTCTACAGGTTGGAGAGACACATACAGAGGTGTCTCAGTTCACAGGTAGTGTCCAAATTGGAGAATTTAATGCAGTTATTTTTTTGCTTTAACATCTCCAAAAACAAAAAGGAGAGGAAAAAATAATTTAAAAGGATTGCTATCCTAATTCAGGATATGTTTTCCCTGTACTCTGAACTCAAACTGAATGAGTATTTAAGGACAGAATTGCTTCGTTACAGAAATGCTATTCTTATGCTCAGTCTGACCTTAATGCCTTAACATCACTATAAACAAAGCTTTCTTAATACTTCAACAAATACAAAGAACTTGAGTGGTTAATGAGACAGATACAGTTATAAAATATGGACTATCAGTCTTCTTTCTAGGTGCATTTCCTACAAATCATTCATGGTAATGACACATAATAGCAAGTGCTGATAGAGTCCATTTCCTGTGGTCTGTACCCTCTTGAAGGTTAATGTTTTACAGTCAGTGAAAAAGAAGGATAACAAATAAAAGCGATACTTTGACCTATGCTGCAGAGATGAAGGAAAGTTGTCCAGCTAAAGAATAATTGTGTATGTATTGTATTTATTATTAAATTAAAATGAACTTGTTCTATCAAATGTTGGCACTTCATTTTTTTCAAATGAGCAAACAAAGTACTGTTTTGTATTTCTGTATGGTCTGACTCACTAGTACATAGCTTATGTCTAGGAGATAACCGTATCATTGCAGTTTCTAATTCTTTAATTAACAACCACAAAATAGCATTTCCCAAAATTACTTCCAGTACTTTAATATTTCCAAGCTACAAACATTTCCTCCAAAACAGAAAGCCCGTAAAACAAATTATTAAGCCCTCCCACCGCTGAAAGCAGTACGCAGTGCTTCTCCAAAACACAGTGAACGTCGCATCAATTTTCTTCACTTCTATTTCCATAGATGAAAAGCACAGATAACTTTAAGATCTCAAGTGCAGACCCACCATCCATTATGCCCTTTCAACTGAAGAGCCTACTTCAATTTTAACTTTTAGTGCAATAGCACAGCACAACGGTTACCTGGCATGAAGGACTAATGCTCATGCGCAGGTAAAGGATGTGATTAAAATCACGGTTACAGATATTTAGGGATAGTGCTCAAAACTCCTTGTTTTATCAAACAAGAAAGAGCTACACTTCAGTGTTACAGAAAGCAAAGAAGAAACAGTGCTTGAGGAAGCAAACACGTGCTGCTTTTTCCTAGCAGGAGCAAAACTGTCCACACAGCATCTAGAACTATGATTTTTTTTTTTGGCTTGATATGGATAAAATCACTTCCTAAGTCTTTATGTAGCACACATATGTAACACAATTGTGTTACCAGTATAAACACAACTCTCAGTACAGCTTTTCTTTAAGCAAACCCTTAGCAAGACTTCAAGATTCTCAATTTCCTATATCAATACTTCCTATTGCTTCAGAAATAAACAAGCTTTTGTGCCTAGGATTTAATGCTGTTACACTGCTATTTCTGTTGCACTCTTCCTGAATAGACGGTAGCAGAGAGAGGAATTTTATTACATCAACCAAGCATGTGCTTTTGTTGGTTTTCTTATCCAGGCTGTTAGAAAACAAGGGCAGCTCTAAAGAGAGAAATTTTAGAGGCAAGGTGTTTCTACTAACTGCTCTTTCATATGTAAATTTCCTGAAGGCAGAAAAATTGTTCTTCATTTGGGTATATAAATGGCTGTTTTACATGGCTGGAAGAAGTTTATGCTTTAGACTGCTGCTGGGAAAAAAACCCCACCATCACCACCACAAACGCAGATACACGTTGAGTGATTCCATGCTCCTATTAAAAAAAAAAAGGTCTGGTGCCTTTTTTAGCTAAATAGCAGACACGTGCTTAGGCTCGCTGTTGTCATTACTGAACATGGTATTCAGGACGACCATGTTTAGAGCATGGCCTTACTGCTTTGCTATAACGCCTGTTCCAAGGTT
>VZTM01000927.1:15069-57966 GCA_013400555.1 Jacana jacana
CTGCTTTGCTATAACGCCTGTTCCAAGGTTTCCTTCCCCATTCCCCACACACACCTGGAAGTATAAACCAACCAAAGCATTCTGGCCCACTCCTAATAACAGCTCATTGTTTCATTGTTGACTCTAGTAGAATAACTTTTATAGGAAGACTTTTCTACTTGGCTTGTTGACTGCTAATGCAGAAACCACCCTCTCGAACAGGGNTCTCTTCAGACCCCAGGTTATTTTGCCTTCCCGCCCCCCAATCCCCCCCTTTTTTTTTTTTCATTCTGTTGTTCAGGGGCTTCTTAGCAGCATTTCCTCTCCTGAATGGCACGGTTTAGTCATCGCCATGCAGTTCAGGTTGGCAAAGTAAAATTTCAGTTCTGCTCTATTCTCAGTGGGCTTAACTGGCATTCTGTTTGTCCAATTAATGCAAATCGGTTTATTCAGGCCTCTTGGAAACAAAAATCCCCAAGAAAAACGGTATTCAGAGATGCTCAAGATATTTTAGCATGGAATGTTGGAAGAACTCGTTAATTAGAATTTGCTCTCCAAAAATATAGAATAATGGAAGCGAATGGCTCATGCTGCTTTGTCTTTGTTTCTTTAACCAGTTGTTACCTACCTTCATAGTATCCAGCAAACTTCCTGATGCTGCGTAGGTAAGTTGCTTATAAGCTTTTGCTGTGATGTTCTGATTCTGAGTAATCTACTGATTCCTCCATTTCATATGATTTTGCTGAGGTGCAAATGTTTCAGCTCTTTCATTTCTTCTAGCCTATGTTCAAAACCAGAACCACGCTTCAGTACTTGCTTTCCTCCAAACGGTTTTTCAGCTGTGGGTGTGAGTAGCAGTGCTGAGGTTTGCAGGATAATTTGAGTTTGGGTTTCTCTTGTCTTGTCAGCTAGCAGGTGTGGATGGGGATCATTCACACTTGCAGAAGTGCCCAGATTAACACTGATCTGGTAAATTCTACTTTCCAAAAGTAACCTGTTGTGTTTATATTTGCACTGAGAACACAAAAATCCATCACTTTCATTCTCTCGGTCTGAAACCTGTTAACTCATTAATAATTTTCCTATAAATGACCGTTCCAACAATACACACCAGTGGAGAAATTTCTTCTATTTTGTTGTCATCTTTTGTGCCTGTGCTCCAGCCAACTTCCACTTTCTGACTGCCTGTCAGGACTTTTGTGTTCCATGCATTTTTGTTTCCTCAGTTAACACTTTTCTCTAGTGGAAAGTGTCTTTCGCACTCCTTGAAGAAGAGGAGAAATTGTATGCCCAGGACTAGTTCAGACTGTCAAGCCTAGATTGGCCAGCTTGAGACCACACTGGAACAGGTCAAAGGCACGGAAACGCCATAGCGGTATGATCGCCCAAGCATGAGTAAATAGTCTCTCAGAGCCTGATTGTCTATGAACAAACCAGCTGAATGTGCTAATGCAGGTGTCTACCATAATACCTATATAGAGCCACTACTTTGATCTTTACCATAACCAATGATTTAGGTTAATGACACACAGTAAGATATTATTAGCTTTTATTTCTGGAGCGACCATTCTTGGTATCCTAAAGCAGAAAGGCTTCTTTTATATTGAGTTTTGTTTGGTCCTCAGCCCTGCAATGATTAATATATATTTATATGTAAATATATAACCCTGCAAAGGTGAAATATATTTAACCTTGCACAAATGATTTAAAAGCTTCTTCTGACATAAGTATTTACTTTTTTTCTTTTTCCAAGTTAAGGAGGTGCTATGGAGTGAACAGTCTGAGGTATGGAATTTCAGTGTTCCATTACAGCTAACAAATCTGAACTGGTTTTTGGAGATCAGATCTGAGTTTATTTGCAGAGGAGGTGATCAAAGGCTTTACACTGAAATTCACAGATGAAGTCCTGTAGAACCCAGCAGTTAAATGTGGATTTTTGGTAGCCTTAGGGATCGACTGTATTTCTTGGTCTTGTTTTGTGAAAAGATGAAGGACCACCTATACTGTTACAGGAACCCCAAAGATGAGGCTTTCTGCACCTCTTGGAATGGCTGCAGATACTCTTGGACATTAAAGTTGGTCTCTCTCATAAAGGAGCAAAACTGCAACCCTTTCAAAAATCCATGCTTATTTAGCTTACACTCTATTGCTTAGTAATGGGGTTGGTGTGTGTACTACCATAACTACTTTCAAAAGTGGATTTTTCTGCCCCTCTATTAACCATGTTCTATTCCTGCTTGGCCATAATGCCAGAATGAAAGTTCTATTTCACAGTGAATATATGTTTTCTCAACATAATTTTATGCAGTGTACTGCAAGATTAAATAGGACTGTTAGAAGTCCCCCCCCAAAAATAAGCTGCTCTTATTCAAAGAGAAAGAAATAAGCCTCCAGCACTCAGAGACAGGCAAATTACTATTTTAATATGATGGGTTCTTCTCCAACTTTCTTACATTTCCAAAAACATTGTCTAATAGAAGTCAATAACAAGCCTGATTCACAGCAGAACTACCATACTTGAGAACAGGCTATATTTTGAAAACTACATACATTACTAACTAAAATAAATTATTTTCTTGTAATTCTCATAATATTCTTAAATGTAACCTACCTATTCTTCATTTATTTCTGTAGAGCCGACATCCAAAACACAGCAAATTATGCACAGTTATATTACTTATATTATTCAAAAGATGACATTTTGACTAAATCTCAGCTTGTCATTTGCTTCAGGTTCTCTTTGTAACGGCAAGTACAACACCAGAAGAGTCTGACAACAAGAAGTACAACTTCACAGAAGCTAGTCAGGTAATGCGTTGTTAGTCTAGGGAAAACTATCATGCAGATAAATATCAAAAGTTTGTATTCATTTAGGTCTCATCCTACCTCGAATTCTTGAAGCTCAGTGCAATCATCTTAGTTTTCAAATCCTCTCCTTGTAAGATATTACTAATACGAGATGGCAAATCTCTCTGCCTACAAGCCACTGTCAGCCCATCATTAGTAAACATCCTCCTGGCAGTCAGGCGGACCTCCCGAGCTTTGCGCCGCCATCTGTACCAGTGCCCAGGCTGGTTTGATTGTGTAGCACAGCTGGTCCCTCCCAGCAAGCACAGGGCTACAGGAAGGAGAGGAACTGCGAAGCTGAAGAGAAAGGATTCCTCCCACCTTACGATGCCCAGGCCACAGTAAATGATACAGCTGCTTTACAAAACTAAATCAAAATCACTCAAGCGGCAGCAGATGAAAATCTATATGATCTAGTAAAAAGACATACGGTCTGCAACATGGTCACTGCAAATACAAATGGAGTATCACTGATTACAAACTAATTTGTAAGACAACATTTTCTGTGCTAAAAGAAAAGCAGGAAAAATTAGGTTTTGTTTAAATTTCAGTTACAATAGAACCAATTATTCTGGAAAAAATAAAAGAGGTATAAGAGACCTTTCCTAACAGAGTCTAGATCAGATGCAACGTGGGTTTTATTAACTTTACGTTTTCCACCTTTTTTTTTTTTCTTCTCTGACAGTATTTACTATTCTAGCTTGCAATGCCATTTTCATGCACAGCACCACACAACAGAGAATAGCTGGTTCAGAGAGACACTGCCAGGTGTTTTGTTCTAATAGTGACAACAACCTTGCAGAAGTGGTAGGATTTCCTAGAGAAATCATTCTGAATAACTATGGTAACTCATTTTTTATGTCTTACCACTATACTAGTCCCTTTCTCTGGTAATAACTAAAGGTACAGAGAGAAAATTAGGCTTGAAGCTGCAGCTCTCTGGAAAAAAAAAAATCTTCTGGTGCCACAGAAGGATGCTGGAATGGCTACTGTGGTCATTGCTTTTTAACTAAATTTATACCAGAGAAGAGCCTCAACATCCACACAGTATAAGCACAACTACTGAAGCAGAGTTTATTCCCAATCTCCCCCTGTATTCATCTACAGACACATGCAACACACACACTACAGAAATAATCCTTCCTTGCCAACAGAAAAACCACCACAAACAACAAGTGAAAAAAAAAATAAAGACAAAAAGATAGTAATTGGATGTCATGCACCGCAATGTTATTAACAGCTACAGAAATTACTTACTACTTATTTATAACAAGCTCTGGCTTCTGCACCGCATCTGTGAAAGTGTATAGGCTCACTTTGACACCCTGCAGAGTGCTTGGCCATTTCTAGATGCAAAGACCCTGGGGACAGAACTTGAGAAGGCAATTTTTTTAACACTCTTTTCGCTAGTTTTGTGTCCCTTCTCAGGTTTAACAGTAAGCAGTAGACAGAATAACTACTCTTGCTTATTTTGAATACAAACACAATGCAATAAACAGAGTGAAACCAAGCAATACGTTGCCAAAAACACATTACAAAATTAAGTAAATAAATGCTCAATGATAGGATTTAATTGCATCAATAGTATCACAGCAGTCTTCTCTTATACATTTATATATTCCTCTACATTTTTACCATACACTCCTTTAATTTCGTTTTACTTCTCTGTCTGAATTCACAGATGTTCCTTCAAATAGGCACTCCAGATTGCTCAATCTGGGAACAAGGAGTGAGAGAAAGGGGAAAGAGTTTGGGTTTTTTACATCAGCTTACTTGATAATAGCTGCTATTTGAACATAGAAAGAATGTGCTGAGAGCTGAGTAATTTGCACACAGCTCAGAGGGGTAGCAATATTCCTGTACCTGAAGGGATTTATTTAAGCTCTGTTACACATTACATAAAATGAATACGTTCAGACCCACACAGTCCCACAACCCATCTGGATAACAATCCTGCATGCTGAAAAGTAACTGCACAGTCAACAGTGCCAACTTCACTCTTGTTACCACGTTCAAGAGATGGCATGATTCAAAAGAGTGGCCAGTTCAACTCCAACAAATGGCACAAAAGCAACAAAGCCAACTTATAAGCAAAGGATGCACCTGGGTGTAAGGTACAGGGCCCTCCACAGTAGATATACATTCCCTGTTAGAGGAAGTATTTGTGCAAGGCTTCCATATTAGAGGACTAAATCAAAGTTGTAGTAAGATACCTATCTCTAATGCAGGGATAACTTTCATCATCATAAACCATGGAGCAAAGTGGAGAGTAGTAGCCTCCTGCTAGCACTTCTCTCATGCAGGTGACTTTTGTCTCCTTTTTTTTTTTTTTTNCTTCAAGTGGCTTTTTTTCTCTTTTTTTTTTTTCCTTTTTTTTTTTTTTTTTTCCCTTTTTTTCTTTTCTTTTTGGCAACACTGAAGAGTAACCAGTACTTCTAACAAACTCTCAGTGCGATACAGTCAGATGACAGCCCATTTCTCCCTTATTTCATCACTTTAAAAAATTGCTGCATATAAGTTCCAGCACTTCATACAGTTGCTCCTGGATCTACAGGAACATGCCTTTGAGCTTTCTCCCAGGCAGGTTTTTGAAGCTACAATCAACATAGAGCGCTAAAACTAGGTTTACTGTGCCTCCGATTTGTTTCAATTCATGAGACCTAGTCTTTCCAAAGGAACTGCTTAAGGCTCACCTTTTACAGACTATCACTTACCAGTAGTAGCTCCTCCAACATCCTCTAGTTGGGACATAAAATAGGGCACAAAATATTCACAGCATTCTTGCTATGAATTATATCAGTGGTGCACCAGGTCTCTGCTGCTAAGGTCTATCTGTTATCAACTTAATTTGTTGTTTTGCTAGAAAAACATTTGTTAAGATACTGTAGAGCGAGTGCCATACTCCAAGTGAAGTCAGGAAAACAGCAGCAGCACAGAATCAGAGAGCAGCATCTCCACAGAATTAACCTTAGTAGAGATTTTTGCCTTGCTGTGTTTCACATCCATAAGAGACTATGTCATTACAAATAGATGGGAACATGTCAAAGGAAGTTTCAGGTGTTAATCTATTGCTAGCAAAATCTATTGACCCAATGTGAAATATTGGTGCTAACCTCTAAGGGAGCCAGCAAATTAATCTTTCACAATAACCTGACAACTGTAAGAAATGTGCTGCATATGCAAAAGCACAGCACACAAAAAAATCCACAGGGATTTCTACCATAGAGAGCTTAAAACAAAGCAGTATGTCAGGCTTCTCTAACACCATCCCAGATGACAATTATTTCCACTTTTCCCATCTTAAACTACAAAAGCTCTCAAAAAAAAAAAAATAGACTCACTCGTTCCTACTCATACATTTTCTCTCTGCAGCAGACTAAAGGAACTTACCACACATAAACAAACATTAGGGCAAAGTCCTGCAAGGAAAAAGGCTTGGGGTGCTGAAGCACTAACAACTCCTCCAACAACCTAGCAAAAAGGATACAGAAGTTATTTTTCCCTCATGTACATTTTCAGCAATCCAAATAATAACTCACATCATGAACACCTCAAGCACTGCTTCTTTGTGTCCCACCCCCTCCAGCCTTCCTGAAGCTCAAGAAGCCACTCAGACCACAGTATATGTTTTGGACTGTGCACACAGAAATGCCAAAACCGAAGAGGGGCTGCAGGAGCAGCCTGCTTTCAGAGGCCAGAGAAGCTGCCTAACTGGATCTGTTGCTACACCGTCAGTGGAAGGGCAGGGAGGCAGCAACTGCTAGAAGCCTACAAGAACAGCTGCCTGCTCCAGTGCCTAACCTTCTGCTTCCCTCCAGCATAACAGAAAAATCCTGGGACTTTCCAAGAGTGCTGCTAACCTTCTACATAAGTAACTCAGTGGTGTCTCCAGACCTTAAATCCTGATACATCTTTTATTTTTTTTTTTTTTAAGGTAATAACCACTTCCATTTGAGTACTAGGTTTCAGTGATGTAGTTTTATTAAAAGATAGAAAAGTACCACAAAACACCCCCTCCCCCCCGAATGTCAGAAGAGCCCACCCAACTCAGTAAGCTCAATATATTCAGGTTATATACACTGAGTAACCACTCAGTCACCACACACCACTGACTGAGTGGTACAACAAGGAAATTTTGTGTGAGTAAGGTCAAATGGAAATGCACAAACAGCTTACTCCAAATACAAAGTCAAACACCTTCATACAGACCCTTTGTGGTGCCCATATCATCTACTCCCAAACTGACATCATCTGCACGTTTCCTAAGTACACTCCATCATCTAAATCGCAGATGCCGTTATTGTCAAATGCAGGCACAGCAGGCTAGTAAGGAGTCCTACCTCCAATGCCTTTCCAGGTGATCACAATATCCTGTTCCTGTTAATCGCTCTGCTGAATCCTTTTTAAAAATTTTAATAAAATTTGCTTCTACAATACAGTGATTTAAGGAAGATGCCATTTAAAACAAACAAACAAACACCCACTACATTTATTACAGTGAAAAGAGCATCCTTCAAAAACCTTACTCACTTCAAGTGGCATCACTTCCCTTCCTTAGGCAGTAACCCAATTGGTTTAAGAAAACGATCTAATCGGCTTGATACAATTTTCTCCCTGACAAATTCATGCTGACTGGCTGCCTTCCTTTATGGTATTATCTTCTATGTGTGTTTATAAACCGCATCATGCAGTGTTTATAAACTGCATCATGACTTTGACTATTGTCCATGTAGCTGCAGGTAAGTTTCCACAGATGGAAACGAAATCATTATCGCCCCATGGAGAACCCAACTGAATTAGATATAGCTGGCTCAGGTCTGAAAAGAATCTAACCAGAGCAGCCCTAAACCCAAGCTAATAAACTCTGCCAGTTCTTGCATGTCCTTGGAACTGGAAGAACAGGATGTAAGAAGTGCCAAGGAAGTATTGCCTGCATAAGTATCTGAACAGCAGATCATGATACTAATAAGTCTTCACAGATTCACAAAACAGCCTGCATTCAACAGTCTGCTTGAAACTAACTGCTTTTACTAAGTCAAGAGGGAGATTCAAGGGGAGAGATGAGCCTTTCATCTTTTTTTATTCTCCATAAAGTATAATACATTTAAAAAAAATATCTAAACACAATAGGTGAAAGGGAGCAAGGTATTTTCTCTGAAAGTAAAAAAAGGCATATTTCTATCAGACCTCCTTGTGCACAGATTATTTTTTTCCATTAATGAATAAAACATTGGAGACTAAAGCAGCAGCACAGAGCTAGAATGAAAGCACTGATGCTGGAATGCATGATTCTATAAGGAAGGATGCATCCGGGGGTTTTTGTTTTTCCATGTGCTTTTGTTGAATTAGAAGTGCTACCTCCCCCTGAACACTTTACAATTCTCAGTTTTATACCAGATAACAAAGACAGTGAGAACATATGTATAGCTGAAGCTCTCCACAAGAAATGGCACCACTTACAAATAACAATGCTAACTAGCAAGTCCTTGTGCTAATGGGTCACCTACATGGTTTCTACTGGGTCACCTCTTCATTTTCTGTGTCTGTGACATGCTGCAGCATTTTTTTTTCACTGTGCTTTTTTAGTTTTTGCTCCAAAAGGGTCCACATGGTAAGGGGTGTCTTAGCAAAGCTTGGACACTACTCTTCATTAGCCACACCACACACATCTGTACTTTTAAAGTAAGCTAACAGACTAGAAATCTTTTACAGTAACTAGACAGGTTTAATAGATTTTTAACTCAACAGCTCTTATGGGAATTCACTTCTTTGCTTAGGAGCACTTTAACATGCTTATTTCTTTCCTTCCCTGTCCTCCCACCTCCATCCGTCCTGTCCCCAGCTTCATCACATTTCACTTGCTACATTCATTTCATCAACAAAACAAAGCATTACTGAATTTGATAGTTACAAGCTTTTTTTACTTCGTTAGTTAAGAAATAATCCATAAAGTGATAAATCCACTTAATTCTCTTTAGCTTTACATGAAATGCTAAAGTAAACTAGATAGAATAGTCTACCTGGAGGATGAAGCCTCTTGTAGACCATCACATTTGTAGTAGGACTATATGGCTATTGGGAAAAACACTCACAAGCCATCTACCCAGCTTGTACAGAATCCAAAGAAATGAGAATATAAAACCAAAATACAGGTCACTCAAGGCAAAAGTAGAGACAGTATTACCTTTGTGTGGATACGGAATGAACCTCTCCTAGCCTGTCACTCTACTGAAAAGCAGGAGTACTCTTCTCTCAGAGTAAAAATTGATTTGAAAAGCTCAAAAAATAACCATGTATTATGATCTCATGTACTATGATCATTCTCACCTTCTTTTTAAAAACCTACCAATTAAACCCTCCAAGTTTAATGCAGTTTGACTCTAAGCATTCATCATACCACACAACTTTCTGTGATCACCCAGCTATGTATTTCTACAGCATCTACAGATAAACAAACCCCTAAATGTTGTTTGGGTGGTGCAATTTTAAACTGACCATGCCTGAATTAATGCTCTTTCTGTGACAGGCAAACGAACTGCTTCACACAGAATTTTTTTAAGACTGAGCCAATTACAAATCAAAAGGTAACTTCTACAAAAGTTGTTAAGCATCCACATCACTAACCTCTACAGCATTCCTGGGATCAGGGCAGACAGCTTCAAGACCACCTGGCCCATTCCTTTCTGAAGTTTCTCTTCAACACCAAAGCTGTCCTTTCACTAGGTAAAGTAAAAGAGAAAAAGGTGAGAAAAAGGTTAGAACTCATGAGAGACAAAATCACAGAGCTTTGCCATTTTGAAGTGGAAGAACAGGCACTCCTATGACAACTGGACTTTCACAATTTTTTAATCTAAACAGCTCCTGGAAAAATCTGTAGCAAACTAGAAATCGACACACAGCATTAAGCTAAAACCAGCATTATCTTTCCAACTAAATGATACTCACTAAAAGCACATGAACTGCTAAGAGTTACTATAAAGTGCAAGCCAGTAATTAATGCACTAGCAGCCTGTGATCAGCAAGAGTATCCCTCCAAGGAACTGATTTCTCATCATGACAGCAGGGGAGTAAGAACTAAGTTGTGCTGACCCCAACCTAGCCAAGCAACTGCGAAGCTACTGAACACACCTAGCTTTCCGTTGCCCTTTCCATAGTTTTACTCTTTTTTTCAGAGTTAAAATACATTTATCTTTGCATTTACAAGTGGACACACATAAACCAACCAGAGGCACTGTGTCTGAGCTCACTTCTGAGTAACTCCATGGAGCCATCATGAGGAGATTCTCCAGCTAACTCAAGGCAAGCGGCAGAGGCAGTAAAACCAGCATGTGCTGTCTTAACATAGTTAGCAAGAACTAAATGCCTTCCCTTGATGCCAAGAATAAAACACTCCTACTTTAGTTGTGTCAACCAATCTTTAGTACTGCCCAAGCTTAAACTCTCCCCGTGGTCATCAACTGAGTTACTGAAAGTAGCTGCAAAGCTAATAGCACACCCCCTTTATACTATAGCAATGAAAACAAGGAAGTTTTCAACCCTAAATATCCCAAAAGACTGACATTCTCCCAAGAAATATAACAAAATAGCTTAGCTTTGAACCCACAGGTCACAAACAGCAAACTTTGGAAATACCCAAGACAGTTCAAACGACACCAGTCTCCTTGCATCCCCCAACCTAGTGAAGGCTCAGAAGCACCCCAAGCAGAAATTACGGCTTGCCTATGTCCTCCAACTATGCTACACTTTTGATAAAAACCCTGCTGTAAGTTCTGAGAAAGGAGAAGCCTTTCTGGTCAGGGCCAAGGTTACCTCCCGCTCAACAGAGTCTCTGCTATAAAGGAGAAGTGCCTCTGGGAAATATACTGGCATGTTAAATGCCAATAAAAATCCCCTTCCTCTTCATGCTTGAGGAAAGTATATCTGCTTTCCAAATAATCAAGACTCAAATTCACCTTTCCTATAAAATTTCTTAGGCCGTTCACACTTTCTCCATCCAAACTAGGTTCCTGACCCTCCACAGGAACAATGGACCTCCTGGCAGTACACAGGCATGTAATGGACTCCACAGCTGCTCTGCCTACAGGCCCTCCTTACCCATCTCCATCCACTGAAAGGCTGCAGAAAGGAATGCGAGTTCACCCTGAATCAGACTGTACCTCTCCAGACATGCAGTACCTTGCCCTCTGGCTAATGGTTTTCCCATTTGCAGATCCCAAACTATCCAAAGGCTGCTGAAACCCACAATGGAAAAGCAGCATAGCGAAGAATCAAACTACTGGTTTCAAGTTAGGTATCTTCTCATGACCATTTCAAAAGCATATCAAGTAGCAATTACCTCATGAGAAAGTAAATGAAAATAACAAATACAACGAAGAATTGCCACATTTCCACTTGCTGTGTGGAACAAATTCCTCATCCACCAGAATACACCTGCACTGATACAGGCGGCGTGTGATCCAGCAGACACCAGTGCAACGAGAAGCTGTGCTGCTGGCTCCCAGCCTTGAGTCACTTCATTTTCAGGAGCAACCACTGAACTCTGCCAGCAGGCACATCTATTATCTTCCAGAAATCGAGTGTCATTCAGGAAACAAAACAAGTTTCAGTCACCAGAGACACCCCCACCCATGGCTTACATAAAGCTCCCTGCTGCATTGACGGCCTTCCTTTAGTTCCAAGAGTTAGAACATGTTATTTGTGACTGCTTTTTCAAAACATAATATTAGGGTGGCTAGCTTGAGCATGACCTAAAAAACATAAGCAATGCTTCACAGCAGTTACCATCAAGTTTAACAGATATTTTCTCTTTCAGACCAGCCCAAATCCTCAGGCAGTTCTTGAAGAATTTATATAGTTTGTATAATTACATAATGCTACAAAAATTATTTTTCCATCAGATGGATAAAAGCTTTTAGATTTTTTAAACTGCTTAATACATTGGGGTCACCATATATTTTATAATAAACACACTTTATTATAAGCACCTTTTTAAGATAAAGGACATAGTCAACTGAACTTCGACTACTGTTTATCCTAACATTCTTCTTCAGAATTGATGTCAATAAGTTTAAAAAAATTTCTAATAATATGTATGCATGATTTGAATAACTTCTCTTTGCTGTCATTACTTCTTTGTTCTTGTCATTTAAATAAATTGCTTGCTGCAACATCAAATATTTGTACTCCTGCATCCCACAAGGTATTCCACCAGCAGTTTTAGTTAGGTCTCTATTTTTATTTTGATTGAGTAACTCAGTACTTCTATGCACCGATTCTAGAGTTTACCACATCAAATACAATTTGATTGACACCCTCACTAGACATCGCAGAAAAAGTGCTAAATAACAAAATTCAGCAAACACAAACCACTTGGTTTCTGCAAAGAAGCAAATTGATAAAGTTTTGTATGTTACTTTACTGAAAAAGAAATACAAATGCTATGCAGACTTACAACTTAGTTGCATTCCCCTGATTTAAGATATTCTCCAAGTGTTCCTCTGTGGATAAACTACGGTTATCAAGTTTATACATACCATACCAGTGCCATCAGAATATAAAAAAATGAAAGCCCTAAAATAAGATGTTTCTTCTGTGCTGCACACCACAGACACTCAACAGAAACCCATTCAGGTCTAACCAGCCATTTTCCTACCTATTTCCCTGTTTTGCAAAGTTACAAAACTCATTCACACATCATCTCAGAGAGAAGACAAGGAAGACATTACACACAAAATGCACAACAGTGGGACCCAAACAGGGCATTGATGTTGAAGCCCAGAGCAGTTGTTTGCTAGGAATTACAGTAACTGAGTGCTAGTACTTACTCCACAACCAACAGATAAAATCCTGCTTCTAACTGGAAGAAATTAAATGGACCATATACATTATATGATCCAAGCATAATTTCTGCCTTTTCTAGTAGAGATACATGCCTAGTTTGCATTCTCTAGATCACTGGTGCACTTTCAGACACACTGCAAGGGACATGAAGACAAAGCACACCTTCGCCAGATGAGGCAAGAGGTCAGGACCGTATACCACCAGCAGGAGCCCGTATCTGCATTCACACTGTCTACAATGATGAGGAGTAAGTTAGGTATAAATACATTTCTGCTGTACATAGAATTTGAGACAAAGAATACAAATGTCAGCCATACCCTAAGAACCTACAGCTATTTTAACAGCAGGATCCAGTTGAAAGAGACAGATGTTTCCCTCTTTCAAAGAAAAGACCTTTAAAGCTTTCAGAAGGGTCAGCCTCATTTGAAAAAACAACCAACCAAACACACACACACAGACACACACAAACAAACAAAAACAAAACAAAAACTGTTTTCTTATTCACTACTACTGCTAAACGAAGCTCTAACACTGTCAACCAGAATGCAGGTACAAGTCAAACTATCCTATCTGTTCTGAAGTTCACAACTCCAACAACCTGGCTACCTTCTTCTCCTCACAGGTACTACCAAATCCTTTACATTTTTAAATCCAACTATTTACACTCTTGTCATACTTCCAAGTGAATACATGTTTCCAAGTTCCTTAACTTCCTCGTGCTCAGTAAAGATGAAGAAATGCATTAAGGCACATGCTTCACCTTCAGCCCCAGAGGTTCACAGTAGAAAATGGCAAAAATGACACAGAAGTGTACTGACACTTGTCACCACCGATTACTTTAAAAATTTTCATCCATCTTCATCTTAAAACAGCGTATGACCACCCATAACTCGGTGTTCTTTTGTCCCCAAGAACAAGTGAGACACGGCTCAACATGGAAGCAACACTAGAAAGATGATGCCAGCTGGGGATGGGGAGGAAATACCACCTTAAACAGAACTTTTTGGAGGTGGAGAGGGAAGGTCTTATATGTAGTGGTCTAAATTACAAATATTTCTGCTTTATGACTATTTAAGAAAGTATGATTCAGAGCACAAAATTCTGCACAGATGATGCCCTGTCTCCAAGCTCCAAAAATGCACATAAAAGCAGATAAGCACTGTAATCAGATGAAAACTCTGATTTTGAGCAGGCAATCCCAATTATAACTGGGCTAAAACAATGTGAATACCTTAACATTTTGTGACTAGCTTTTGTTTATCTTAGTTGTGAACACAATTATCTTTACAGAGGAGGGAGAAAAAAAAAAAAGAAAAAAAAACCCACGGAAGATCCCCCACTCTGCGAGACAATGTGTGAAGTCCCATGCTAACCCTCAAAACACAGATGCCTTCACACACAACAGCAAAGGGGAGAACCCTCACTAAAGGGGTCATCATAACAGATCATTAGCTACCTTCCTAGAAACAACTCTTAGACGTGGATCCTTTCCACTGAAGTAATCCAAGAAGTAAAAGCAAAAATACCCTACAGAATCCTTGACTGATGATACCGCACTCCTACACCCTTCAGATAATAATCCCTTCTTACCTAAAAAATTCTAACCTTCAATGGGCTGCATTTCAGCCAGATTCCTCTCAATATAGCAAAGCACTGAGGAGAAATACATGCAAAGTGTCAAGCAGGTACAATAAAAGGAGACATGACCCTAGAGAAACTGCTTGAGCTGCATTTATGTCTCCTCCAGAAGCATCCTATACAGAGAGGCAGAATACCAAAAGAACTTAAACAATTTGACACTGGGTAGAACAAGGTATAAAAGCAAGGAAAAGTTTAGCACTAACACCTAAGCTTTTTCTTAAAGTAAGACTGTGACAGTCAAGGAAATAAATCCAGTCTCATTTACTGTAGGCAAACTCAGTCGAAGACCCCAAGTCTTGCTTCAGGTGTTACCACAGTCATTGGGAGGAGTCACGAAGACCTAACATAACCCCTGATTTCTACACCACTGGAAAAAAGAAGTACTCCATAAACCGTGCATTCATATTAAGTCAAGGCCAAAATTAGACTGAAAAAGGAACATGAAAATTGTTGTACAAACTTGATGTTACTTCGCTCTTTAATTACTTCCTAATTAAATTTGCATTCTTTGATAATATCTACTATAAATTGATGGTTCAGTGGAAATAAATGCCAATTCCCCCACCAAATGAACCATCAAAACGATGTACATTTAAATAGATCAGTAAAATTTATTTCAAGTTGTCTTCAGAATATTCTCATCTACTTCCTCAGTCTTTGCCAGGGATGCATTAATCCACAGTTACCCATAAACAGTCTTCTACTCTTAACAGCAAAGAAATGCACATCTTGTAGAAATACATCACAACCTGCCAGCATTCAGCTCAAGATGGTCCCTACATAGATATGACAACTGACTTGCAGGTCACCTGTGACACAAAATTCCAGTAATTAATTTGCTTAATAAGAAGCACTGTCTTTTTACACAGAGGTTTTCAAATTAAGTAATTGGGTCAGTGTTGCAGCACTGATTCCTACAGAAGAAATAATGGATGTTGTTTATATGTAAGTACAGAAATTTATAGGCTGGAAGGCATCTATGGAAGTCACATAGTCTAACCTTTCCTCAGCACAGGGTCAGCTTAGACCAGATTGCTCAGAGGTCTAGGTGAGTTCTGAGCATCTCCAAGGTAGAAATTCCATTACCTCTAAGAAACCAATTCCAGCGTTTGACTATCTCTACCTTCACGGTCTAAATTTTCATCCTAGCTGTAATTTACCTTGTTGCTGCTTGTGTCCAGTATCTCTCATCTTATCCCTGTGCATCTCCAAGAGGATAAGGATAATCAAGCTTTTACAGCGGCCACTTCTTCTAAAATAAATATTAGTGATCATGTATATACTTCACAGATTGATCAAATATCAAAAGATAGGGCCCTTAATCAGGTCAGTCAAATACATATTCAAATCCTGAGTCTGTATTGTTCATATAAGCTACCATTTTAGCTATGCAATAATAAAATAAACCTTCATAAACACACATAACATTTTGCTACATCAAACAGGAAACAAAACCCAGAAAAGCAGAGAGGGGTTTTGTGTTTGTTTCAGGAAGCTAATGCCTCACTAATCCTTTAGCTCCCCACTGGAATGAATAAAACCCTCTGGATACAGAGACAAACCCTGATTATCTAAATCACTGGCATCTAAAATTCTGAAATTCAAAGGTCAGATACCTCCCCAGAGGACACAAGTTCTGGCACCCCGAAGAACAGATCAACTACCTTGATGATATTTGGAGGCTTATAGCACAATTTTGAGTACCATGTTCAATTTCCTCAGTGGTAGGAATATGGTTATTTATCTCTTTTACTGAAAGAACTGTGCAAGTTGTTCCAAATAATACAATCAAAAGTAAACAAAGATTTTTCCCTCTTAATTAGCGCCTACATGCTAGCTTGTTCAATACAGCTACACTCCCTGATGCTATATTGCATAATGTAATCAATTTATCACTATGCTATCCCAGTCATTAATTCCAAGCTCATATTCATTTTTATTTACTCTAATTAATCACGAAGTTACAATTTCCTAACAAGTACTGAAGGCTGACCTATATTAAAAGGTGCCACAGGCTATTGGCAAACCAAAGAAAGCCAGGCTTTTCACAGCACTGCATGGTGGGAGGACGAGAGACAACAGGCATAAATTGATACAAGAGAGTTTCAGACTGCGCATTTTCCCTCCACCCTCAAGGACAGAGAGGCACCAGAATGGAGCCTGGAGAGGCTTTGCTGTCTCCAGCCTCGGAGTTTTTCAAGACACAACAGGATCAGGCCCAGTGAAACTTGTTCCCATCTTGCAGCTGGTCCAAGAATGCTGGACTACAGGCCTGCTGAGGTTGCTTCCAACCTGAGAGATCCCAAGAGGTTCATTTCCCCACTGCCACATATACACCGAGTCAATCCCGGCATCCCATTCTGACGTTTAATGTGCAAAGTCAGTTGCTTTCCTTCTCCGCTTTCCCAAATCCCTCAAATGGATGGATTCTTTTAACTCTGATCAACAGCCTTCAGCTTTCTGCCCATTCTGCTACTTTAAAACACAGAAGGTAACCTCTCCACCAGCACACTGTTTTCTCTCTGGGCACCTCCTTAGGGACCAGAAAAACAGTCAAAAAGTCTGCAATAGGTGAAAAACAGAAGGGAGAGAACAGAAAGCAGACATATTACAGAACATGTAGGAAAGAGGACAGGCTCTCCCAAACATACAGACCTCTTCACTAGGAAACTCTTTTGTATTTGACTCACATCCAGCTATAGAAGCTCTTAGCAGGTTCAGAAGACATTCCAGCTGCCATGTCTAGTAGCACATGAGTCCTGTAACAAGTTTTTCTTTAGCACCCCTGCTGTAGGGGTAACATTTTGACTTGTGCTAACAACCCTTCCTTAACAAGGATGACAGAGATTCATGGCATGGCAACATTTCAGTAGTCCTATCTGGAGTTGAGTCCAAAAGCCGCTGCCCAGGTGAACTGTCTTTGACAACACAACAGCTATTTGTGTGGTGATGTATTTCAGGTAACGTTTTCACAAGTGCAAGAGCAGACATTGCAGTAAGTGTCCTCACCCAAAAATCTAGAACACAGCTTCACAGGATGTGCAGCACCAAGCCACTTGCTCAGTCTGTGTTGAGTGAAAGGTAAATTAGGGCTGCAGGGAAAGAAGTGGCAGCTCTCCAGGTGACTGGCCGGGCAGGCTGCACACATTCCCCACCGATCCTCCTGCCCTGGCTAAGCACGCTTTTTTAGGTTGTGTGCTGCACAGCTGGTGTCCAGGTATTCCCCAGGATCAGAAGAAACAGTTTTGCAGGGGTTTCATTTCTGGGTTGCCAGCTTGCTATTTCTGTTCTACAAGAACTCCTTTCTGGTCAACGACATTGGATTTGAAGCGTATGTATTCCAAGAAGTTATTTCCCCTCTGCTAAATTTAATGTTACTGTTCTCAGAAGGTCTCTTTTGCTAGAGAATATTTTTTGCTCAGACAGAGTTAAGGCAATAAACAGCGTGACCATCTAAAGTACAGATCAGTATATATTTCTATGTTTATGTATATCCTAAGTACTGTGTGAAACATTGCAACTGAACAAGTCCAAGGTGATGATATCCATGATTCCTAACAATAAAGGTTTACTTATTTATCCTATCACACACTAGACAAGGTATCTATAGCTTCCAGAATCCATTTCCAAAGCACACGTATGGCTATAGAATATTTCTCTAACCGTTGTGGTACTAGCCACCTCACCATAATTTGCCAGCCTTCACCTCAGAAGAGTGTTATAGAATTCCAATTCTTGTCTCACAAAAAGTCTCTTTACTCAGCCCCTTGGGCTCCCATCTGTAACCAGTCACACATACTCTGTGAGTTTGCACAGCTAGAGTATACTCGGGCAGCTCTCTCCAAGTCCAAGCATGTTTAACTCAACTGCATTAACAAGGCACATTAAAAAAGGAACATGAAGACAAAAATTTCCATAAACATCTATTTTACTGCACAGTTTACCACCTTCTGATGGTAAATGAGAAGATGCCTTATTCCAGTAACTACCTGGAAACAAAGAAATTCACTGAATTACTACCACCATCCTGATAAGAGAGAGACCTTCTGAATATTGTCCAAGATTATTTACCATATTCCTGGGAGAACTCGTTCTGCAGACTACCTGCAAAGACCCTGCAGCTTTGGCTTCTGCCTTCTTTGCAACTGCCAAGGATCTCATTTTGAATCAAACTTTTCCTGTCTTGACCAGCTTAATACAAGTATTAGAAATAATTTTTTTTTTAAATCACAACAAATACCAACAGACTAAACCAGTACGGAATATGCAAATAACTCTTTCAGCCTGCAATGTGAAATCAGAGTATCCAAAGTAAAAAGTGAGCTCCAAGTTGAACAGAAGACTACTTCCCGTCGCCATCTGGGGGAGCCAGACCTCCTCACGCAGCTCATCACTAGCACTTAATATACTAAACTAATCGATTTTTCCTTTTGCTTGACTCAAAGAGAAAACTAAGGTACTGGAGATCAAGTCCTAAAAAGAAATAAAATAAGTGTTTAAATGGGGTCAGTCTACAAAGATTATGACCATGTGCTATTTTTTCCTTTTCCAGGAAAAAACGTGCTATTATTTTTCCTTTTCAGCACTTGAAACACACTAGTCTAAGTTTCTCAAAAGGGTTGTACTTTGCAACTAGGAGAGGTCAACAGAACATTTCAGTTCACTGACTTTGATTATTTTTTTTTTTCAGGTATCATGGTTAAATTTTCATTATCTCTACACAGCACAGCTTCTCCTGTTAAATTCACATTCAAAACTCAAAACAACTTTCCTCAGTATCTCATAGAATGGTCCAAGCCAGAAGAGACCTCTAGGGTCATCTAGTCTGACCTCCCTGCAGTCAGCAGGGACACCCCCAACTAGACCAGACTGCCCAGGTCCTTGAGGTTCCCTATCTCTAGGGAAGGAGCCTCAACCACCTCCGTGGGAAACAACCTGTTCTGGTGGTCCACCACCCTCAGAGTAAAGAGCCTATTCTTAATATCTAATCTAAATCTGCTCTTCTCCAGTTTGAAGCCATTGCCCCCCATCCTGTCACTCAGGCCTTTGTAAACAGACCCTCCTCAGCCTTCCTGTCAGCCCCCTTCAGGTACTGGAAGGCTGTTCTTAGGTCTCCCCGGAGCCTCCTCTTCTCCTGGCTGAACAACCCCAGCTCCCTCATCTTATCCTCATAGCAAAGGTGCTCCAACCCCCTGATCGTTTTTCTGGTCCTCCTCTGGACCTCCTCCATCAGGTCTGTGTCCTTCCTATACTGAGGGTTCCAGACCTGCACACAGTACTCCAGGTGAGGTCTCACCAGAGCAAAGTGACAGAATCACCTCTCTGGATCTGCTGGCAACACATCTTTTGTTGCAGCCAAGGATGTGATTGGCCTTCTGGGCTGCAAGTGCACACTGCCTGCTCATATCCAGCTTCTCATCCATCAGCACCCCCAAGTCCCTTTTCCTCAGGGCTGCTTTCTAATACCTCATCCCCTAGTCTGTATTGATAGTGAGGATTGTTCTGGTGCGGGTGCAGAACCCTGCACTTGTTGAACTTCATGAGGTTCACCTGGGCCTATCCCTCCAGCCTGTTGAGGTCCCTCTGGTGTATCAACACCACCACACAGCTTGCTGCCATCTGCAAACTTGTTGATTGTGGACAAGTCTCTATCTATATTGTCCATAAAAATGTTAAACAGCACTAGTCCCAGCACGGAACCCTGAGGGACACCACTTGTTACTGGCTCTCCATCTGGACCCCAAGCCCTCTGACTGTGATCATCTAGACAGTTCCTTATCCACTGAACAGTCCACCCATCAAATCCATATCCCTCCAATTTGGCGAGCAGGATGTTGTGGGGAAGCATGTCAAAAGCCTTAAAGAGGTCCAGATAGATCACATCCATAGGTCATTCCTTGTCTACCAACATAGTCACCCTATCACAGAAGGCCACTAGGTCAGGCAAGCAGGACCTGCCCATAGAGATCCCTTCATTCCTTGTTCATTTATTGCTTTTTCCTTCCCTTTCTTCTGAGAAGTTAGATCTGAGAGATCCCAGACCAACAAAGATACCATGTAATACGCAATCCTAATCATTATTAACTTGTATCAGATTCAGACTACTAAATACTACCCATTTTTATCCTCCAATTAACAGTGTAACTAGATGTACTAATCCTAAGAAGCTGAAAGCAGAACAATGCAGATAACAGATTTAGTTTGCAATCCAAACATGTATTCCACAAAGAGAACTTGTCTTGCCAAGGCTTCAGACATGAAGTCTTTACACAAAAAAACACTGGTGAATGAAAGCCTTTCCTTCAAAGTACAAGGTCTGTAAAAATATATATATAAATATATAAATATTTAATATATAATACATATAGTATATATATAAAATATAATGTATATATAATATATTTAAATATATATAAAAATATATAGGAAGCAAGTTTCAGAATCAGACCATTTCAAATGCATGAGTTAACACACACGCAGGAAAAAAAAATATTATTGAAGACACTGAATAACTGAAGTCAAAGAAATATTACTTGCCTCCGTGAAATTTCAATGTGCCTTCAGCCATCCAGTAACCCCACTATATGGTCAACCATGAAGAAGTATCTTAAGAGAAAAGTATCAAAAGATAGTAATTTCAACTAATTTTCCACAGTTATTCAGTTTTCCCAGTTACCACAAGCACAGAATCATACTGTTATTAGTCAGTATTTTTAATGGATTTTTAGTTATTGAGTTTGTGTATGTGTGAATTTTAAGTTTCCATCTGGACTTGGGTTGGTGGGGGTGGTGTTGGTTTGGATTTGGGGTTTTTTTTTTGCTGATGGAAGGAGAGGGAACAACATTTAGGAAGAGGAATATAGCAGCTACTTGTTGATGCAGCTTGATCCTTCCTTCCCCTTAACACATTCTTACTCAACCTGCTCAGAATATAATTTGAACAATCTCTTCTTCCTCTGCCTGTGAGCCACTAAAATATTATTCTTTTACAATTTCTTCTTCTCCTCTCTGGAGTATTTATCAAATGAAAAAAAAAATAAAAATCCTATTTCTCTTCTATTAACTGCAATCTAAATTGCTGACATTATTTTTCTTATTGCAACGTTAAAACTACATGAAAATTCTACATTAGAAATATCAGAGTAAATCAGACAAAACATGATTCTGACTAAAATTATTTGTGCCATAGCCAAAATGTACCCCAAAAAAGTTGATAATGGAAAAAGAAAGCCAACTCAATACCATAAAATTTTGTTACCATAAGAAATAAGTGGACATGAAGTAAAAAGAAAGCTGAAAACTGGTAAGGTATAAAAGCTGTTTGTTAACACTATTTAAACTGCAGTTTATTTCTGTTCAGATCTATTTTTCAGGAGGAAAAAAAAAAGCATCCTTCCAATTAGTTTGATGAAAGACACTAGCTAACCATAATCTGATGACTGTAGCTTCCTAACACTTCTGTAAAGAAATGTCACATTTGGCTTTCTGCCCACATCATTGAAATAATCATAATAAACCAAGTTTGTGTGGTGTTATTTTAAAGGAATCAAGCTTTTCACAACAAAATCAGAAGTCTAAGTTCTCTATGATGAAACGAGGAGCGCTGCTGAACACTGCAAGGTACTAGAATCATCACGTTTACAAATGGAGATTTATTTAAACAGAGCTCGAGAAAGGTATCACAGAATCAGGAACACCATACAAGACAAGTCATTAAGCTTATTGACACTACCACTTTCCTAGTTTATAGGGACTTTTTTCTTTGGTTTGGTTGGTTGGTTGGCTTAATGTAAATAAAAAGTTTAACCAAGATACTAGACCTCCATGCTTTTCAACTTCAGAGATCACAGATCTTTATATTGCAACCCAGGTCTGTCAGGATATCTCAAGTCAGAATTCATTTAAGAGACCACTCTGGGCAATAATATTTTGCCTTGTTTGCAATGACACATCACCAGTTCAGTTTTCTTCCTCATGAAGATCTGAAGTGTAAACACCCTTTAAATAAAGTACCATTCTTGATTAAAATTCTTCTGAAGTCTCTCCTCAATGGGTAACACAATTGAGATTTTCTCTTGTAAGAGTAAAGGTGCGATCGACAGATTAGTTTAAACTCTCTTTTAAGAGGATTCATATTTCATGAATATGTCCCTATTAATTAGTTCTATAGAAAATCCAAACAGCAATGAACAGTAAAGACACTACAGACTGAAGAAGAAATTCTTCAATAATATTACTGAACTTGAGCTGCTGTTCATTTCCAGTCTGCTCCTAATACCATTGTAAATTGGTACCAACACTTACCTGCAACTTGTTAGAAGCACATACAGAATCACAGAATTGTCTGTTGGAAGGGACCTCTAGAGATCCCCTACTGTCCAACTCCCCTGCTAAAGCAGAATCGCCCAGAGCACATTACTCAGGACTGCATCCAGGCAGGGCTTGAAAACCTCCAGAGACAGGAACTCCACAACCTCCCTGGGCAGCCTGTTCCAGTGCTCCGTCACCCTCACCATAAGGAAGATTTTTCTCATATTTGAATGGAACTTCCTATGTTCCAGCTTGTGCCCGTTGCCCCTCACCTGTCACTGGGAACCAGTGACTCTTATTGAAGAGTCTGGCTCCATCCTCCTTCAACCCACCCTTCAGATACTTGTAAGCATTAATAAGGTTCCCCTCAGCCTTCTCCAGGCTAAAGAGATCCAGCTCTCTCAGCCTTTCTTCATAGGGAAGATGCTCCAATTTTCCATTGCCTTCAATAGAAAATAAATTCTCCAATCACCGAACTCAACAGTGCACTAAAGCTCAAAAAGAAAAAGTGAGATTTAGGCAACTGCAACTTGGGAGAGAAACCACCATACACAAAAAGGAAAATAAAAATAAAAATCTTTTCTCCAAAGCAGTAAACAAACATTTTCCTTCTGAATTGTTCTGAGATTTCTGCCTCAACTGCTGTCTATTTTGGAAAACGTATTAAGAAAAAAAGCCTTCTAAATTAATAATCCACACTGGATCTTACCAAACACAACACTACAACCAGAAAGTAACAGGCTAAATTATACATGTATTCATTGAAACTCCTAAAGAGCACTTAAATCCTCCTTGAAGATAGTGTCCCTTAGCGTTAGATGAATCAACTGCAAGAAGCATACATAGAAAGCAGAGACATGGAGGCAAACAATAAACTCTCCAGGAACACACTGATTCAAATAAACACCTTCTCTTTCCTGCAGCAGACAGGACAGACAGATTCCTTATGAATTCACTCCACTGTATATTTTTAAAGAATATTATTTGGAATTAAAAGTTCTTGGGCAAATTCCTAAACTAACAGATTTGTATTTCAAAAAACATCTGACCTACTTCTCAGGTTCAGGTTAAACCAAGTGTGCACTGACTTCCATTTCACTGTCCTTTAAATGTTTGGTTTAGTACCTGGAAATACAGTATACATAAATCTGACACAAAGATGTTTTATGCAGTGTCATAAGGTGATGTTTTCCAAACAAAGTGATTTGAGCAAGTCTTCTCTGACCTTTAAGAGCTAGGTAGCAAGTTACAGACTTATTTTCAAATTCCTTGAATTACTTTTAAAACAAAACAAAACAACCACCACCAAACCCCAAAAACCACCAAAATCCAAAACATCCATTTCACAGCCAGGAATGACAGGTCCTAAAAGTCACGGAAATCCAGCTGTGTCCAGAAGTTCTGATGTCACTGAGAACTCCGAGATAAGAGCCACGGAACACCTCAGTAAACGAAGTCTGAAAAGCCATTTCAAAATTCTCAACAAAGTTATGGGCCTTAAACAAGCAGTCCACAGAACTCCACATTAGACCAGGGCATCCCCACCACCATGGTGGTAAAGAGGTAGACACAATATCCAGCTGTTTTTTTCATTGGTTTGGGGGTATTTTTCCAGAAAAATCTTTGCAACATCATCATTACTTTCAGGGATTCCCCAGTATCAGGACAACAGTACAGCTGCATTTGTAGTGTCAGAACCGCAGGGCTGAGGTATGAGCTCTAGCAGAGTCTTTAATAACAATGGAAATAATCAAACAACTCCGTGACAAACATGGCTATCAGAAATGGACTGAACACACATAGCTGGATGAGGCTATACTTCAGAAACACAATATGGAAGCCCGAACTCAATGTTCCTGCCATGAAAAATTTTGGGGGTAGAGGTATAAGTAGACAGGATTGAAGTATATACATTATACATCCAGTCTTTTGGTTGCAAAATACAATGTCTCCTGTGTGCCTGGTCTCTCTAAAGTAGACTGAGGAATATGGTTACTGAAGGAAAAGAAATTATAACAAAAATACCTCAGACCAAAAGGATCACAATTTCTTACATATGACAGCACTTTTACAAATCCTAAGACAACTTACTATCTCCCCAAATACCTGATCCACAGTACATTCACCGTGAGCAAGAAAATGCATCCTTTGCATTCCCTATAACTGTTTAGTAAAAGACTAACTTAAACCTCTACCCCCAATTTATTTCCTGGTATAGGTCACTAAGCACTAGAGCCTGTTTGTGACTGATACAGATCACAATTGACACAGAAACACAAGCAGCACATGAAATACTGTGGTACTACAGATCAACTATTATTTCTCCTCTACTGGGTCTTGTGTACAGTATACTCAGTTCATCTGTGAGCAGAGAACAGCGTTGCCATCTGAAAGTCTATCAGCTCTTGTCCCAACACCCAGTATTGTACAGGCCGGTTTCTCAATGTTTATCACAGATCAAAACAGGCTGTCTACAGTCACTTGCGCTTATGGGAAGCCACATAACTTGAAACAGAAACAGCATGACATAGAACTGAACTAAAAATGAAGTGTGAATAGGGTAAGATGTACAGCATTTTTATAATATATCAACTGTCTTTATTCACTGCAGTGAATATAGAGTATTCACCGAGTATTAGTACTAGTACAGAGTATTCACTGCTGGAAAAGTATGAGACTTACAACTACCTCATCTTATACACAGGAATACTATATTTTATTTTGTGAGCCCTGGGAAGGGCAAAGGGTGAGAAGAAAATTGAAATTTCTCTCAGGTCCACCCCTTGAAAAAAAAACAAAAAAAAAACCAAAAAAACCACCACAGTTATTTACGTGCTTCTAATATCATGAGAAAATAAACTTGGAACTTTTGACCTTAAATTCAAAGGACATTTGCAGTAACATTTTAATCCAAACAAATGCCTTCTCTTATATATTCATGAAGCATCAAGCAATTATAGTTCTCATGAAAAAATGAATTTCTCTATACATTTCATATTTCACATGGTACACATGGGTAGTTTGATTCTGCAGCATACTGAATTGAAGAATAAATCCAAACAAGCCAGTGCTTCACTGGCACTGGAGAAAGAAGGAAACAGCAATACAGGAAAGAAAACAACTTTTTCACAAAGAAGCAGGGAGGAGGGCGGGGAGGAAGAAAGAAAATTTAAAACAAACAAAAAAAAAACAGCATCCAGAACATAAGCAGCTAGCGCTCAGGGACTACGAAGAACTTTGGCTTCACAATAACAGGATTGGTTGCATAATAGCTACTGCCTGAAAAGTTATACAATGTCCACCCTTCTCCTCATTTGGAAAACAAATAAACAACAAAGTCCTTCCAGCACACAGCAGCTAATAAAGGAATTGCCTCGTGTCAAATCCTACTAAAGAGAAAGCCTTCTGTAGTTTCAAGCTTAACTTTTTAGCTTACTGGAACACAAAACATTAAATTCTATGTTAACCCTTAGTAAAAGCATCTTATTTCCCCTAAAAGCAACATGGCCTAACACCAGTGCCAAACCACAACAATTCACCACCTGGCTTTTCCAGTCCTGCTCTCTTCAGACACGTTTACATTGGAGAAAGCTTTCTCTTAAGGCTAAATTGCATGAAACTTGACCTCTCCAGATGCTGCAGAACTTTGTGAATTCTGTGGCAATCAAAATATTTGAACTGGAATCATAAAGTGCCAAAAAATCCAAAACACTAACACAATTTTGATGCTGTAATTGGCCATTTTGTACATACATACAGCAGAAATGGAAAAGTACTCATAAGAGAAATGAAGATAAATCAACCTGCAAAGTACATCCTGGCACTGAAGAAAGAGTTTTTCCTGAGTGGTTATGTATTGTGCAGACCTGTATAGGCTATGCCATTGCACAGTGTAAAATGAGGTTTGACTCAAGCATGAAAGACTGTGAAGATACTGCACGCTGACTAAGAGGCAGTTGAATTTTAGCTTGCCAGGACCGAATCCATAAAGATAATTCCAGCCTAACTATAGCCCTCTCGTTAAGGACTTGGACCAACAAGAAATTTTATCTCCTCATCTAGAAATTGCATTTCTCTGTGATTATCTCTTTTCTGCTGTAAGTCTTGTCCATTTGGTTCTTCTTACCTCTGGGTCAGAAGGTTTGTATCTTCCCACTGTGATTTGGGCGCACAGCCCAATGCTGCTGCATTGCAGAGTCAGCAAAGACATGATGCAGCAATATGCCTGAATTTCTTTGGTAGTGGAAGTACATGTCATTGCTGCCAAAACCTGAAAGCCATCCAGATAAAACTCAGAAGTCCCATGGCACTTCAGAAAACAAAAAACCCCCAAACCCCCCAAAAACATTACAACAATGCTGAGATGGCCATCTTGGCCATTTTATGTCCTGCTGTTATTTGCCAGCTAGTGTCCAGAATATTGCAAAATTCACTGATTGTGCAAAGACAGAACAATCATTCATTCTTCTGCTCACTCCTATAACTCCAAGCATTACAACCTATACTAAGCACAAACTGCTTCCTGAAACAATTGGAGGAACCAGCAGCTCTCTTTAAAGGGAAGAGAAAATACCAGAATCCGTATTGCAGTGGAAGTACAGATCAATTAAAGAAGGAGGGAGACACCTAATCTATATTCCCCATAAACCACCACTCTAATCTCTCAGCTCCTGGGTAAGCAGACAGATGAGAACTGAAACATCTCTAGTCAAGGCCAGGCTGGACAGGGCTTTGAGCAACCTGGTCTAGTGGAAGATGTCCCTGCCTACACCAGGAGGTTGGAACTAGATGATCATTAAGGTGCCTTCCAGCCCAAACCATTCTATGATTCTATAAAAGAGAGAAGCTGCTAACCTGAAAGCATGCACAAATGAACACGCCGGCCACAGCACACACTGATGACGTATATCCAAGATATTCAGAGACCAGCAACTACAGAAAGGCCCACTCCTCTCCACTTAACTCACTGGGCCTGAACGTGCCGCAGGAAAATGGTACAGGTGCTATTCTGCCACACTGGCCTCTTGCTGTCCCTGCACCTGCAGCAGACTGTGGTGACCAGTTCCAATTTCAGAAACCACATCCAGGTCACAGCAGCCACTATAAAAGGAGAGTTGCACATTTCAAATTCCACTTTTCTTTTTTTTTCCAGATTGGGGATTGCTGCAGATGGCAATAATTCAAACCTTAAAGCCCCTTACTATGAATATGTTACAAACCAACATAGCTTTATCCGTAACATTTCAGCTCTGAATTAAGTAAGCCACTTACCTTCCCTAATGCTTCTGCAACAACTCAGAATTTTGATTAATGACCTGCTCTGCTCCCAATGCTCATTACACCAAGTTTATCAGCAGTCCCGTCACTCCCTGTCTCTCTAGCAAACACTAGAGAATGTTCTCACATTCAGGACTTGGGCAGGAGTCAGGGGAGCCTGTTCAAGGAATAAAGCAACTCCAGCCCACTCTTAAAACGTTATGTACACTAGTATGAGTGCAAGTGGAACAGCTATTGTAGATCAACAGTGTGATGCCCTTTCATGTAGAGAATACAAGAAGATACCATCTCTGTCCTCTTCCTCCCATTCATTTTAGCTTTAGTGCTAAAGAAGGAAGAGAAAGCGAAAAGTCACAAGCATAGAACGCTCCAGGACTCCAATGTGCAAAATCTGGCACTGTTAATAAATTTACTTATGGGATAGATACCTAAATGCTAAAAACTAAGCAAGTCAGAAAGCTCACAGCTAAGCTTCCAAACCTACTAACTGTGGTACCCACTTTCTAATGCACAGGGAAATGTTCTACATATATTTTTGTGTTTTATTAGTAAATTCGCACATCTAAAAGTTAATCAGCTTAAATGACTCACTGTTTAGTTTTCAAGGGTTTCTCTATAGTTGATGATTTCCAATTAAAGAGCTCTTTGGAACTATGGACTTCAAACCTGCATCTGAGGTAACGGAAATCAAGCACCTGTAAAAGACAATTATTTCCTCCCAAGGCTATAAGTGCTTCCTACACATCTGCCTTGATTTTGGACAGCTGGGTCCACACACTTAGGAGAGGTGAACTCTGCCCTCTATGTGGCTCAGCTGATGAGCGGTTTCTTTTAACTTAATCACTCACTATCCACTATCAAATGCTTCAAGTGTGTAACAACCTTTATTTTCAATGAAGAAAGCACAGACAATAACAGGCTCTCTGCAAACCCCCTCCTAAGCTGCTAGGCTTTGTACATCCAGGTGATTTGTACTTAGGCTTTGCAAATATAATTGAGACTCATTCTGGGTCCCAAAAAAATTTTCAAATCAAATTAAAAATATTTCTTTCTTCAAAGGGGGAGAAAAGAAACTAGAAGAGAGATGGGAAATGGAAAAAAAAAAAAAGGAGCAATGAGAAGAAGAGCACTAATCAGCGATGTGTTAAAAATTGCAACTTGAGTGTGCATGTTCAGGATGCAAGAGCAAAGGGAAAAAAGGAGATACTTCCAGAAGATATGAAGGAGATGTAAAATGGAAGACAGACCACTGTTCTGTGAACATACAAGTCCTAAAAACCTATTCACTTAAACTACTAAAAGCTCAAATGCACATGCCCAAATCTGATTATCCTGCTTTATAACCCTAAAGCTTAAGTTTGAAGAGGTCAAAAAAATTAAAGCAGCAGTAACATAAAGCAATGAAAATAATTGTCATTTGGTTTTCCCTTTAAACCACTAAAAGGCTTTTGCCTGCTTTGTCAGTAGCATACTCTAGGAAGTTGCAAAACTGTGTTTTAGCCTAAAAAGAACACAAACATCAACATACCATTTCCTAAACTTGTCAAGTCTCAACAACTACTCTGCCCAGTGAAAGAAACTAACATAAAAAACTTTCATCCCTACATCATCCCAGTCAAGATGATTTAAGAAAGTAACACAAAGAAACAAAATTAGCATTAATGAATTTTTCACAAAACTGAAGTTCTTCAACACACTGATCACTAATCCTACAGACAAAGGGGAGTCAATCCAGATTGTCTAAATCAGAAACAATTATGCTGATTGCAAATTACCTGTGTATGTACATGCTGAAAGAAAAAGATCAGCAAAATATTTAAGTCTAAAAAAAGCAATAATATTTGGAATGTCAATGCTATCATGAATTTAGATTAACTGAAATTATCAGAAGCAATTGGGGGTGGAGGTGGGGGGGGGGGGGGGAATACTTTTTTGGTCCCCNTGAAGTGAACTTCATGCCCCACTAGCCCCCATCTCCCCCTTTTTTTTAATTTGAAAAAAAAAAAAAAAAAAAAAGGCAAGGATGGGGGTGAGTTTTGAGAAGAGTCTTGAGTGTATCAGCCACACGCTGCTAATGCTGCTACCTGTGGTTTCTCCCTTGCTCTGAAGCATTTCCAGGAGGACATTGGGGGAATCTTCTGTAGCAATCTTTTAGAAAGCAATATTTTGGCATAAATCCAAAGCATTTGTTTTAAAATTGAAGCCTGGTAAACTGTATCAGCAATGGACTTGTTCACAAAACAGTTCTGAAAGAAGAATTTTTTTCAAAGGCTGATCAGGAAGGACGTACAATTCAGGTTATGACACATACCCCCCAAGACCCCTCAAACCAGCAGAAAGAACAAATGAATGCTCTGGCAAATCAGAGCACATGCACACACTCTCCTTTGCTCGCTCTCACAAGTGAGCAGAATATCACAACAAACCGAAAAAGGAAAGCAAAATAATGCATTTGTTTCATTTAAAGCACTCCTAGAAGCAACAGTAGCACATATGCCAGGCTTACAGGAACAGATACTCTAAGAGAAACACTAACTGTGAAAAAGAGATGGGTCACTAACCTGGGTTGTCTTAATTGTGGTAAGCTGACACATTCCTTCCATCTGCTTGTCCAGACTTGCCAGCATACCACTTGGAGGCAGCTGAAAAAACTTATAATGATGTTGATAAGGTAGAGCACACATTCAGATACAACCTCCTCCTCTATCAACCAGTGGTGACACCCAAAGGAAGAATAATTACTCTGTCATCCAGCCAGAGTTGCCCAAAAGGAACTGGTAATAAGGGAGCAGGGCATCACTAACCAGTGAGATGAAGGAAGGGAGGAATTGAAGAGCAGGAATAAAAACTTAGGGTGCATGAAGAGCAAACAGCATCAGAAGTGGAAACCAAATATTCTCAGAGAAACAGCTTTCCAAAATCTACTGTGGTGCCAATGGCACCATCTCCCTGCCCTGTCAACGAGACACCTCCATCCCAGCATAGTGGAAGGCAAAAAGAAACAAACTGATTTAGTACTGGGGGGACCTCATATTCTGAAACCATCTGACATGCTTAAACTATTGGAGAGGGGGAAGAGGAGACGATACATGATAAAAGTGGCCTCATCACGTGAATCATAGAATGCGCTCATTCACTATCAAAGCTGCTATGTGCTGGTCAGCATCATTAAACTGATACCTTCAGCTCAGCAACTTCACTTTAATCACATTAAAGTTACACCAGCTAATACAACCAATATATTAACAGAAGCAAATAATTCACGCACCTGAATGAACACAAAAGAGCTAACTGCTAACAGACACCATTATTATTCAGTACAGTCAAACGCAGGGTGACATGCTAGGAACCAGAGTGGGAAGAAGGGATTGGAGTACATCTTCATCTTCCCAGCCCTTCTCAAAATACTCTGTTAGGTCTTAGGAATCCCATCTCAGGAACACTCATTACAGAAGGTATAAAGAAGAGTAAGAAGCTTACTTACTAACATCAAAATACTTAAGCATAGCAATGAAAAAGAAAGGGAGAGTGAGAACACCACTTTCTTTCTGTAAGACAGAAACAAGGAACGGCATTAGCACAATACACTTAAGCCCCTACGGATGTGTCCTGACACTTGCTGTCAATTCATAAATAAAAAAGAGGAAGACACTGAAAATGGGAAGCAGAAAGCTGCAATGACAAATTAGGAGAAACTCATGCAATGAAACACTCTACTGCTTTTACAAAGTTTGCTATAATTAAGGAAAAGCATTATTCCTCCACTGGACACAACAAACACTGCCATAATTTCAACAAACGGTGCTGGAATTTAAAATGTGTTTAAAAACACATAAACCCCCCACGTGTTGAGACCAGTCAGGCAGCAGCTTCCCCTACAGACAAATGATCACCTGCCCGCCACAAAACCTGTCATTCCTCCAGTGCATGAATCTTCTGGGGCTGGCCAGTATCAGACTCATGGGTGCCAGTCAGGTCACAAATGACAGCACAAGGCCCTTGCTCCACAGGCCACCCTAAGTTATTACCTCCATGTATGAAGCTCTGAAGCAATCAAGCACCATTTTTCTGTCTCGATACAGTTCAGCTTAAGCATTATTCTAACACTACCTGAATAAAAGAGCTGGAGGGTAACAGAAAACTTGTTATTTACCCCAACACTCAGAGTCAAAGTAAACTGGTTGAAACAAAATCCTCATGACTAGCTTGCCAGACTACTTTTTTGCTCTTTCTGTACAAAAATACTTGATCATTGTTACCAAACAAACTGAGGGAAGAGAGAAAAGGATCTATTTTGCTGGGTTTGTTTTTCATTGGTATTTGTTAACTGGCAAACTGGTCATGGCCATGTAAGTAGTCACTAACAAGAAGGGAGAAAAGAAAAAGGTTGAGTATTCCTGGCAAAGAATTCTACAAAATTCTTCAAGCTATCTGCAGACAAATACTTCATGCCTAGTCTAAAGAAATGGTAACAATACTTTTATTAATGACAAAGTAACAGTCAAATAATAAAAGTCTTCACTAGGCCTCCATTTTCCTTTCATGTAGCCGAAGCTAACTTCCTGACACAGTTGCATTGAAATCCACTCAAGGAGAATTTTCATACACTAACAAGAAAACATAGCACTGCATCTACCATATTTTTTTTTTCTTTAAACATCAAGATCACCCATTAGTCCCAAGCAATGCAGCTCTTCTAAAAACCTGGGTTATTCGAAGACTTTTTTTCCAAAGGTTATTTAATGCTTTAACAAGAAAGTATGATTTCTGACCAATGTTCTTTGTGTTCCAAGTTAACACTAAATTTTCAGTCAAGTCAGGATGTTCCTGATAGATGTCCTGCCCGCCCCCCNNNTTTTCCCAAAAGGTGCCCCCCCCCCCCCCCCCCCCCCCGATTAACAACAGCCTCGTTTCCTTGAAAATACTCCCTGAGCAAAGTACAGTGGTCAAAGGACACTTATTGTTTATAAATAATTTATTTAAATTCACTAAAGCAGCCCACATTCTTCTCAGCAGAGGTATGAGCCTTCCACACACTGTGCTAACTTTACAGTGAGGTTTACGTTAGCCATTGCCAAGACTAAATGGCCACTGACACCAGTCGCTGCTCCCCATCACTCCAAAAGCAAATGCAGCAGAAGTCTAAGCAATAGACCAATTACAAGCCCAGTGGTAAAAACTATTACAGTAAGTATCCAGGACTTCCATATCCTATCAAATAACAAATGCCCTTACTATCTTCAGTATCACCTCAAAAAAAAAAGAAAAAAAAAAATCACCTCCTACATGAACTGCCACAGTGCTTCACAGTGCACCTGAAAGATTCATATGACTTTATTTAATGCTTAATGCACATCAAAAGCTCACCCCACACTCACCACCTCTTACCTCTTCCTGTACAAAGTCAGGCCTCCAAACCCAATGCTCCCAACTAAAATACCATACCAAATGTCCTGCTTCAAGGAGGCAGGACTAGATGTCCCTTTCAATCAAAATTTTTATGATGCATTAAAACTATCCTAGGTGAGCTAAAATTTTAAGATGAGTCTTTCTTCCCAACACATAATAATGATCAGTATCAAACAACAACAGCTGTTAGTCTGTTCAATCCAAGTCTTGCCTCACCATTAACACCAGAATAAACCCTTCAACATGGTCCTGATACCCTTAGATACCAGAAACCCTTCCTCAGGGCATCAGAGAAAATAATTTTAGAATACATGACAAAATGTGACTGCTAAAAACGCCTGGGGTTTTGGGGCATTTTGGACAAGGCCCAAGACACAAGGTAATTTTTGGAAGTGGTGACTTCACCATGCCACTTTAAGCATGCTTTTAAGGATACGTTTGCAGAGGCAGGCTGTGAAAGTATGGAAACCCAACATACATACACCCCAACTCCCTCACTATTCAACACACAAACACACACACACACACACACACCAGAACAGCCCGGAACAGTAGCTAAATCCAGAGCAACTTCATACAACTATTCATGGAAATAGTCATAAGGACACCATATTTCAAAAAAGCTCCCAGAAGTAACCTTCATCTTCTAATAAATGACAGAGAGGAAAAGATACTATTGGTTTCTGGACACAGACCATTAGGCACTCCCTCAAACAAATCACAGGCTGCTTAACTTCTCTGGTAAGGATGTGGAGCTAACAGGTGCAAAGGCAGCCTTGAGAGGAGTACTACAGAAAGATGACAACAAGCAGGTCTTCTGCAGATTCCACTTCACCACCACTCTCAGCTTAATGCAAAAAGACAGAGCTGAACTGAATTCCACACAATGCAAACACCTACTAATGAGGGCATAACCCCTATGATTTAGATAATCTTATTCTTATGTGTTGTGCCATTACATTTTCATCTGAAATGTTTGTCCTTACTCAGGCTGCAAGTTCAGCTTCCTCCCTCAAACGATGATAGAAATGAGGACGGGCAAGAAAACAGAAAACAGTTTTCATCTTTCAAATCTGCCTGTGTCAGACGAAACTAAACCCTCACCTTGATGTAAGCTCTAATCAATCTGAGAAGCGTCAACTATACTGATCTACTCTTATAAAGAAAGATCACAATTTAAAGACACTTACAGCCAGATGAAAAACATTTTCCAAAGTACATTATTTGCAATACGCACACTTCCTCTACTGCCATTTATTAAAAATATAAATATATGTGCTTTACCGAAATAAAAATGAGGTTCTATCTTTATGTGGTTTAAATGATCAGTAGGCTATACTAATGCACACTTGGAAGCTGTACCAGTGGTGGGGGGGGGATAAATAAATACAGCTACTAATATAGCTCATAGAGCACATCCAGACTCTTGTCTTCCTAAATACAGAAATATCATCAATGAAATTGCAAGGAATTTCAAACAGAGAAAGTAACTTTTCTCCCCTATCCAACACTGCTAGGAACACTGTTATATTCCTAGTAAGAACCAGAAAGCAAAATATTTCTGTCTCCAGAAGTTGCTACAATCAAAGCAAGAAATGTTGCTACTATGCCTTTACACTCTCTAATAAGGAAAAGCTTGAAGAGATACTCCCTGGTTACTTCATGACCCACTCAAAAGCTAAATTAAACATTCTTTGCTAGCATATCCTCACTTCTCAGAACTGTTATAAAGAAACTTTTGCAAATCTAATTAACAAGTAAATTAGCATCCTCTTAGATCATATCCGCAGAGACTTTGTTTCTACATCTCAGTTGTGGCTCACTGCTCAACTGCCATTCACTCAAGTATTAGCATTTAACTCATGAGGCAATAGCAAAACTGTTTCTATGCCTATTCCACATGACTGCTTATAAAGAATGTTTACTTCTGCTTGTTCAGAGATGCATCCTTCTTTCTGCAAGTGTAAAGAAACTCCCAAATTACTTAGTGAAATTAATTATTCCTCTTCAGTCACTTTATCAGACAGGAAACCAGTCATGACAAGAATATTGCCAGCTCTGACCCTGTCCTTCTCTCATCATATTTGTGACATCCCATCTCTGAGCATTTTGCCATGTGAAGATTCCAAAAATGTAGCCCTCAGTTGTGGGAAATTCATAGAATCATAGAATCATTTAGGTTGGAAGAGACCCTTGGGATCATCAAGTCCAACCATCAGCCCCACTCTACAAAGTTCTCCCCTACACCAGATCCCTCAACACCACATCCAATCTACTCTTAAACACAGTCAGGGATGGGGACTCCACCACCTCCCTGGGCAGCTGATTCCACTGACTGACCACTCTCTCTATAAAAAATTTTTTCCTAATGTCCAGCCTAACCCTACCCTGCTGCAGCTTGCAGCCATTCCCTCTTGTCCTGTCGCTCATTGCCCGTGAGAAGAGACCAGCACCAACCTCTCTCCAATGCCCTTTCAAGCAGTTGTAGAGAGTGATGAAGTCTCCCCTCAGCCTCCTCTTCCTCAAACTAAACAACCCCAACTCCCTCAATCGATCCTCATAAGCCTTGTTCTCCAGGCCTCTCACCAGCTTTGTTGCCCTCCTCTGTACTCGCTCCAGCACCTCNACCCAACTTAGTGTCATCTGCAAACTTACTAATAGTGTTTTCTATGTCCTTATCTACATTGTCAATGAAGATATTAAACAGGAATGGCCCCAGTACTGAGCCCTGAGGAACACCACTTGTGACCGGCCGCCAGCTGGATTTAACTCCATTGAGTACCACCCTTTGGGATCGTCCTTCCAGCCAGTGCTTGATCTAGCAGACAATTCTGTGCTCAAGGCTCAAAGATCAAAAAGGAGATCCATTTATTTTGTGCTTTTAATGCTTTAAAAGCCATAACTTGTGTCAATATCATAATTGAGGGCCTGCACTGTGACCTTTCAACTCTTAGGTTAGCAGCCCTTGAAACATCAAAAAGCACAATTTTTACGTTAAGAAACACATTCATCATCTGCTTTGTCTGTCATTCTACAATGCGATACACTCTGTACTCTGTGCACTCACGCAAATACAAAGCAAGGCCTAGATCTCGTCCCTGGCTCTCATATGAAGATCCAAAAATGTCCATAAAACCCCATTACAAGTAAATGAGTCTTGGCAAGAATACAGCTGCAGAGACAAGTCCAAAGATCATCAATGGCACTTTGAATGCTATGGAGGTGGTGAATCTCAGCACAAAACCAGTAGATAGCGGTCCTATTATCATCAGCCTGCAGTGAAAGCACTTTTCTCTCCTGTTCCAAAGTCAGAGCACTAAAGCCCACTCTCTCCCATTCAATAGGGATTCAAAAGCTTCTGAATTAAAACAAACACACACAGGAAAAACCAAAGTCCTCTTAATTTCCTTCATTGTCAAAACAGTAAGGCCCTGATTCTTCAAGACAACTTTGACAGATACTCAAGCTTACACTATTCAACCTGAAGGAGCTGGGAACTCACAACTCTTGGTTTCTATTACTGCTTTGGCTGTTTTCAGACAACTGCTTTGTTCCCCTCCCCACAAAATAAAAAATTAAGGATCACTCCCCCTTCTGAGCTTACTGCAGTTGTTCTGTTCTCCACAGTTCGGGTGCAGAACCACTCCACATATCATCCAGCCAAAGCCAAAAAATTCACAACCAAAACCCTTCACTAGTACAGCCCACCTACTATGAACAACTCAAACACCAATACTCCACCACCAGTCTAATAAACCTCAAACAAAAACTGAGGCTGATTATGCCAAGTGCACTTCTATCTGATTAACCTTCTTGACGATCTTTACCCTCCCAAATGCATTCTGAACACTCTTCCTCCCTTTTGGAATTGTCCATCACCCAAGCATTGAAAACTCTTTTAAAAGGAGTTCTGTTACCAAGCCAAGTTGATATTTTGCCATATTTTCAAAAGCACATTCATTCTGTGTGCATCTTTTTAAATTTTTTTAACAGTAAACCTTCTGAACACCCTAAGCATTTTCCTAGCTTTGCATTTTCTTTTTATTTCCCTGATCTCAAATGATACAAAAAAGGATATACTTACAGTGCCAAGTAACCAAACCAATCATAGGAAGTCCCTGGTGTACAAATCCCCTCTTTCCATTACAGCTCATCTGTAAGTTAAGATTCTGGCTCTCAGCAAGAACTAGGGGCAGCAAGCAACACTACTTATCACTACAGCATTCACATATAGTCCATTCCCTGAAGCAACATTCCACCAGCTACTAGTTTACACAAATCAAACCACCAAGCTTTGAATTATACTGAGGATTTTTACCATGTCTACATTGGCAAATAATAAATCATCTGGTAATGTAAGAACATAAAAACGGTTCACTTGCACCCACGCTCCACCTGGCAGAATGACACTGAGAAAAGTAATAGCAAGATAATCCAGGTAGAGCTATCCTCTAATACCTAGTACCATGGTGACACCTCTGACAAAATCAGCAGTGAAACAGAAAGCCAGATGGACGTTTCTCTCAAGAGCTTCTCAAAAACTTCCACATTCTCACTGAAGTCATATTGTTCCAAAAATGAAGGACCCTAAAAAATATCTAGGGAACACGTGGGAATATCCTCCCTTTCTAGCCATGTGTCTCTCCCATCACTTTCAAACTGTCAGCTCTGAAGGTTTTGCTTTTCTCCAGTTACTATTTTACATAGCTGCTTTAAGTCAAGCATCAATTTTGGTAACTCCCCTCCCTACTCAGAAACCTTTCACTGCAAAGCTTCAAAGGCACATCCAAAACCAAAATTGGCATGGCCATTAGAAAGAAAATGGATGATTCAGGAGAGGGAATAACTTCTTTCACCAACTAGAAAGTTTGAAGAAAAAGTTCCTGGAAAAAAGCAGACAACCACCAACTACAAAGAGTCTGACTTCTCTAAGATAGGTGTCTTAGAACTGTAATAAGAAGCCTAAGTTAGGTATGTAACTGATGAATCCCCGCTCAACCTGAAAAAATACAAGTTTAACTCTTCCATACTTTCCGTGTATTATGCAGTTTCTCTAGAGCAAGAGAGAAAGGGGCAAAAAAAGCTACCTGGAAAATCCACTTGTTCCATGTGTTTTCAAATGTATTACTTGTGTGTGTACCCTAAGTTAGCCAACCCACTCAAAGCTTTTCCCATGTAGTTTTGTAACAAAATGCATGACATGGAAATAATAGTATTTGTGAAGGCATAAAAACAAAACATTCTTCTAATGCATATCCGATTGCTGTAACTCAGATGCACCTGTCGTATCTTTCTCCTACATCTCTTAACATTTACCCAAAAATACAAAGCTATATGCCTTTTTATCAATCAACATCCCTTATCACTAATTGCTTCCACACAATTTATTCCCTCCCAGCATAACACTGTTCTATCACTTTCAACATTTTTGAAGACACTTTCTTTTTTACTTTTTGCACTTGTGGTACAGTAAGTTCTGCAAATCTGTTCCTATTCTGCGATACGACAAAAACATTACAAGTCACATGCTTATGACAGGCAGAAATCCATCACAGGACATTGATGAAACAGCAAAACCAGCAAAGCAATCAAAAGTGGTTTCCCTCAAAAGGGAAAAATCCCAGAAGACGAGACGTAGCTCTCACTGGAGTAATCCAATTCCAAAGAAACATCAAACATTTTTTTTCCCAAATCTCAATTCAGACAGTTCTACTTTCTAACTCACAGATTTGCTCAACAGGTGACCCAAACACAAAGAGTCTATAGGTACTCTATCATCTTTTACTGACAAAGGAAAAAAAAGAAGGTATTGTGCTCACTTCCCTGCAATATCATCACAAAAAAACTGGGGATGCAATCTACAAGCAAAAATGTGCAATGTTGCATGGCAAAACACAGGTTGCTTGCCAAAGAGATGCTCTCAAGGCTAGATCACCAATAATGCATATTCAGTCTTGCAGAGCTTGCAGAGCGCTATCACCTGAACCAAGATGCTGCTCTCGTGTCTGCACCAAAGACTTCAGTTAAAATGTTACAAGCTGCTGACAGATGGCAGAATTTCATATGTAACATCAGAAGCTTTGGCAACGGGAGCCCAAACAGGAATACAGGATATGGGCAACTTTCTATTCTGCCCGTGGGACAGCTGGTTAAAACGAACATGCATAGGGGCATTATAGTGACGTCCTGGCTTCTCCTACCCATCCTGGACAAGGTGTGAACAGCCCAGCAGCCCCACGAAACATCTCCAATAGAAGATAACAGAAGCTGCACAACAGTGAAACGGTTTATTACAAGATGAAAACTGTAAACCAAATTACAAAGTTATAGAAGTGAGATGTTCCAGGAGATGTGCCAACCTTATGTCAGCAAGCCTCAGTCCCTACATCACTGAAGGCTGCATGAAGGCTGACAGTTATAACTCAAGTTGAAGATCCCTCAGGACACACAAGTAACAAAACAAGTATTTTTAAAAACAATCGACATTGCCAACAACTTGAAGAAACTAACAGTGTGAGTATGTATCACAACTTGGGCATTTTAAAACCTATACTATTGCAATTAGAAACACTGATAATAAAGAATCAAGGAAGAAACCAGTGAAGTTAAAAGCTTAAATATTAAAGCCATGAAGAAATAATTTCTTTTCCCCCTACACACACACACAAAAAATGTGCTATGGACCAACAAAAGATTCCATTTCCCATTTCAAAATGCAAGTTTTATCACACTAACATAAGAATAGACTTCCACAGTTCTAATTATAAGAAAGACAAGCATTAGGGGGTAAATTATGACTAAGATGTATGGTTTCTCACAGCTTACCGTATCCACTCACTCCAAAATCTGTTTATTTTGGACAAGTGATACAAAACTTTCTTATAGCAGGAAGTTCTGCAAGTCAAAGGCCACTGCTGAAACAGTATTTCCACTCTTTTGCAACAGGAACTTAAAATCACTTACAAACATGAACGAAACTGCTGATAAACATGACCAGATTTGTCCTTTAGCAATTTAAACATCAGAGAGGGAACTGCTGTTTTTTCTTTAAGTTCTTCAGAAACCCAAGTAAACCCCCACAACCCAATGCTACAAAACCATTAACATCAACACCTGGGAAGTGAAAGACCATGTTCCAAAACCAAAGTTCCCAAACAATCTCATGACAGCCCTGAGCATTTCAAAGTCTATGCAGAACACGTGCCCACACTCACCCTTTACTCTGCACATGAAGGATCCCAGAAGTTTCCCATATGCTTGCAGAAAACTATGAAATAGTTAAAGTAAAACTGGTAGATGTGAAACGCAATGCTGAATTCTTCAAACAGCAACACTCATCAGTACAGCCTAAAGACCTGCTCGCCATATACACTATATTTCTAAATATACTATATTTAGCTCCAGTAAACTAGAGCTAAATACCAAGGCTTTCATACCTATCCAGACGGCTGTTAGCATACTTTCTCAGCCAGTTCACATTGCAAGATGCAACAAGGTAATACAGCCTTCTGAACCAAATTTGCTATTTCCAGGCTTAAAATATTAAGAATTGTAATAATTTTGCTACTTAGCACGTTATTGTTTTGAAAGAAAGAAAAAAAAACCAAAAACTGAGAATTTCTTTCTTAGTACTGATACCACACATACTGTGAAGTAGCTGATCTTGAAGCACCAAACTGAAAATAAGAAAACAATGAACTGGACATACTAACCCTTACTTAAATCTTGATATAGAAATGTTCTAATGCATTCTTAAACGGGTACTGAGGCTATTTAGCAGCATTGTCTCTAACATGCTTCAATTCCAATCAAGCACATTGATTGGAACAAACACAGCTGGCTAAGAGCTGCAATATAATTGTAATCATAATTGTTATCATACAACCCAAAATATACCACATTTTTATTCCGAGTCTAGCAGTCTAAAACTGCCCAGCAAATTAGAAAAGCAAACAAACATATATGTTCTTAGCAAACACATGAAACTGAAGAATACCATTCACTGATATCTAGCCTACCACCACTGATACTTGATGCATTCCTCTACCCAAAACACATTGCTCTCAACAGTGTTGAGTATTCCAGAGCTGGCTGCAATTAAGCTCAACAGACCCAACACCACACAGTGTGCAGATAAACCACTCATACTCCAAATACGCACTCAAAGTCAGATTACCAGCGCTTCTTGACCAGGATCAAAGGTACAATGCCTTATTAACAATAATGCATATTTCTAGCATCCAAGATAGGGCATCCACAACACATTCTGCGTCATAAACATGCCTGCCTATATCTCAAAAGCACAGAGAAGGATTTGGTTGGTTCACTGAAATTGACCAATTCACACAGCAGCAAGTTATTTCATATTTGCAAAGGCTGCAAGTCTACAAACACTGCATAGGATGACCAAAATGCTGCAGAAATGCTAGTTGACACAAACTGCACACTTTATTCACATAGCCTACTTCAAGATAGCACTGACTTGTCACCAAAATGTGCCAGGATCGCAATCAAGCTAGCTCTCTGCAGGATCAGTGTGGATCCATGGGAGTCTGCAAGCTCAGGAACGTGTTACAGCTGTACAGCCTTACCTGAGCACAGGGACACGCACAGGCACCAGGTAGCAACACGGCGCTGGTGTAGTTTGCTACAATGTGCAAAATTTACTTTTCTTACCAGGAAACTTACCATTTGTTTTCCACAGTAAAATTTCATGGTCCAATACATGCACATGCATGGACTTTGCCACAAACCTTCAATATTAAGTAACCAGAATTCAATCATTAAAGACCAGGACTCACAGGTCTACCCTGAAATCTTAGGAGTTAACTTCAGATAACCAAGAAATTTCAGTTTGATTATTCATGAAACTACAGGTCAAAATACATACACTTAGTCCTCTTCACTATTTCTCCATAAGTCTCTATGCAGGCATATGTAAGCACAGCTAGAAACTACGGTCCTAATCTTTCAAGGTGAACATCACGCAGGGTCTCAGCACCCAGCACTACTGACTGATCACTATGCAAACCTCTTCATTTATGCAGATCACCTCCCAGAACCAGAGGGCAAAAGCCTGAAGATAAGCAGCAGGTACTTCAGCACCTCCACAAGCCCCCATACACCATACTCTGGACCCCTCGGGAGCCACAACCCACCTACGTCGACAGCACCGCACCACAGGGTACTTCAACGCCCCTGCCACACCAGGTGGGCGATAGCTCGAGGACTGCCGCGAAAATAAACAACTATACAAAAAATGTAAATAAAATTATGGGAAAAGAGCGAGCCATCTCCCCGCCTGTGAGCCAGGCTCACTCCCTGCGCTGCCCCAGGGCGGCGGGCAGCTTCCATCCCTCGGAGCCTGTCTCCCCGCCGGCCTCCCTCCCTCGCACACACCGACTGGGGCCGGGGCCCCCCCTCCCGCACCCCTGCTGGGGACGGGGCCGAGGCCCCCGCGGGAAAACCGCTCTCCCCGGCAATAACAAAGGCCGCCGGAGTGGCCCAGCGCCGCCGCAGCGCCCGCGGGGTTCCACCACTCCCACCCGGGCTCCCCTCGGGCCCCCTCCCCACGCCAGGCCGGGCCTCCGGCGA
>VZTM01000930.1:10724-28544 GCA_013400555.1 Jacana jacana
ACATAAAGCAATATTTTAGTATCTAAAATATTTCTGAAGTAGTAAAACCCTCTTAACTCTTGGGGTTTGTTTTTTTTTTTTTCCCCCTATTCATGCAGGGTTACAGAGCAGTCTGATGAAAATAAAATGTCAGCCAGCAACTTGGGCATAATATTTGGTCCAACTCTGATCAGGCCACGCCAAACAGATGCTACAGTTTCTTTGTCATCACTTGTGGATTACCCATATCAGGCCCGAGTAGTGGAGCTGCTAGTAACATACTATGAAAAGATATTTGATGTTTCACTGAAACCACTGCTGAGCACATCTCAGACTGAAGAAACTGCCATTACAGTCAGAGTTGCATTATCAGCAGAAGAGAGGGAGCCACAGCAGCAGAGGAAGTCACTGGTTGCTGTAAAGGAAGTGAGTGACTTTTTCTTGTGCTGTTACAATGTCACCTGTGCCATCTTAACTTCTGTGTCAAATGCTGTGGCATTCCAGGGCACATTTCTATTAAAATGTTGTGGGTTTGTTGTTTGGGGTTTTTCTATTTGTTAATGAGAGTGTTAAGGAGCTCTTGACTTCTTATTTACTTTTGTCAATAGGGTGTTCTGATAGCTTCAAGTGAAAGCAGAGCTTCAGAAACAGCTGCATTGGTTTTGGAATCGAACAATAGCAAGAATACAAAAGAACGAGTAGATACATCTGCAACTGGTTAGTGGGCTTTTATTAAGCCTTGGGGTGGGTGAGTAAGCAGTCATGGATGCATTAGATTACAGTGATGCAGCTCTTCAATTTAGACAGCAAGTTACTAAAACCTGCTTAACAGTACTTGATACACTATTTGTATTTGTAAGAAGAACAGAAAATCTTTCTAAAGGCTTTCAAGAAACCTCTATTTATGGAATTGGAGCTTAAAGTATTTGGTAACAGAAATACAACAGTGTTTTGATTTTTCCCTTTAAAAAAAGATAATTGTGCTGTGACTGTGGATTTCAAAAATCCACAATGATGCTACAAACCAATATCCAGCTGTTAACATGTTTTGACCATTGTTTTTCCCCAGAATGTGTATCACTGCCACTCACTGGCATTAAACCAGAAGGCTCTGGAAAGAGTAATTCTCTAACAGAATCATCAGCTACCAGCATTTTGGATATTAATACTTCTGCTCCAAAAGAGCCAGGTTTGCTAACCTAATTATAAATCTTCTGTAAGATTTTTTCCCTGTTTGCCTGTGCTACTACAGTGGTTTATTGTAGGTTCTGTTTTATTTAGGAGGAATTATACATGACCCCTTTTAATGATACTGATTTTCAGCTAGTGTTACCAGTTCAGTTGTGTCCTGTTCATTAGTAGTGCAACATTCTAGAACATAGTAAAACTAAAAATATTCAGGGATGGGAAAGCATCAGCCAAAAAACAAGCGCAGTGTCTGTTGCCTGTTTTCTTTGTAGTGTCTTTGTTGTTTACATCTGTACAATGTGTTTTACTGCTATTGAAATGCTAACATTTGGTTAGAGTAGGATATTCCTAGTATATATACAAATTAACCCTAAAATCTGTTGTTCCATTAAGATACCAACTGTCAGGGGTTCATTAATAAAGTTCATACTCTGTTGGCAAAAGTCTTGCTGACTTCTGTTGGTATTTGGTGCAAAGATCCAGTCATATCTATTTGTGTGCTTCTAGGTGATGCTGTGAATCCAGCTTCAGAGAGAGAGAATGATTCGTTTGTTTGTCTAGGTGAAGACAACAGTAAAATTAACTTACTTGCTGCAAAACCTAACCGTCAGATTACCAAAGTTCCACTGCGGGTTCCAAGGACAAAGCCAGCTACTCGCCCTGTGAGCCTACCTGTAGACCGAATACTTCCTCCGTGTGTTTTGAACGAAAGAAATTCACGAAATGCTGGAGCAGTAAGTCCAGAGGAGCTTGGCAGGAGCCCTACTATTGAAGAGGTTTCAGAGGTGAAGGCACTCCCTGCTGTTAATACCTGCTGCAGACTTCCTTGTTACGACAGCCAGGCACTGCGAAAAACTTGGGACAAGCAATATAAGCAGTATGATATCACAGCAAGGACAGCAAAGATTGTGACTAATGTGCCCCAGGAGAACCGAGCACTTGAGAGTGGAACTGCAGGTGCCTTATCGTCATCATGCAGCGCTGGTAACAATTCGGTTAATGCCATTCTTCCTAGTAAGCCATATTCTGTTTCTGTCAGGTCAGGAAGGACAACAACAGAGGGGAATGGTCCCGATGCCAATCCTCTTGCTGCCTTCAGGGCACCAAGAACATTGCAACCACCCCCAGGGACATTTTATAAACCACCCTCTAACAAATCAAAACAAAATGAAGAGGGTTCTTCTGCTAAAGCTTGCGCACCAGCCAGTGCTAGCTCTGTGCTTCACCAGGATAATACTGTGAAACTGTCCAGGAGCAATGCGCTTCCATCAGGTGATCCTGAACAAAACACAAATGAACAAAAAAATAGCTCAGAGGATATTCACCCCACAGATCTGAAGCCTGCTTACCAGAGACTGAGACCAAAAAGGATCCAAGAACTGGAACACAGGGAAGCTCATTTTGTATAGGGCACAAATTCCTCTTGGACTGTATGCAATTTGTTGATGTTGCCAGTGGAGGCTTCCGCTGGCTCCTTTATCCTTTGCCTTCCCTTGAGTATCCCACTTCTGTGCCATATTGGAGTTATTTTTATATATGCAGCATTTTAAAAATGGGGGGAGGGCTGGGGTATTGTGAAGGAAGGAAAACTTTTTGTAATTCAGTAGCTTTTCATAAAGATTTAATGCATTCCCAGTCTAGATACAGCTAATGGGTTCATTGAATAAGACACTGAGCTTCATTTCATTACATGGAATGGAGTGCTTATTCATAGAGGAACAATTCCTGTATGTAGCAGTGTGAAAGGAGCCATTTTTCATAATAGATGTTATAATAAAAATGTGAGGTTTAATGTTCACTGTCTAAGCATAAACCAAAGCTTGTGCTCTGCTCTGTAAAAGCATTTGTTCCGTTTTCTAATCTGTGCAATTAAAGCTTTGCTCCTGAACAGACTTACATACTGGCCAGTGTGGCCCTTAATTATGTATCATACTTGTATATTTTAGGCAGACGTGGTTATCTGTTGCCAGTTTTCTATGTTGTCACTTTAAGGGTTTTTTGGGTGTTTTATTTTTTTTTTTTTGTACAGCAAGGATGCACTTACTGAGCTTTACTGTTCAGAAGCAGCAATCAATCCACATCTGGTTTCTTGTATAGCTTAATGAACGAGGCAAATGTGCACAGCCTGTTTGGTTTGGATGCTCTTCTGGAGAGACTGTCAGTTGCAGTGGTGCTGTCTTTCCCAGGGGAACGAAAGGCAGTGATTTGCTTGCTATAGATCAGTTCCACCGCTTAACCTGGTGTAACTGAAATGAAGAGCATTGTTTGCAAGTTTCAGTGAAAGAGCTGAAAAAAATTAACCAAAAATCTGCATTAGTAGGTGCATCTAATGGTTTTCACTTTGTATTAAATGGTTTTTATGTGTACACTGTTATATTTGCTTTAAAATATATTAACTTGTTAACATTTCAGTGACTCGATGGCTTTTATATCTGGATTCTTCTAACTTATTAAAATACAGACATTTGACCTTTGCACTAGTATAGTACTCTGCTGCATCTGTCTTCCGGGGACGGGGAGCGATACACTTTGATGAGATTACAGTTAGCTTTAGCCTTTCTCACGTGATACAGACTACAGTTATTTTAGCATGGTATGTTCTACTGATGTAAGAAGCAAGAGGACTCTGGGAGGACAGGAACAGCGAAGAATCACGTGTCTGGTTTTGCAAAGTAAAATATATTGGACTTGCCTATTCCCTTTATCCTTTTTCCAAAATATACCAAATAAAATTCCACACTGCATTCAGTGGACAGTCTGACTTTAGTTTCCGGAACAAAAGATCTTGAACTTGCAGTGCTGAACTTCTGATTCTTTGTCACACTTCCGTGGAAGCATGGCTTGCGGTCTTGATAATGACCGTGCTGCCACTGGGTGGTCCTGGCTGTGGCAGGAGCCATTTCTTTGGGGAGCTGCCTCATGCTACAGAAAAGCTGAAGATGGCCGATGCTGCTTTCTGCCCGGACTGGTATTGTGAGTTGCATGATAAAAAGAGGGATAAAGGCTTCTTGACATAGATGGGAGTTTGTTCCACTTTGAGAATGGAGATACTGAGGGCAGAACCTCACACAGAAGCAGAAATAGCATTAATTTCATTAATTACAATCCAGGGATCGTACCAGAACCTCATAGCACAGCTATGAAAGGATGATGCTGATCGATATAGATTAGGGCCACAAGATGCTAAGCTGACTTGTAAACTACCATTGAATCTATTGTCTCACTATATTTTAAAGTCTATGTCTATCACTCAATATGCTAATGGCTTAAGAAATTGTAATAAAAACTGTTTAGTTGGATGAAAGGTCTCCAGTACTCCTCAGGGCAGACTGCTGAGATAGAGAATTACTAATCTGAGAACAGATGAGCATTTCTTAACCAAGTAGTAACACCAGTTACTGCTGGTTGTTACTGTGTTGATTTTATGTACTTCTTATGTACATCTGCTTCCATGTTTTGCTATTCTGAGAGGTTTCTACTGTTCTAAATGTGCTTGAGGTCAGTTTGATGTTTCACATATCCTACATGCTTGGGTGTGTGGATGAGAGGTGTCTGCTAAAAATGTCTTATTTTGTGAAAAAAGCATCACTTTCAAAAGATGTATTATGTATGACTCTGCTTTATAATGTCTAACTCTTTTTACACAATACAAGTGAAGGAATGAGTGAGCTTCTTTTGAAAGGAAAACCTTTGATGCTTATTTAAGAGTTGTGACCCTGCTACCTGCCATAGTCACACCCCAGGAGGGGTGGCAGCACGGGGCCAGGGGTTTCTTCTAGAACTGTCCCACCAGACGAGGGACAGGGCAGCCTGTGAGAGGCAGGAAGGCAGTGGCCTAAGGGACAGCGTGTGACTTCTTAGTTTGTAAAAGTAAACTGCACCGTGACATCGAGGTTGTGTTTCATTCCAGGTAGTAAAGTGAGGCCTTGCAGTCCCTTGTGAGGAAGCACCTCAGCAGGCCCTGGGGAGCCGCAGGGACGTGACCACCCGCAGAAGCAGGGTCTTGGGCCTAAGGCAAAAGACTTCTGTTTTCTTTTTGACTGGAAATGTTATTAATGGTTCCTATTGTTTCTTTCAATTCTGATGCAGATTTCCCCAGGTTTGAATTGCTTCACTGCCAACTGAATGGCAGTAATCCCACCCACCTGCCCCAGGTGACGGGGTCATGCCAAGTGCCAGCACCCTGCGGCTTGCCTCCTGGGAAGGAAACCTTTCCGTGTCACGTTTGCTTGGTAATTTCGTTTTCTGAAGTCCTAAGGCACTGCCTCATCCTTCTTAAAGCTTTGGCAGAGTACTGACTGCTTTAAGTCCCTGACCTAATTAGTCATGACAGCTGTTTGTTTAGCAAGGCTGCAAGTGCTACCAGAACTACCCTTCCGAGACCATCTTTTCAAATACAGGGTTTGTTCAGAACTGAAGAAATACCTTCCAGAAATATCAGCCTCCTAGAACAGACTTTATTGTGCTTGTGCTGGTCATATTGGATGTTTGGGAGGATTTTTATTCAGGAGCCCTTAAACTTGCAGATTGAGCTGTTCTGTGTCAAGCAGGGGATTAAAACAATCTCCTTACAACTGAGCAGTGTTATTCTGCAAGCACTAACTGCATCTGAGATATGTGTTTCTTTGCAGCCAAGCTGAACATTCCTTCAGAAACCTTTCTCTTTCCCATAGCACAGCAGTACTCACACATGAGGTAAGCTTGTGTGGTAAGTTCTCCAGTTGTTGGGTTTTTTTATTGCTTCTATTTAAGAAATCCTTGTTTTGCTTGCAAATCCATAGATTCTTTAGCTTCTGTAGTGTAGCAGAGGCCCAATTGAGTTCATCTGAAAGCTAACACGAAACACTGCAAAGGCAGTTAGTGTGTGTACAATGATATTGGTAACTTAATTCAGAGCATGTTTTGTATTTTTGAAGTGACTCCACTATGTAGCACTGTGGTTCACAGAGTGGTCTCAGAACACAAACTTGATTCTCTTTGGATGAGGCTGAACTGGAGCATGTGCTTCAGCAGTGCACCTGATGTGCTGCAGCCACTAATGCACGTTCAGTCCGTGGTGCCAGACTGCAGCTCATCTGAAGTTACCCCCAGGCACGTAGTGTGTGGGTGCTGTGTCCTCAGCACTTGCTGTTTGACTATAAATATGCTCATACTTGGCCATCCCACTTGTCAATGTACACACAGACTTAATGTGTTGGGAAAATGGGACAAACCACTTTGACTTTCCACTAGCAAAATTTCAGGGGTGGGGAGATATCTGACGTTTGCAAACAATGCTATTGTATATAAACATGTCAACATGGAAATAAGCTTCTCAGGAGGATGCTTTGGAGACAAGCCTTTCTGAATAAAATGTTCTGTCTGCTTGCCCATTTATCTTTGTTAGAGGGAGAGGAGCTCTGTTTCTAATTCAGAGGTGCATGGAATCCTTGAAAAGTGTTTTCATTCATGAGTAAAAGAAAAACCTGTCCTAAGTCTGCCAAAATGTAAAACGTTTGGAGCAGGTGAATGCTAGGAAAATCCTCACTCCTCAGCCCTTATGCTGCTGGATGACAGAAAAGAGTGTCTGTGTGAAGTAAACTGGATTATGCCAGAAATAATCACACCATTCTTGCACTTAGTGTGCTTTGTGATTCTTTAACCACAAATTGGGGTGATTAGCCCACTGCTAGGTTTGCACATGGGCAGGGTCTGTTGAAGATGCCACTTTTCCCTCTGCTTGACACATGGAGGAGTCTGAGTCTGATTGTCTTTGATTTTTAGAAATACACCTTTCAAACATATTTTCACTGAGCTGCCTCTTATTCTCTCTGATCTCTTGTCAGCTCTCCCCTTGAACTGTTATGTCAGCAACCTTGTGAATAATACAGCTTCTACCGGTTCCTGCACACTCATTTCCTTGCAGCTTGTTCTTTGCCATCTATTCCAGTAGCGCAAGTCGTTCCCTCGCTTTCCATCTCTTTGATTTTTTACTAGCAGCTATTCCCAGGGAACACTGACCCCATCTTATCAGCACTTTCCCATTCTTGTCATTCAGATCTCTCCTTACCCATTTCATGGAGGGAGGCCTCTGACACACATTAGGAGAAATGTTAAAAACCTTCAGCTTGGATTTTTACTTAGCAGTTTAAGGTAGCAGAGTGCAGAACTTACCGTAACTCAGAACCTCCCAGCCTGTGTGGCTTTCTCTATACACACACACACACACACAGGGGTATCTCTTTATCTATATAAGATACATTTCTACAACACCAGACTCCTGGGCAGTCTGGCTGGGCAAAATTGTGTCAGTATTAATTGTGTGAGTTTTCTAGTGAGGCTGTGCCTAGGGACATGCTCTTAAACATGCATAAGAACACCTCACCAGTTAAGAAATTGGATGCTGGAAAGCATTGTTCCTGAAAACTAGGCCTGTTGGTCCATGAGCGCACTCAGTAGACATAAGTGTGCATATTTTCAATGCTATCTTTTCAGATAATTTTTAAATTCTGCTAATTTTAGAGAAATACGTGTTTCTGTTTACTAGGGATATTTTTATCATTTGCTGTACAAACAGCATTTACCAGATTTAAGTTTGCATTCAAAAGTTAGGAATAATCCTGGAAATAAGATAACTAATAAATGTTGGTATGTAAAATAACTGTTAAAACTATGGCATATGTAGGTGAGGGAATATCAGAACACGCATACCATATGACCCTGTGTATTGCTTGTAGGTGTTCATGAAGTACCTCACAGGGAACTTTTATGTTATCAGATATCTATGACAGGCATAATGCAAGAACTATCATCAAATCTCCATTTCCACTCACTGGTTGGTTTCATTGTCTTCTGGTACATAAATGGAATGCCTCCTTTTTTGCTGTTGTTGGCAATAAACTACGGATCATTAAAAATCCCCAAATGGGAGTGACAACTGATAGAGCTACGGGAGAGAGATTTGCATTGCGCTTCATAAACTGAACCGTATTTTCACCTCCCGGGTGAACTGGTAGGCCCATGTAAGCTTTCCCTGTTTACTTTCAAAGATCCCACTCTTGACAAAGCAAAAATGGGTCACACGTACAGCTGATGTAGTTGAACATAGGAAACAGATATATCCTACCATCATCCAATTGTGATGTAAAAAATCTAATTAGGAGAGATTAGTTTAATCTCTTAGAGCTGTACATATGGGCAGCAAATAAAGGATCCATTTTCTTAAAATAACTTGACTGAGAATCTCAGGGTTAAAATGTTTGTTTACTGAATAAAACTATTAAATTATCTGATTGCCTCGGCCATAGTAGTTGTGCTTAAACATGGCCTACAGCCAAGCAGCAGCAGCACGAGTTTCTCTGCTTTGTGCTGCCATTAATCAGAGTGGACTTCCCTCTGTGGCTTTATAAAGCTCTTTGTTTCTCTGTCAAGATTGCAGCAGGGTGAGTCTGAGCTGTGGTATGAACATATGCCCAGCAGAAATGTGATCACAGGCACTTGTAAGAGGAGGTTGCCATATCATCCTTTGTGAAGGAAGCCAGATTGAAGTCAGTGGCTTAAGTGACAAATCTGTGCAGAGGCTTGAAGGTCCTGAGATGGTGCTGGAAGGAAGCAAGTGTGCTGAGCATAGTGCTCTCCTGTCGGAGCTGCAATGTGGGCTGGTGTACACCTAACAGTTGTTAAATTCAGTGAAACAAAGTTTTGCGGTGTATTCTCAAAGGTTTCCCCAAAGCCCTGTGAAGGAGAAAGAAACAGGCAAACACTGCCATGTCCTTTTATTATTTCACTAGGTTTGGGGGGGGAGGGGTTGTTGTTTTTTTTTAAATAACAAAGACTGGATGGCTGATCAACTACTTGGAAGAACAGTCTCAGTGAGGCAGTGAGGGAAGCTATAATAATGCTTACACAGAGCCATTTTCTGACATGAACACTGGTGGGAGGTTTGGCTGCATTGCTGTCTACTTTGACCCTTTAGATTAAAATATGTAAAGAATTCCATGTTCACGCAGTGCTTTTTTGCTTCTGGATATGACCATACTACTTGGGGGTAATTTAGGCTGGACATATGAAATGAGCCATTTAATACTAACATGTAACTTGACTTAGTAAATATTATTTGAAGTAGGAATAGAGCTTGTTGAAAAGCTCTCTGAATGCATCTCTGGAGGTCTGAGTCTGAGCACATATAAGGCCACGTGGTATTTAGCTTAATGTATTTCTTCATGAGCTTGCAGCTTGCTGACATTTTAGAAGTTCCATAAAAAATAAAATCAAAAATCAGATGAGTGAATTTTTTTTTTTTCTCCTGTAGCGGTGGTGTGGAAGTTACCTTTGTGTCTTGCTGTCTCTGTTCTTAGAGAGCGATGGCCCATGAAGAAATATACTGAACTACATATATTTCTGCACATGCAGGTGTTAGAAGAACAAATTTCTCAGGCCGTTCACAAGGGAAGCAAAGCAGCAGCAAGAACGTGATTTTTTTTTTTTAAATCCTTTGTGAAAATGGGCTGGAAAAAAAAATCTTTTCCAGTTACTGCAGTTCTAATTTGTCTAGAAAGATTGAGTCTCTAAAACACACCTCCAGTTGTCCAAGAATAAAATTATGCCACCGTCATAAAACAAGCGGAGCAGAAAGGAAGTACTGAGCATTCCATGAGTGAAGTGTTAAAGTGGCAGGAAGGACTTCTGTCTTCTCGAAGGCCATGTCAGCAGACATAAGGTTGAAAGAATTTGTCAATAAAGTTACCAAGGGTGACTCTTGTTTTTCATGAGAATATCAAGGAATTTGAGAATTAATGAACACATTGCACTGCTCTTAACCTGATGGTAATGAGGAAGACTGATATGCCAGAACCCCTGGAGCTCAGGCTCCTCAAAAAAGCAGGAATGTACTGTAGGTATGTATTAAATTCAGAAGTCAATAGCTTAAGGAAATTCTTGAGATTAATTTTGCGATAGCTTTTGATAATAAGGTGTAATTGATCTAGTATAAGTAGGGTAAGAGGAGCCTTTTCTAACTGCTGTTAAATTTATTAAACACCCTATTAAAACAAGTGGTAATGACCATTGTAACCAATTACTTATTTCACTTTCTTGTCTTCTGTCAACAATATATATGAGTTTTCTTTCTGAATGTATGCAGCCAATTATCCTTCCATGTTAGAGTATTAACTGCCAGGAAAAAAAATGGAGAAAAAAGTAAAATATAGGTGCTATTTTTTATTTTTCTTAGTTGGGGCTTTTTAAGAGTCTTCTCATGGTTCAAGAATATGCTGGTGATAGAACTAAGTTTTGTTGCTCCTTACAATCAGCCCCCTGCAAAGGAATTCAGTTCCTGCAGAAGGAAAAATAACAAAACAGATTTTCATGTGCTATGGAACTAAGTCACATTCCTTGAGCATGCTGTTTTTAGGCAGCAAGCACATACCATTTTAAATAGTAATAGTCATAATTTGCATTATCTTATTAATGGAAAATCTGGAACAATTCATAACTCTGGGAGGCTCTTTTGGTTTTAGGAGGGTGTTTATATCTGTGTCAATAAACTTCAGTTTTTTGGAAGCTGAATTTCTTCTAGTGCCTGTGCTTTTTCCAATGCAGCTGTCTCAAACCACCACTGATTTTGTGAGCAGGGTGCTGCCTTTAAAGAAGGAAGATAAATCACCATGACCAATCACTCCAGAAGTTCATGTATCTCCTGAACACAAGTGGAGTCCTCAACACATTATTGCTGGGTACTATTTTTATCATGGTCCTACTCCATTATTTTATTATAGCATTTTGCTGTAGTTAAATTAGTAAAGTTTGGATCTTACCCCCACAATTCTATGTTAGTCTGCCTGAGTAATGTCCAATTAAGAAAAAGGATATTTCAGAATTTAAAAGTAATTATTCCTTATTCATTCTCTCCTGATACAGAATCTGAGGCTTGTCTGTCCAGTGACTTCTGATTGTCTAATACAGGTTTTTAAACAGTATAAGGTTAATACAATTATAGCACTCATATCTGTGAAGCTGCTCCGTTTAAGAAAGCAGGGTTCATTCCTTTTAGGCCCTAGTGAAAGTTTTATAAACAAAGCAATCTGGTGAAATATAAATGTATTCTTGTTCATCCTAAAATTAGAGGTGATTCTAAAGTGTGTTTTACGAGCAAAATTGAATCTTTAAGTTTTATAGTTTGATTGTACTTCATATATTAATGACAGAACTTAAACAGTTTGGTTTAGACCAAAAGGAAAAGTGATTTCAAATTCTAACTCATTTAGCAGAATCTTAATCTTGGCAATCATCCTAGTAGTTGCTTTCTTAAAGAGCAATTTCTTTGACACTTTGTGCATATTAATTAGGTGGTTTGTCATTGAGTTTGTCCTCTTACAAGGAATACCTGTAACTAGCAAGGTGTAGTGTAGAAAACTTTGAAAGATAAGTAGCAAGCACAGCCTGTATCATCTTACTTTCTCCCCTTTTTTTTTTCCCCAAGCTTATTTGTTCTGGCTTCTTTATTTTCAGTTTCAGAAAAACAGCTGAATTTTCCAGAGCAAACACTAGCAGTCATTTTGTCTGGCAATCCTAATCCAGTTTGTGGCCTTGCACTACGAATTTTCTTGCTAACAGTAGTAGAAGTTACAGTGTGGTGCAGGTATGTTATACATAGTGAGAGATGTAGGAAAATGAGCTAAGGCTGTTACCACTAGGGAATCTCTCACTGAGACAGAAAGTCTTAATGATGGATGGCTCAGTACAGAGCCAGGAGGAAGAGGAGAGGCCAGGCCATTGGCAGACTACAGATTTTATGGCCTTGACATGAAGGCTTGAATTTCCTTTCACAGCTGTTACAGAAAGATTGCAGTGTCCATCTGGGATTTAGAGGAAGGCGAGAGGCACTGGAACAAAACTGTCTCTACCTCATTTGTTCAGCTGCAGGATTCATTCTTAGAATGGCAGCAGGTTGGAGAGCCCTAGGTTATACAGGAGTGCCAGAAAGATGCCTGACTGCCATAGTTGGCAACTCTGTGAAGAGAACTTCACTGGAACATCCTGAGGAGTGGCAGACATGCCAGAAAAATGGCAGCTGAAAGTTGGTGACTTCTGGGAGTTGCCTGCAACCAAGGATAGGACGACTTTCCACATAAGAATGTTCCTTTGAGCCATCAACCTGTTTACATGCAGAACCTGCTGCCAGCAGGGGAACTGTGAAAGTATTGTCTTTTCTTGATGATGCTTAGCCAATTTTATTCCTCCCTTGCACTGGGTAAATGTCTGAAGAACTAGATGTGCTGCTTTTCAATTAGTGAAGCAGACAAAATTTAATATTAATGTCTAAACTTAACCTTTTCTGTCTTGTGAGTGCACTTAGTAATCAGATAATCTAGGCTGGTTTGCTAGGGTCAGCTCTGTGAAAAAGAAATGTCAGTGCTCTGACACTGAGGCGTGCAAAATCAGCCTCTGTTACTACATGGTTGCCTACCTTTTTGCACAAACACAGTGGGACAAGCTCTGGTAAGATCAGCGTTTAGCCAATTTGATACAGAATTTCTTCTTCTTCTGTATTCAGTTCTTTGGTCTCAATATCAGGACTTTAGTAATGTTTTCCTCCTGTAACTGGTTGAAATCAGCTTCCGGTCCCATCAGTGTGAAGCCAGATCTCTGGCTACCTCCTCCCTGGTTGAGGTCTAAATTTCTTTTCAGTTCATAAAATGTAAACCTGAGATGATTTTCTGAAACAGTCAAGTAATTATTACTGATTTTTATCTGACACTTTTAACTAATACTTTGTTGGCAATTAGGCCAGAAATTCTGACATGTTTTCCAAACCCAGTCTCTTAAAATCAGACAAAATCTCCTCCACTTAAAAGATTTTCCAGAAACAAAACTCTAGAAGCGTAGTGGTAAGAGAGAATCAACAAGTCATCTAATCCATGAGCAATTGTACTGTGTGAGTCTTGATAGAGCTTTGAGTTTGAGTAATCTTGAGCGATGGAGGCCCCACAGCCCTCCCATGCAATCAGTTCTCGTACTTCACCGTTCTTACAATTAGAAAGTGTTTTCCAGTATCTAACTCCTATTTCCTTTTCCACACTCTCCCGGTTACTAATCATTCATGAAGAAGTTTTACTCTTCAATCATTTAAATCCCATAAGGTAGCAAAAATCAAACAGTTTATTTTTTACCAAGTCCCTGTATCTGATATTTAGATTTACATGTAAAATTCTCGCTTTCATTTTAAAGGTAGAAACTCATGGTGATTAAAACAAGTCTTGAACCTAGAAAACAGAGCATACAGTGGTTTAAATTCTGTTGTATCTCTACTAAAATGTAGTAGAAGTTGCTGAAGGTAAAAGCATATAAATATATGATCCTTTATTTTTTTAATAAAATGGCACAAACTTAATCTGATAAATGATGCAATGAGTATCTGCTTTCATTATATGCAGGTCCAAGTTAATAGCTGGGTTCAATGTTAATGACTTTTGTTAATGACTTTTTTTTTTTTTTTTCATTCAAAAAAGATATTTTGCTGTCTATTGCTTTTTGGCACTTATAAACATGTCACAGGAAACAGCCTTCAAACAAAGGAAAACCAAAATTTTTCATGCATGATAGTGTATCAAGTGCAAAATTAAATTGTGCAGACAATGAAAGGAACAGATCTCTATGATAGCATAATCTTAAAATAAGAATAGAAAGCTGTTATTTTGCTCTGAGGTCTGTTTCAGCTGTCAGCTGAGAAATGGCAATGCATCCTTTGCCACAGGTTAACCAGAAGTGTTGATGCAGAAGAATGAGCTTCTTTAGGCAAGTCAGACTTCTGCTCTGGAAGAACTGGATCCTCCGGAAAAGACAAAAGGTAAAGTATTAGTCTTTTGATTTCAGTTTGGGATTATGCACTCCACCGGATGAAGTGACCAGTACACTTATCAGCATGTAGAAGTCACAGACTCCTCAAAGCATCAAATGTGACCTGTGTACGGGCCTGCTGTCTGTATCTGCACCAGTGTTTGGTGCAGTTTGCAAAGCTGCTCTGTACAGATTAAACAGAATATTTGTATTGGTGTTTTCCTTGACAAATAGTATCGTGTACTGGGGAAGAGTGGTGGGTAGTAATATTTTTGTATTTTCACATAAAAAGATCTTCTGTTAGAAAATATCATGGGCACTATTCACCTCAGGGAGGTTTGTTGCCTAATGTTAGATTTGCTCCTCACAAGCAGCTGCTCTTAGATGTGAATCCAGTTAGGGCCCTGAAGTTCACACGGATTTTGTCTTTTTTAATATGGATGAATGCCATAGTAAAGTGAAAATCAGAGAAGTATTTTAAAACCTTGCAAATCCTCTTAGGTCTTATGACATTTTCTCTTAGAGCAAATTTATCTAATACTTTCTATCTTTTTTGTAATTGCTTTTTTTTTTTTTTTTTTCCATTTGAACCCAATTTTTTTAGTGTCAAACTGAACTTCAAACGAGGGTCTTGGTAATCAATCCCTACATAAGCTACATTGCACCCAGTATAAGGACCCTTTTTTGAAGTTGGACTTCAGGTACTGATTGTCAAGGAGCTGTACTAGGTTGGCTCTCGAGTTCACAAATAAAAATCCAAATGAAAAATCCACAACTTTCTGACCTACTGAGAGAATGGAGGCCACCATTTTTTAATTTTTAGCAAATGGATCTTTATGTGATTTTTCAGTGTACGAAACACTGTTTTACTTGGGCAAATCTGCTCAGCTATGTAACCCAAAGTGCCTGGTTGGGTTTCAGGGATCCTTGTTTATTTTTCCCTGTAGAATTTTCAAAAATGCTAACTGGTGAGATCGTAAGCACAGTGAGTTAATCTGCAACAGATAAATATTTTCTCCACTCTGCAGAGTAAAACATTTTACAGCTGAGTCAGTAAAAACAATTTCCTTTTCTAAGTATATACACCTTCCTGCTTATTTGTCCACAGAGAGAAACAAGGTAGCTAAAACAAAAATCCGTAATGTCAAAAGTAGCTGTAAAATGTGTCAGGAAAATAAACCTGTTTTTTTGTTAACCATCATGCAGTGCCATAAATGGAGGCGTATCCAATCTCCTACCCAAGTCTATCATTTAGCTCAATATAATTTACAACAAGAAAGGCTTCATTACAGAATTAACAGTTGATCCACAGCCACTTTAAGCTTGTCAGGTGTACACGACTGTATCACTGTGCTTGGTCGATCACAGCTGAGCCTAGATATTTCATTTCTCTGTGCAGGTTGCTGGGATTTCTAGCTGTTTATCTTGTGTTTCTGCGTGCTTATGGGCTACTCTCTGATCCTTCCTAGCAAGTTCTGGGACACCTGTGTGTCCTCAGGAAAAGGTTCACAGGAAAAAATCAGAGGGCTTAACAGCACTTGGTTTGTCCTTATCGCGTGACATACTGTGTACCAACTTGAAAGAAAGCTTCCCTTGTGCTTTAGCTTTCAGTCCCTTCCAAACTAGTTAGCTCAGATAGAAAGGAATTACTGAATTCAAGTCCGAAGACCTTCTATTTCCTGGGAATGAAGTAAGACTCGACATACGAGCAATAGCCCAGATTAACTCTATAGCAAAGATGACAACCAGGGAGTCTCCCCTGTTCTTATCCTTCTGAGTTTAGGGGTGTGTAGTGCCCATCCCAAATATCTTATCAAATGGATTGCAGTGGTGTTAGTCAGCCCTTATGGACCCTTGCTGAGAAAGGTCTGTAATGCTGTATTGTGAGCTGTGCACCACAGCTGTCAAGAAAAGCTAAGCTGTACAGTGGCAGGTTTCCTTCTCTGATAATTGTGTCACCTGCACTTTGCTACTGGTAAGATTTTCTCTGGCTGTAGAAGTATCAGGCATGCATAACTTCTAGGTGCTGATGGTGGAGGTTTGTTGTTCTATTTTAAAAAAGAAAGCCTTAAGAGACTAAGTGTGAAATGGGAAATAGTTGTCTGGTGAAAAGCTTTCTAGCCTCTGTAACCATAAGCTGTGCTTAACTAAAACTATTGAACAAAGTTATGGTGGAAAAAATAGGACAGTTCCAAAAACCTGTTCTTAATTATACTGTGGAATATCTTTTGCCCTGCATGGCTCAGTTTGCAAAAAAACCCGAAAGATTCACACGTGACCCATCTTGTCTCTGGCTTTGCTACTGTATGCATTCTTGTTACATATTTGGTGCCTGGCTGGGGAGGTGAGAACAAAGGAAAGGGGCAGGGAGGGCTTTCCTGTGCAAGTGCTACAACCTGGGCTCTGGAAAGAGTTTATCCTAGCCCTTGAAGGGAGGAGAAAAAGAGTGCCACGTGGCAGGACACAAACCTCAGAGCTGGTCCTCTGAGCCCAAAAGCCAGTGTCACAGGATCAAAGGGTTGTAGTTTTAAACTTCTGCCAAAACACACAGAGGCAGTAAAACAAACCAAAACACAGGAGCGGAGGAACAGACTGGGAACCAGGCAGGATGTTGCTCTGTGGTAAAGCAGTGCCCTTGATTTTCTGACATGGCTGGGAGCTGGTGACTGTTCTAAGCATATTGAAAAATCTGGGCAATAAAGTGGCCTTTGATGCATTCTTCTACATTGTTGAATAAGGTGTTTGATCTTAATATATATGTTTCTACCTGCATTAGAAAATTAATAATATTGAAATGAATGGGGACAAAAAGAAGCAAAAATAAGATCAAAGAATGCAAGCTTATGCTAAAGTCTTTTACCTTTGGGAAAGCAGAGTGCACTGGCTGCCTGCTAGTGAACCCAGCATTGCAAAAACATAGGTAAAAAAATAAACCCCACACTTTCTCTCTTACATCTAATCTTTGTTTCCCGTGTTGTTATAGAGTCATTCACTTTGTATAAAAATATTTAGATTTATATCTGATCTATCTGATAGTTTAGTACTGGCTGTCATCTCTTTTTACCTCAGTGAGGATGTTTAAAGGTTTGTTTAAAAGAGGTGAAGAAGACTCTGAGTTAATGGTGATATTTCACGAGACTGATGAAATCCCTTCTATTTCAGTGTGTCCTTTCCAAGTGGTGAAAGAGGCAAGGGATTACCATGGTTACACGCTGCACTGAGCATTGCTGCTGTGAGAAGGGGCTTTAGCCCTCTAGTCACTTTAGTGATTTATACACGGTTCATCTGTAAAATTAACTTTTAATTTATTTTCTCTTTTTTTTTTTTTTTTTCAGCTTCGTTTTCTGGTGGAGCTTGTATGGCCTCTTTCGTTATTTCTTGCCCTTGTCTGGTTGAGGAAAGCTAACCCTCTGTATCGCCAACATGAATGTAAGAACATTTAAGCTGTTTTACTGGTCTGACTTGTGCTAGATAATGTCTAGAAGTTCTCAGGCAGAGATACTGGCACCTGTTGGCTGAGTATTATTCTCCAGTGGCAGAAGAATAGACTTCTTCAGTAGTTTAGTTATTTATAGCCATACAATGTAAGAATTACCAGTGTGGGGCAGGGGGGGAGGTGTGGGGGGAAAAGAGCAAGCTTTAGTTTTCCTGTGAGATGCTTTGTGGTCAGGCTTACATGAGGTCTTAAGATTCTGTCCGTTGTAGTTTTCTGTATTTCTGTAACTGAGAAAGTACTGCCTCATTTTTATTTTTTAAGTTACCTCAGAATTTATTTTGGTTGAAAATAGCCATATTGGTTATATCAGTTACTCTTTTTTTTTCCTCTTTTTCTTTTTT
>VZTM01000930.1:28567-62933 GCA_013400555.1 Jacana jacana
AGAAAGCTATATGATATAACAGAATGATATGGGGTTGGAAGGGACCTCTGGAAATCATCTAGTCCAACCCCCCTGCCAAAGCAGGTCCATCTATAGCAGGTTGCACAGGAGCATTTCCATCCCATGCCTTCTGTAGTGAGGCAACCCATTGTGCTATTTAGATTCACACAGACTGTATTAGAAAAGAGAAGTAATAATTTCTTTTGTGTTTCTGTACTCTAGGTCACTTTCCAAACAAGGCAATGCCATCTGCAGGAACTCTGCCATGGTTACATGGCATCTTCTGTAACATGAACAATCCCTGTTTCCGCAGCCCAACACATGGAGAGAGTCCAGGTGTTGTGTCCAACTACAACAGTTCTATGTAAGCAGAGCTACACTTGTGAGATTGGGTTGCAGTAAGACAGGCCTGCTAGGCAACTGCTGATGGCTTGCTCTTGGCACCTCTTGAGCGTTCATGGGCATGAATAACACAGGGAGAAAGGATGGAGTATCCTCAGCCTCTTTAGAAAGATTGCACAGTGCATTGAGGGATATTTTAAAGAATTGTTATCTGATGTGAATGAAAAGGGAAAAGTGAACATTTAAGAAGGCACTGGGCTGTGAATGCTGTAAGATTTTCAGTTCTAGCACACCGGTTTTGTTTCAACAGTGGTCAGCAAAGTTGAAGCAGAGCTTGTGGTGGAAAGTTTGGGCCTTTCTTGAAAGAGTTCAGTTGTACTAGTATCTAGGGAACATCCGTTCACTTAAAGTCCATCCTTTCTATTGCCTACTGCTTAGTAAATGTCTTGGGACAAATGTTTTTGATATAAGGATGTTAAACCTCCAAGCTTTCTTTTCTTATCTTTTCAGTTGTCCCCTCTGAAAGAGAACTCTGACGAAGTAGCCACACAAAGAAATCTGCACTGCCACTTCCTATGTAGCACCTGTTTTGGCTGCATACATTAATCAGCACAGTAGCTTTCAGATACTAAGCATATTAATGAAATAGGAGAATGGGAGGTTTCCGGACTGCTAGTGAAAAAGAGCTGTGGGAGTGCTTCATTGCATTCTTTGTTGTAGCTGAGTCATGAAAGACAGTGTAGTGGACAAAGACCCTTAGAGTTAAAACCTGTTAGAATAGCTGTAAAAAAATGCTCCAATTCTCCCTTCGCAAAGAGTTCAGTTCTGAGCGTCCAATGATTATAATTCATGAGCTAACCATGTCAAGGCCATTAAAGCCCCAGTCCCGTGGAAGTCTGTAGCTTGGTGTTAACTTAGCATTTGACCTTTTGTTCCTAGTGAACAGGATTTAAAATAGTCAGCTTGACTTTTTTTTGTGCAGTACAGTCAATCACGCAGTGAAGCTAGAGGGTTCTGTTTTCCACACATTCTGGGTTTTCTAGGTTGCTTATTACAGAGCAAACTGTGCCTTTGTGAGTCAGAGTAAATTCACTGCATCACAGAGGAAGCAAATACATTGTGTTTTCTCAAATAATTTAGTCCTTCCTGTTTGCTGTTTCCTGTTAGCTAAAGTAAGTCATAAGGACATATACTATTCCATGTATGGAAAAACCTAGTATCATTAAAGAAAGGTAATTGCCTCCCCTGTTGCTAATAAGAATTTTTTTGTGCTTGCTTATAAACTCAGGCCCTGGTTGCATCCCTGTTTGAACTGCATTTTCTAACCCAGAACCAGGAGGAGAACAGCTGCCTGGGGCAGTTTGTCACTGCTGTTTTGCTGCTGTTTCTAGAAGAAACATTTTGAAGGGACCTAAAAGCTGCCCTTACCTTAGAGGGGACTGAAGCTGAGCGAGGGAGGAGGGTTCTGTGTCTGAGAGATTCTGTGGCACTGACCTGGCTGAGCAGGGCTGCCTGTGCCCAGATTGCCCCGTTCAAATGCCTGGTCCAAAACTAGAGATTTACCCTACAGCTGCAAAGTGAGTGCTGTCTGAGGAAGGTCCAGTCTCCCCAGCAAGATCAGCGTGGCTAATGAAGAAAGTGTATGAGAGGCCAATTTTCTGCAACACTAGGGGCCCTCAAAACCTTGTGTGGATTTCTAAATCTGAGTCCCACATCACCTGAAACTACTCTGTTGTCACCACAAACTGAGCTTTGAGTTTCAAGACTGAGTACAAAATAATTTATTTTTTCCTCATCCCTAATACAGAGAAAGTCAACTTTGGTTGTTTTTTTTTTGTTTGTTTTTGGTTGGTTGGTTGGTTGGTTTTGCTTTTGTTGTTTGTTTTTTTGTGTGTGTGTGTGTGTGAAAGGTTCTCATGTCACCAGTCTTAAATTGTTGCTTCTTTATTTCTTCTTTCAGCCTTGCAAGGGTATATAAGGATGCTCAGGAGCTCTTACTGGATTCCCCTGAAATACATGACCTTGGCAGAATCTGGGAAGAACTGATCATTATGACTCAATTTATGGAAACAATGAGAACTAATCCTGAAAGAATTGCAGGTAATTGTCTTGTCTATATCCTTTAGACTATTGAATTTTTCCTTCTGAGAACTGACTAGTAACTACTCTGCAGACTGACAATGTCATTATAATAATGTATTGTGGCTGTTACTCTGCTTACCTTTAGAGAGGGTAAACTAAAACTTACCTGGTGATGTAACAAACACCCTTTATTTGAGAGAAAAGAGAAAGACAATCAGCTCCATTCTACAGCCATCTCCCTTAAGTAACAGTAGACAAAACTCAAAATACAGAAACGTGGATATCTTGCTGGCCAAAGCAAAACACATGGATGAAGAGATTTCATTAATTACTATTACTGTAGATGCAAAAGCACTAAAGAAGTTACTGGAATATGCAGAGGAATGGAAAGCCAAATACGAATATATACTGGGAACATAATCTAGAGAAGAGCTTAGAGATACGTTATTTCAACTGTTAGCTGAAGTAGATTTGGAACTGAAGAAGGAAACACTTTCTTCTTGTTTTGATGATTGGTTTAGAGATAAGAGCATTGCACATGTCTTATAGAGAGGATTACAAATTATATGACTCCATTAATTTTAACTCAGAACAACCTGCCAAACTGAAAACACAATCCTTGGGGAAAAATAGGCAATGAACTTATCAGATTAAAATTTTATTATATTTGGGCTTAAAGTATGGAATTTCAAAAGATACTCCTAAAACTAAAGGCACAAGAATGAACTGGCTTTGAGAACTGATCTGTCCCATTCTCAAGTCCTTTGCCACAGGAACAATATCCTTATTAAAATCAAATAGTCGCACTCTATATTTTTAATGTGTATAAACCATCTGATACACGTGTTCCACTATTTTACCAGAGGTCTCTGACTAGAAGTAAAAAAGGGAGTCTATCATTGTAAATAACAGTGGGGCAATCAAAATGCCTCAGAACAGAAGCAAGAACTTAAGTATAATCATGAGATGTGGTTTGTACAATTATGGAAACCAAACCCGCCTATTTGGAAGTGAGGAAAAGCATGACATGCCATAGGTTTGCAAGATATTTCTAAGGGACCACGCCCTGTGGTTTGGGAATTTGCCTTTGCGTCTCATACCAACTTTACTCAGTAGCTGACAAATAGAGTACGTTCCTCCTCACTCCTGTGAAATATAATGTTAATGCTCTTTCAGAATCTGGGGGGACTGGTGGGGGGAGGGAGAGACTGGGAAGGCCAGGGGGCGGGGGTGTGTGTGGTAATATATTTTCCTTTAGCTGAGCAATAAAAAGTTAACAAATGTCAGAATCAAAATTGCTCTTTCTCCTGATTCCTTAAACCAGATCTACCTCTCGAGTGCTCCTTCCTTGTCCTGTTCCCCTCTTGCACTGACAGATTTGATGTGATGTGGTCCTGTAATGTGGGGTTTTGGTTTTTTTCCTCCACAATGCCTTGGTGGCATCATTAAGAATATGAAGGACAGGTCCCTATTATTGTTTGCAGTGCTGACCGCTGAATAAATACATGGAGGAGCAACTAAAGAAGTTGTGTTCAGGCCCTGCAGCCCTAGGACAGAATATGCTTATTGCAGACAGAATTGTGGAAGTTAGTTGTCAAACTCTGATAAGACTCTGCTTAACTCAGAGAATGGAGAAACTCAGCAGCAAATGTGTGCACCTTTATGTGGAGATGTCTAAAGCTACATTCCCTACGTCAGCATGATATATGCTGCTCCTCTGTTTCAATTGCCTGTTGTAAAGACTGGAAGAACTAGTGCTTTTCAAGCATTGTTTACTGAAATCTGTTGAAGCTATGTGAACTACCTTTAATAAAGGCTGTAGTATTCAGTGGACATGAGCAGCATTCACTTTCCAAGCTTTCACTTGGACCATACTGAACCAGAATTCCCACCTATACTGACTTGTAGCAGAGACAATTTAAACAAGATTAGCACTGTTTGACTTTCATAGCAACAGTATTGAATATTGTGATAGATGGGATTAGGGAAATTTGGTGGCCTCTTACATGTGTTTAATTTAACAGTGGGTAGTCTCATTGGTTTGCCTGAAGATTTGCTATTTTGTAGTTCAATAGTTGGTGATCTAGCTTAGTAGAATACTAAACTACAAACAATTTATGCTCGTCCAAGGAAAATAAGTGGTTTAGTTTTCTTTTTGTAAAGACTTTTAAAGGAGTAATTTTTGCAATACTATAGAATAAGAATAACTCATAGAACTAACTAATAGAATTAATTAACTATAATATATTAATAACAATAATTAATATAATTAACTAACCAATCACATAACGGCAAGCAATAAATTAGCTTAAGTGTGAAGGGGTGGCCAGAGTTATTTGCACAGGGCCCTGAAGAAAGGACACTAACAACAGTAACACACTGAATCTGAACATTTAAAATAAGGCATTACCTCAGAAAAAAAGGCAGAGGCTCTCCAATGCAGTCAGGGATGCTTTCAGTACTTCCATTGCTGATGTTCTAGTCTGAAACATCTTTGAGAGATCAGGTAGAGTCAGAACATTCGGCATTTTCTGATGAACATTCTCCAACAAAGGATTAATATTTTTTTTAATTTCAATAACAGTTTTGCACCTCTTTAGTCACTACTAAGTATACGAGCCAAAGCACGTACTTTTTGCAGGTTTAAGTCAGGGTATAAGTTGTTCTTTAACTTCCTTTGTTTGGTGTCTTACTGATCTCTGCACTCCTTTCTTCATCTAGGAAGAGGAATACGAATTCTAGACATTTTGAAAGATGGGGAGACCCTCACTTCCTTCTTGCTGGAAGATGTTGGCCTCCCAGATACTGTTGTTTTCCAGCTTATTAATGCTCAAGTACGCCCTGAACAGGTAGGTAAAGTGTAACAGTTACCAAGCTCTTAACTGTGTGGAATGCAACCTCTTGAGTTGTATATGCAAAGTAGCCTCAGTGAGGGTCTTGTGCCCAGAATACTTGCTGCCTTGTAGGCTGTTTGTACAATATCTCCTTTTTCTCCTTTTTTTTTTTTTTTTTTCCCCATGAATCTAGAGGAAGAGGTGCTTGGTTTGTCTTTAAAAAACTATTTTGGATAAGCATTAAATATAGATATTTGGTTCAATGCTGTTGTTGCTCCCAAATAATGAGCACTGAGAAATTATGCTGCCAAGAAATGCATCCATCCCCATGACAAAATTCATGGCTCAAAAGCATAAGGCAGCTCTGTATCTTTTTGAGCCAGCAGTCTTGATGAATATCAGCAGAGAACTATTAGAGGTTCTTAATTTAACATCTAAATTCTCTGCCCCAATGCCAGCAGAATAATATGGTGGCTTTATGGCATTATCTCACATGAATAGGTAGGGTTGGAGAAGCAGACCCACTTTCTTAGATTCTGATTGAATAATAGGTCTGCTTAGAAAATTCAGAGTGAGAACTGCAGGTCAAATACCTCCTGAAGCAGCTAAGGAGGGGGCTGTGTTTGACTAAGTCCAGGCTGCCTCTGCACATACTGGTGGCTGGGAGCTCTGCAAAGAATGCTATATTAATGAATGAATGTTGCTGAATCAGAACTCTGGAACTATTTCTACGGTGCATTAGTGTGTGGGTGGAAGCAAGTAAATAATTGAGGCTGAAAGACACAATTCCTTTTTCACTGCCACATAAAACACAAGTGCTGGAACTGTGTGTGGCCAGAAAGAGGGAGTGCATTAATGAACTTCCATGAAGTTCCTTTTGTGCACCGCAGGTTCCAGCTGGTGTGACGAGTTGCAAGATTGCTTATCTGCTGTATTCTTGATTAGTACCAGGGGGAAGCCCTCCCCTCTCTGTACTTAATCATAAAGCAATACCACAAGACCATACCAAAGCCAGTGTCAATTGATATATCCTACTTATTTTCACACCTCTGTATCAGCTGAGATAGTGAAAATTTGCTTCCTTGCTGCTCGTGACAAGAAGAATATATGCAGATGTTCTGCTGGCCTTCTCTTTCCGTCCCTAACCTCACTTTGTCAGAGATCTACTGCTCCAGGAGAATGGTGTGCTGTTTTGTTAGTCTCTATTAGCTTCCCAGTAACACTCATTCATCTGCTGTTAAAATCTCTGCCTGCCAGTGTATACAGGACTGAAGTTTTTAACGCCATCACTGAAAGTGTGATTGAAACCTGCTGGAACGTGGTGGATTTCTGCTGTATTTTTTGTGCTGACGTAGAGAGAGAGGTAGTTATCTTTATGCTGGAAATCAAAGAAATCTAAACGACAGTTAGAGGAGAAGCTGGAGGAAACCTGATGTTAAATATCACTTTTGCTGTCCTCCATAAAGTTTTCTTGTTAGCAGTAATCACAGGGAGATAGAATATCATCTCACAAGATCTGATTTACAACTATGAAGAAAGTGCTGTGAATACTTCCTCCAAGAGCAACTGATGCAGAAAAACCTAATTTCATAATTTTCAAGACACCACGAGAATTATTTTCAATAAAAATTGAACACTTGATCTCCTATGGAAGATAATTGTTCAATTACTATAGACCTTGATAAGCCGGTTACTTGGGCTGGATTTATCATTGGTTGTGGCAGAAGTTGCAGAGCCATGACTAGAACCCAGACCTGTGGTCATCTTAATTCTTAACCATGATAATTCATCTCTAGTTCTTCATGCTGCTCTATCATCTGTTTGCTTGCATGTCACTGTACACCCTCTCGCCTGGCTCTGATGGCACAGGGCTGACCAGCCTGAAAGCAACTTGTTTACAAGAGCCTGGCCGTTCCCAACAGCTGGCTGCAGATCTAGGTCTGAGCTGCCTGGGAGTACAGGAAATGACACACAGAGCTGAAAGCTAAACCTGATCAAACAACCAACTAGCTGAAAAAATAATTTGGACTTCATCTTGCCAACTTCGACCAAACAGTGACGCATTGATTTAAAAAAAAAAAAGTATTGAAATTTTCCTCTGAGGGCCTGCTTCTTTGAGTTAGTCTAAGATAAGAGACTGATGTTAAAACACAGTAAGAAGTTCCATAAAGATTGGCAACAGCCCACCCTACTGGAAAAATTGGAAGGGCAGAGGTTTGATGTTTTTGTAATCCCACCCGTTCATGAAAAGTCTTGAAATGCAGTTACAGTTTGTAAATAACCTTTTTTTCTTTTTTTCTTTTTTTCTCCCCTCTATTTAATCTTCTCAATGATGTTAACGTCACAGTTTCCTTGTTTCACAAGTCAAAACAAGGTTTCCAGCCTGCCTCCCTGTGCAGCTCAGTTTCATTGCAGTTCACACTAGATGATGGCAGGACACTGGACCATTATGTCTAAACTGTGCATTTGCAAAAAAAGGTTGGACCAGATGATCCTTGAGGTCCCTTTCAACTTGGTATTCTATGATGAATACCATGCCAGATCAGGCATACATGGTTTAAAAAAAGTGTTCTTTTCACACACATCCCTGGGACACAAGTGACTGAGCAAATAAACAGGTTCTTTCACTGATATCAGGTCAGTTAAATTTCAATGTTCCAGTCTGAGGGAGGGCAGGGGTGTTTGCTTTTAGAGGTTATTCACAAATCAAGCTGTATCTGTCATTTGTATTTCCTCTTTTCCCATTTCCATTCTGCCTCTCTCCACGCTGTCCAACTTGTGTTAAAAATGCCCTTATATGGGTTCAGCTGTAGTAACAATAATGACAATACCTCTCAGATACTTCTAGAAATTCATTCCAATACACAATCTCTGTGAAATTCAGGTGCCTTTTTTTTGTGTGTCAACTGCAGCTCTGTAAGCTGAAACTTGGGGCAGTCATGGTAGACAAAATATGTTAAACTAAATCTCTCTTCCTCTGCCTTTCCTATTCTGGACACTGACTTTCCACAGCCACACTTATGGTTTTGTTCATAGCTCTTGACATCTGAACCACTTAAAGAATCACACCTCACTCTTGAATCCGCAATCCAAAACAGGTGAATTACGTTTTCTCTCTTTCCTCTGGGTTTTTAAACATTTCTCTGTACAGATACCACCAAACAAGAGGTGTTAACTGTGGATTTGCAGATATAAAGTTTTGATAAAGTTCAGAATCTCTTAGATGGCCTGCTTCATTTGCTTAGATAGGAAATAAATGTGCATCTATGTCTGAGATGGTATAGGTGTGGTGTATTTGGTTTTTTCCAAATGTTTTAAAGACTGGAATGCTCAGCAGATTATTTTTCCAAAGTTATATTCTGTGCAAATTTGATGACTTCTTTTTCTATGCAGTTTATTAAATTCATTTAGCCTGTATTAGTGCATAGTTCTTGTTTGTCTGAAGGTCTGTGTTTGTCTAAAACACAGTAGGTATTTACAGTTTTCACAGTATTGTGGTTTTCCTTACATTTTGTACCATAGGAGATAGAGAATGGGCACATTCACTTCTGGGCAATTTACAGTGATACTTTTTATTATATTGCCATGTTTATTATATTGCCATGTTTACTATATTGCTGTGTATTTTGTCTGTTATAAAGTAAGTAGAATTGAATCACAGACTACCAAGAGTATTCCATTACAACAATGTAAATCCTGGGTAAATCTACTGATTTCTATGGAGTTATTCTGCATTTACATTGTTTAACTAGAAACTAATCTGTTCACTGACCACTAAAGGTGATATTTTTTTTCTGTTCCATGTTTATATTAGATGTGGTAATCAGGAGATAGGTGTGGTTTAATGTAAAATGGCTTTGTAAAGCCTGGCTGTATGCCTGTGCACAGTGACAATGAATAATGGTTGGAAGAGCTCTGACTGAAATAAAATACTGAGCTTGAGAACCAGTGGAACTGGCCTTTTTCTCTTTGAGCAACTAACAGCAAAAATATAACTAACATAAACACAAAACGTAGAGTTATGTGGCACAATCAGTTGGTCCTGGGGTAGTATCTTCAAGCAAGCCATAGCTATCTGTCCTTAACCACAAGGGTGGGTGGCATGGTATCAGGTGTGCATAGATGACAGAGAGAAAAGGAAGAAAACTCACAAGAACTTTTGCAATGAAAGGAAGAATCACTAATGAAAAAAGGAAAAAAGTTACTAAAGGCAAAATGGTCTGTCATAGCATCAAGTGAAGGTGGATCAAGAGTTGATGCTTCAGCTGACCACATGCTTCTGCCATCCATGAAAATATAAGCAGGGGCTAATATCAAGTTTTCCACTTTTGGTAATCTTTAATTGTTCCTGAGCAGCATGAAGGTTCCATAACAATAAATGAAACATTGTTTTTGGTTGCAGTTTGCCTATGGTGTCCCTAACTTGACTCTGAAGGACATTGCTTGCAGTCAGATGCTCCTGGACCGCTTTATTATCTTCAGCAGCCGAAGAGTTCTCCCTTCTGTGCACAAGGCCATGTGTGCCTTGTCCCAGGAAAGTCTACAGAGAGTAGAAGATGCCTTGTATGCAAATGTTGATTTCTTTAAGCTATTTCAGCTGGTAAGTATTTTAATACACAATCATCCTGTTTATGTTGTCATTTTTTTGGCTGATATTTCATTGCTCTTTGGGAATTTTCTTTGTAATCTTTGTAATCTTTGTAATCTAATTTCTTTGTAATCGTTTACTTACCCCTGCAAATGCAATGTTATGGATGTGTGATTGTTAACCTACCATCAGCAGAACACTAGACAGTTCTGAGCTTTGACGGGAAACAGATGAAATTCACAGTACAATGGAACTATAAGATTCAATTGGTCTTTCCAGTCTGTGTGGCAAAGCAAACCTACAGGGAACTTGCTTGGTGTTCTGATAATATCCCATACAACCCATCCTGTCTTTGCTCAACCAAGCATGACAGAATTTTATGCTGAAGTCAAAGCCAGGATGCAGCTTGAGTTGGGATAGCCATATGAACCTTATTTTTAAAAAGAAAAAAACCAATCAAACAAAAAAGCCCCCAAACCAACAAAACTAGCCAAACAAGTTGTACTGACTTTTGTTACTCTTCTTATAGTAAAACCTTTCCTTACCTGTTCATTTTCATTTTTCTTTGTGCTGTTCCCCTTTTTACAACAATTAATTTAATTGGATGCTTTCACCTTGTAACTTAGTGTCATGAGACCGTCACTTTGGCAGTTTGCCGTATACAGGAGGCAGGATGTATGAGCAGCTGCTACAGTTACATAGAAAGTATTGATTGGACTTTTCTGCCACAGCAGGGTAATGTCATGATTAATTTAACATGGATTTTATTCAGCTTTGATTTGTTTAGAAGTGGGAACAGAGGATGCCAGAAGCTTTAATTGACAAACCAGCTAAATTACTGTTTGATTACTGTAACATTGACAATCATTCATTGTGTTCATTATCTGTTGCCAATCCCGATAAGAACCTGTGGTCAGTTCTTGAAAGTTGCTCTTTTCCATGTCTAAAAATAGACTCCAATATTTTCATTTATCTGATGCTTGGTGGGAGTAGCAGAGATTTAAGGCTACAGTACTTCTAAGACAGGTTGTCAGCATTTAAGGACTTCATGTAAATATGCACTGCCTAGTTTTAAAACTAAGCTGCTAAGATATCATGATTTGGCTGCAATAACAAAGAAAATGGAAAGATGAAATTTGATGAAGCAGTTGTCTGTGTTTAAACAAAAATAGACTCACGTGGGAAATAGGAACATAAACCTGAACCCAAAATCTGGAGTTGCAAAGGCTGGGAGTTCAGGGGCAGGCTTATGGTCTGACCTGTGACTACATTATCTGTCTACCAAGACTTCCCCTGAGTATTGGAAGTCTGTGGATGTTGGAAGGGAATCCTAGCCTGATTCCCAGTGGGTTTCAATGTGCACCCAGAGAAGAGGAATTATCTTTTCATGATGCCTAACACAATGAGACCTTAGGCTGGTAGAACCTTTCTCGGCAGAAGTCCCTCTTTTAAATCAAAATCCAATTAGTCACTCACGTTAAACTAAAAGGTAGGCTGTGCATAAGGATTCCTTGCCACTATTATATGTAAAATGTGCTTCTCCACCACTTTGAAATTAATGCTTCTTATTGAATTTGTGGTCAACACATTCCAAGTATGTATGTGCATAAACATAGACTCAAATCTTTCATGTGCCCATGTATGCCTACTATGGGCTTTTGCCTGAAATTAAAGCAACTCTCATTTTGACAGCAAAGCAGAGACAGAAAAATAAGATTCATCCTTCACTGTCTGTCTGGCTCAGCCTCTTTCTGGAGCACTGCTGTTCTTGAACCTGTCTGTTTAAGCTTCATTTCAAGTTCTTAAACCTTATAAATAAATTAAAATAAAATTCTTTATACCTTATTGCAATTTTGGGTGGAGATAAGCAGTTCTTAGCATAGACACATTGCTGAAACAGCTGCTTTGATCAGTATTACCATGTGCACTTGGTATGTAATCAAACCAAGTGTAAGACTACACTCGGTTACATTTGCAGAATGAATCTTCATTGGACTTTTTCCATTAGTTTTTAAACTTTGATGTTAGAAATACATATGTATTCAAGACACAGGTTATTTTCTGCACTCTTAAGTTGTCAGTACACTCTGACTTACTCTGTCGGTCACAAGTACTACACTCTACTTGTACAGTCTTCTTCATGATTTTCAGACTACAGTTGTATCGTACAATCAGTCACATCACAGAACTTGGTTTTGCAGAGCTCCTTCTTTGAGTAGGACATATTTTAGTACGGTTGGCTGACACTGGATTCCAGAACTGGGCCTTCTGTTATTGGAAAGAACTTCTTCAATGTTTATGCTCTTACTTTTTTACATGACACCATATTCACTTCCAGTAAATATGAAAATAGTTGGATAAATTCTTTGGGGAAAGCCTTCACCCACTTCTGTGCTTAGGGTCAATAAACATTCATTTTTGTTATGTATATCATGTGTGCTCTGATATTTAGGTCAGGTGAGAGAGTAGTTTGCATGTCTGCTGATCCTGCCTTATGTGTGCTTCTAGAGAACATGAACTAGCTGAGTACAGATTCAGTCAATTTTAGGGCATTTCTATTAAGATTTGATTCATACTGAATGCCTCCTGCAATGAATAATATTTTAGCAGCAAACACATGTAATTTTTCCCCTATTTCTCCTTTCTTATCCTCTAGATACAAGGAGGTTCTTAGTTCCATATTTATCCTGGGCTTTTCACTTGCTTACTACAGATTTGGTTATAATACCTTTGTTCACAGTTCCAAAAAGGCCAGGTTAAGGCAAAGGCTCCAAGAATCCTGTGCAGTCTTTGCAGAGACTGATTCCCCTTAGGGGACAAAAGAAAAGTATATTTTGAAGCATTGTGTGTGTATATTCCCTTTCTAAACTGCAAGTGACAAACCAGAACATGCAAGTATAAGCTTTCCATAAAAAGTCTTGCCTTTGTGATTCCCTGCCAGGTACCTATATAGTGCAGCTGCCTTCTGCTTTCTTAACCACCTACTGACTGAAAGGAATGGCAGGCAATCAGCAGGGTGTATAGCTTCACAGTTTTGGAGAAGTCTTTTTAGGGGCTTATTTCACAAATATTACGGTGTAGGTATCTAAAAATCTAGCTTTATATTTTATTGTACTGATGGAAGAAATAGAGTCCTAAGAAAGCCTCAAGAGTGCAGACTCCAAGCACACATGTTGTTCTTTAGACAGCTGACTACAAAGGATGCAATGACGCAAGCCAAGTGGTATGTGGCAGCATGCCATGGTGTCACCTGTTTGTTAAGGAGCCATGGGTAACTATAGCTTTAACATCTACTAGAAAGGCAAATCTGCAGGAGCCTGGAGAAGGCTTTCTGTCAGATAAGACAGCGAGTACTAGACTGTCTCCAAAATCAGGAAATCTCTGAAGTGCATAGTACTGCCAGTTATTTATATCCATGGTAAATGGGACATCTGTATCACAACTTTTGCTAAATTCAGAAGTTACCAGGAGTCTCTACATCTCATGAGAAGATTAGCCTCTCTGAGAATCAGCCTCTCAGAAATCCCAGTTCCTGTGTTTCTCTTCCATTTTTGCACCTTTTGTCATGGTGGGGTTAGGTAAGCAGAACAAATCCCAAGCCATATTTTCAGTGGCCTGTGCCTGTTTGAGCCTCATCTTAGTAAAAACACTTACATGGGCTGCTGAGTGAGTCTGCACGTGGGTACTGGATTTGTGGCCCCACAAGACAGGCTTACAAGACTCACTGTTCCAAATAACTCAAACTATTTGAGCTAACAAGTAGCCATTTCAGTTTTCTTCCCTCGCTGTAATAGCTCTTGTCACGTAGAAACTATAGAATACTCATCTGTGTTTCTGATGCATCCACAGCTTCCTGCTGTGTTGGACAGAAACTCACCAGGTGCTGACCTGAAGGCCTGGGGGAGGGTGCTGTCTAACGTCTCCCAGGCAGTGCAAAAGGTAAGTGGTCTAATACTAGATGGCATTGCTTTTCTGGGTAGCACACAGTCCTCCTCTTCCTTTGTTATATTGATGTTTCAGTTACCTGCTTTGCCAGAAAGAGAATAGACTTTTTGGAAGAAGCTGGTTCCTTAGAAATTAATTCTTCTCTCATTACAAAATAACTGCCAATGCTTAAGTCTGCATTTTCGAAGCATATTCTTTTCTTCAGAAAATACATGAGAGAACATGAACTGAAAACGGTGCCTGTGCCCAGGACAGAGGGGATAAAAGGATGAGGTTCTGAGCACATCCAGAATTACCAGTCTGGGCACAACTGAGACCACAGTAGACACTCTTCTTCTTTGAGGGCTGCAATTAACAAAGTCTTGTCTTATGCAGCTAGCCAGAAAGCCAAGTGTTCAGGACCTTTTGAAGGTTCTGCAGCCATTTGTACAAGATGGAAGGACAGAATCCTTAGGCCACTTGGTGAGCTCCCTGTCTGATCTTTTCTGTGGCTACCCAGAAGGAGGTGGATCCAGAGTGCTTTCCTTCAACTGGTATGAAGATAACAACTACAAAGCTTTCCTGGGAATTGACTCAACAAGGAAGAAATCCACTTATATTTATGATAATACAACCAGTAAGTTTTTCCACCAAACCATTACAGAGACTGTAAACAGGTGCACTTATGTTAGAATACCACCATTGCTTTTATAAAATAATGTTTTAAGCAGTTTATTCAGGAAACTGGAGGCAGCTGAAAAATATTTACTTCATTCTTCATAGCTAGAAGCAGAGAAACCTAGGAATCGAGAACTGGCAGACATTTGCTTTCAATATGAAGGTATAAACACCACCATCATCATAATTAAGACAGTTCCTTGGTCTTGTCTTCTAATATAGACTGTTGATATCAGGAAAAATTAGATGCTTCTGAAGAAGGTTCAGGAAAATACAGTGATGCATTCTGGAATTGCTTTTCTCCAACATATTGGTTTTTTAAGTGTCTCAGCATAATTGATGGCCTGGAGAACAGGAATTTTAAAATCACTCCTTTTAAATAATGCTCAATTTGATACTTGGAGACTGCATAAAAGGACATATTTTGTAGCAGCAATGCTCTACAGAATAATTAAGTCCTACATAGGAAGTATGTAAATTTACCAGGTTTGGTTGCTTTATTTCCTCACTTATCTTCTTGCTATTGTAAAAGCAGAGAATGCACTGAGGAACCAATTTTATCTTTTCTACTATTGGTTACTTTATCATTGTATTATGCCTTCTGTTTGCTCTTTAGTTTTTCTCTGCATTGAGATGACCAGATTTTTTTTCTGTACTAACAGCCATACTATTGCTGCTCGTAGATTTCTGTGTTCCCTCCACTGTGATAGATACATTTGTATGGTTGCAGAGTACAGGTGAGCTCTTTGCCTCTAGAGAGTCTCCTAACATTCACTGTTCTGGTTGATACTTGACTCTACTTACATTTGAACATTCAAAAGACGTGCAAAAGGCCCAGTACTCCTTTTCTTCAGCCAGGGAACAAAATAGTTGAATGTTACACAAGGAAATTTATTACTTCATAATGCAGGAGCAAGATAGAAATCTTTACATTAAAGTATCCAGTTCTAAATCATTGTAGGATCCAGTTCTCAATTGTTCTGGAGTTCAGCATCGAAGCCTGCTGGATCTCCAGTTCAATAGTTCTTACTGTGTAAGAATTAACCACTAATAGGAGAGAAAAATAGCTTTGTATCAGTACAAAGGAGCTAAGAACAGAAAAGCAATTACAACTTTAAATTCTTCAGTGAGAGCTGAGCTGTCTAGTTTCCTTCCATTTGAAATACCTTATAAATAACAGCAACTTTCAAATGGTTAATTTTATTTATGTTTGCTCTTCCAACCTCCATGATGTCTACTTTACAAGTCCATTATTTACTTAGCAGTCTTTTCCATTAGTCAGATGTTATATTTCTACATTGCAGAATGTGCTTAACCCATTCAGATTCAAAATGCTTTAAACTTGTCCATATTGCTATTAAAAAGCCCTTCAGGACATTATGTGTGATGGGATTTAAGTAGGGTTTCATAAAGACTGTCTTTCTTTCCATCTTTAGCACCCTTTTGCAATGAATTGATCCAGAATTTGGAATCAAACCCTTTAACCAAAATAGCCTGGAGTGCTGTGAAGCCCCTGCTGATGGGAAAAATTCTCTTTGCTCCTGATTCACCTTCTGTACGGCAAGTCCTAAAAAATGTAAGAAGTTCTGAAATCAAAAATGTATATTTCTAAAAAACTTAATTCTAAATAACATCTCTTGAAATGTAGTGACCCAGCTACCTCAACTTATTCACAGTTTCTTCTCAGTATTCCATTTGTTCTGATGCTCGTAAGAAGAGGGACCGTTACTCTTTGTTTAAAAAACAGGAGACAGATCTTTACTAATTCATGCATCTTGGTCCACACTACATGCTTTTTCCAGCCCAATTAGCCTTACGTTGGCATGATTTCACATTTACACTAGTAGAAATAGTAATGTTTTTATATATTTTACAAATGTAGGAAGATCAGCAGCTCTGTGCCACTAAATATTTAAATGGGGCAGCTATAAGGCTTGGACAGACTCACTGAGACCTAACACTAAGAGATTAAAAACTAATAGCAACATGGTGGTTTAGTATTATGCACGTTGAAAGGATAAATCATTTTCACCTCGTGAAAACAGGAAGGAGCCTGGACTTTTCAACTAAGTGCCTGAAGTTTGGTGGAATGAATTTGAACAGTTAAATCAAGGTCATGTATAACCTAAGTTTTGGCCACCTCATAACTAGCAATTCACTTACTCTCAACATCTACGTGAGGCACAGAAAATCTGCTGCTCATAGTTCACACAGGAAAGCATCAGATTTACAACAGCCCAACATTTCAAACCATAACTAATATCTTAACTGTGAGAGTATCTGTGTTCTCCAACCATCTCCCATTAATTTATCTACCCACATCATCATCTTCCTTTTTAGTTCTAAATGGAGAAAAACAGTCAAGGGGAAAAAGAGAGAAAGAAATAATTCTACCTAAAACCTGATTATTTAAAGGAATTGAAATTAACTGGGGTTAATGTCCACTTGTTTTTTCCATTACATATACAACAGAAATTTATCTTAAGTGACTTTGATTCTGGTTGGATATTACAAATTCTTTTTCTGATTATTAACATTTCTGCTACTCAGGCAAGCTTATTAAGTGTTGAAGGGGAAAAACAACAACACTTGTAAGTTACAAGGTTCACTATCATTGACCGGCTAGGTCATAAATTCTGGATATTTTGTCTTCTTAGTTTTCTAATGCTCTTTTCCATTGTTTTATTCCCCAGGCAAATTCCACTTTTGAGGAACTTGAACGCCTCAGACTGTTGACCAAAGCTTGGGAAGAAGTAGGACCTCAGCTGTGGCACTTCTTTCAAAACAGTCTACAAATGAATATGATCCGTGTATGTTATTACTTAGCAGGGATCCTCAGTAAGAGCAGCCTTTCACCACCCTTTATTTTTACTAAGGGAGAAGAGGATTCATGTGGAAAGTCTGGCTGGAAGCACAGTCTTTGCAGCAAGCAATCTGTGGCCTTAAGGCTGTTGGACTAGTTATTAGGCTTGGTTTGAAGGCTACTCTTAGATGCATATAGTGTTTCTATGATGAAGCCTCAGACTTGGACACAGTCTTGAATCTGGCTAATGACTTCTTAATAAAGGCAGCAATCACTGCTCCCCTGTCTCTCCAAAATGTCTCTCAGGAACAGACAACTTTATTTTCTTGGGTTCTGCATAGGCAAAGGCAGCAATAGGACTGTGGTTTTGCTGGTCCAGCAATTTACTCCCTTATGAAACTGCATATTTCTACATCCCTTAGATCTGACTTTGATCAGCTGCAAGTAGTATCTGCAGTTAAAGTTTATAAACCAGTTCATACTAGAAAAAAAAACATTTCCCCCCCCACGCTCTTCTCTATTAGGTTAGATTTTATTACACTTATCCTCTTGCTTATAAGGAAGAAATGCAATAAATAGTCAAGGATAGATTCACTTTCATCTTTCTTCAAGTCTCACCTGCAGTTCAGTTATGCAATTGGCCATTTATAAAATTAATTGTTTAGCATACCCTTTTGTACTACTTCATAGCTCAGAAAGAGCTATGGAAATGGAAGCATTTCTTAATAAACAGGGCATGTGAGGAGGGTCATTGTAGTGAAGCTGTCCTGATGTGTTTCCACAGGACTCTCTGAAGCACCCTACAGTGAGGGAGTTCTTGAACAGCCAGCTGGGTGCTGAAGGCTTAACTGCTGAACACATAATCAACTTTCTCCACAATGGGTCTCCAGGGAGCAGAGAGAAAGGAATGGCAGACTTTGACTGGCGGAACATCTTCAGTGCTGCAGACCAATCTCTGCGTTTGCTCAGTCAGTATCTGGAGGTAAGGCCAACCCTTCCACTGGGAATGCTTGTAGAGAATATCTTAAAGCAGTAATTGGGGTCTGTGACAACACATAAGGTTAAAATCATAAGACATCTTCATTTGTCTCAAATTTAATCTCAATATTAAAAGCATGTTTTTTAAATAATACAGCAGTACAAGAACATGAATATTTATTATTATTAAAAAAACCCTTCAATTTGATGATCCCTAAATGCTATATTCAAAATGTTAGTTGAATATCTGAACATACTTTGCTGAGAGGCAGAAAGTGAATGCAAAGCCTCAAGGAACCATTTTTTTGTAAGTACTAATAACTGCCAGGTCACAAACTTCAGCGAGGCCAGGTTTTTAAGCACCTCATCAAAATTCCATTGAAACCAATGAGGGGGGCCCGAATTGCTCTGTAGCCATTTCTGACAAGGTGTCTGTGTCTCTTTCCTGTAGTTTGCTACCTCCTTTTCTAGGATCCTATGTTTTTTAGCGAGGCTCTGAGGCTTTTTAAGAAGCCACAGTACAGCAAATTAAGGTGAAGTTTCATTATATAAATGAAAAATGCTAAAAATGTTGCTGAAAATATCAAGCCATTGTAAAAATATTTTGGAAGATACTTTTATTAAGAGGTTACCCCAGTACAGGCAATCAAGCTAACTGATGAGTTCACCAGACTCAGACTAATTCCAGTGATATATTATTTTTTAGAGGGCTAAGCAAACTACTGCATCCATTCTTTCCCAGAGCTGCATAACTGACACCAAGAAGTTCTTTGGGTTTGTTTTGGTTGTTTTGTTTTGTTTTGTTTTTTAAATTTGGTATATTTCTGCAGATAAATATGTGTTTGGAACTGAAACTGAGATTGGGTGGATTCTTTCTAAGTTAGATAAATGAAATGCAAACTCTTCCTTGTGAACCTAGGAGCCCAGGCAAAACTGGTAGACCCTACGATGTTGTAGGTGAAATCCAAGAGCTTAAAAAAACCCACCTCTTACTGTTGGCAGCAATATTAATACTTGGGAACTCTACACTTAATATCTACCATATGAGGGTCAGGGTCTTTATAGAAATGAATTACATCTTAAATGTAATGTTAATATGCCTCTGAAAGAAAAGTAAATATTGAGTTATTGTTTAATGGTTAAATAAGCCGAGCCTCAAGTTCGTAAAGAAAATCGATGCTAGATGTAGGCGACAAGACCAGGCCTAGCTCTCCTAGTTCCAATCCAGTTCAATCTAAAAGACCATTCATCCCCTGTGAGAAGGCAGGAGCTGAGACCTTATCTACCTTCCTATAGCTATTACAAGAGGGAACAATAAAGCTTTTGCACAATGGTCTGCTGATTCTTCTGATGATCTTTTTGTATCATGTTAGCAGAATTATTTCTTACTCAAGCTGAGTGAAATATATTGCTTGTAGCAGGCCAGTACTGGAACATCCACAATACCTAGGGTAGTTACTGTACCTGGTAATAGATCTTTGTAATGAGCTTATTCTTTTAAGTGTGCTGTTTACATTGCATTGTTAGCATTTGAGAATGTGTTCACATTGTGCCGAGCACAATAAGAACAGCTCCCTTCCAGGGACACCTTACTCTCTACCATAGCATGCAACAAGAAGCTGTCTGCCAGCAACTATCTCTGGGGACTCCAGATCTCTGCTGCAAGCTGTGGTGTGGCTGAGAGTCCCACAAATTGTGGAGTGGCTGCTCACCCTCACCACCCCAAGAGCTTCCTATTCTTTCTTTGATTACCTTAGATCACAGAACAGCTAAACTTTTTGAGAATGCTGCCTAGTCACCTCTTATTACTTTCTGGTTTTATCTTCCAAACCTGTTTTTAGTATTTTAGTTTTGGTTTTCCCATCTTCATTGGACCATTTGTTATTATTAAATAATTACTGAGAGAAGGTCTGACATAAATTTCCCAAGAGGTTGATGAGTGAATTTTGACATAGTGAGGTATATGAAGGCACAATCTGTGTTGCAATTCACTAAAAAAAAAAAAAAGCCTTAGTAGAGCATGGAGCCTTTGTTTTGAGTGCAATTAATGTTAAGAGAAAGAAATCCCAGCTTTTAGCTAGTATGTTACGATATAAAAATCTCATCCCTTTCAAATGGTGTGAATTATTGCACCACTGGTGTCTTAGCCTATGTTCTTATACAAGCTTTGGTTTCATTCTACTTATTCAGAAGATCTACAAGCACTTGTGTTTCTGTTTTGAACACTTGCTGCTTTCTTGACTGGACCCATGGATGAGAGTCTATACTGCTCCTCAATCCAGTCCAGACACTGTCTATTCTGCAGTTAAAATCTAGACAAGACCATTTGTCTGACAGTACTTTGCTAGTGCCATACCCGCAGAATTCCCCGGAGAACTACATGAGTTCTTCGGCAGCTGCAACAAGTGCCTTGAAAATAATTCCTCATAACAAAGAAACAGCAAATTGTTCTCCAGACACTGCAAAGACACAGTAAGATTGCTGTGGCAACACTGAAACTTTGGCAAGAAATAAACTGACTTTCAGAACTCAGTTAACTATGTGGGATAAATGTATCCCAAAAAGTGAATACATCCTGAACCATCAGTCCAATTTGACCTCTCTTCTGGCATACAAACCAGAAAGTTTTTCTGTCTTATTTTGTTTTCTCATATGAAATTCTGTGTAGTTTAGTTTTGTAAAGCAAACTGGGAGAGTGAACATTTGCAAAACACCAGGAAGAGTCAAGCTACAAAATACTAAAGGTGTCAATTTAAGCACTGTTTTGTTTTGCTGCCAGTTAAAAATATTTTTTCATATAGATCCCATTGAACTGTGGTACTTCAAGTTTCTAAGGAAACAGAGCATGATTTATCACAGGGAAATGTTAAATAAGGAGCCTTTTTAAGGTGTCTTCCTGTTAAATGACAAGTTGCATGTATGAGCACTTTGATGTGGGGTAATTTTTGGTTATTGACCTGCAAGATATGATCAAGAAGATAAGATCAAACAAGTTGGCCTCCTGGAATTTTATGAAGCAAGGGAATTCAATAACTACCTCCTCAGTCTATCAAGGGAGTTAAATAGGTCTACTCTCTGCTATAGTCTTGCCAGTTCTGAAGGGTTGAAGCTAAATGTACAAATACAAATCTGTAATTTTACAGATAACATGGCAGAGTTTGTAGTGTTCACAATCTTTTTATCTTACAATGCCTGTTAAGTAGGAGTTAAATGGGGGGACATGAAGGGCTTAGATAGTGATGACTTGATGATGTCTTGTATATGGAGCGATAATAATGTTTTTCACAAAAAGAAAGAAGACTAAAAAGAAAGAGTGACTAAGAAAGAAGACAGGTTGCTGTAAAGGGTAAACTACATTTTATTAATGAGCTAGCTGAAGAATGTTAACTTAAGCCAGCTGGTTAATCACGTCAGAATTCAGTAGGGACACAATATTACCAGTAAGATAAATTGACTAGCTGACTGGTATTATATAGGAATAAATGCCTACATACATAAGAGACTTTAAGATTCAAATTTATGCTCTAACTCTGCCAGCGCTTCACTTGACAAAGTGCTTTTCAGCTGACGTCCATGGCTAATGTGCTTTTTTTTTAATGGATCAGTCATTCTTTAGCTCCCTGGTGTTCATTCAGGCACTTTCTAGCTGGAAAAAATGTCCCAAAACTTGAAATAAGGTAGTGTTTTGACTCAGCTTGACTGCTAAAAAGCTTTCATGGCCAGATTTATTTTATAGCTGAGTTAGTTTTATCTCCTGGATGCAGGCTGTGGAGACAGTTTCTGATATTGGCACCTCATCTGTGCTGCAGGTTTAGCCCTTCCAATTCAGATATCTGCCTTTTTGAGGGAACCTTCCAGGGAGTGTCCAAGTGGCAGAGTTCACATTTCCATGACTGGTTGATTACAGTGGCTTAAATATATTTTTTAAAAAAGTATTTAATTCTAACTAGTAAATGTGTGACCACAGGCTTTGGCTGAACCTAGGACTGGCTATATGTTTTGCACAAGTACATCTAAATTTGCCCTGGTACACTTAAACTGCAACAGCAGCTCTTGCTTTAGTGGCCACCCTTGTTTGATTTCTTGCTTGTTGGGATGGACATTTCTTGAGTTTAGAGGAGTCAATCTTCACATATCAGGAATAAACTGCTTTCAAAATTATTCCACCCACTGACATTGACTACAGCAACAGTAAATCTGACGTTTACAGTTCTTTTTAGGGAGTAATGTTTCTGAGCTTGTGTTGGTAATACTGTGGTTTGAATTTGTCTTAAGAGTTAGACTAAGAATGGGGAAGCTTTTAGGAAAGAGGAGAGAGTCAACTTTTAATAGTTTCAGCATAAGCTTTTAAAGCTGAAAAGACAAACTACCTTCAGGTGAACCTACCTGCCTTTTCTGTTTTCAGCTACTGGTGTTTTACTTTAATGTATACCTCTTACTATTTTATTCCCATGCAATTTTTCTTTGTGATTATTTGTAGTGCTTAACTTTGGATAAATTTGAAGGTTATCGTGATGAAACTCAACTGAGTCATCAAGCCCTTCATCTACTGGAGGAAAACAAATTCTGGGCTGGTGTGATTTTTCCAGATATAGAGCCTACAGCTAGCAGTCTTCCGCCACTTGTGAAATACAAGATCCGGATGGACATAGATGCAGTGGAGAAAACAAACAAAATTAAGGACAGGTAAGCAAGTGACAGTTCCTTCTCAGTTCTTGCCTGCCATAATGTGAATATGAGAGACATAAAGCCATTCATACCCGCATTGGATAAATGCATGAAATACACCCATATTCACCTATAGTTAGTATGCGATGCAATGCAGAATCCATCTCCAGTTACCAAGTACTGGCACAAGTAGTATCACTCCGGTGGCAGCCCAAGAGTTATGGATGCATGGCAAAGGGAATATCTCCACTCAGTATCTATTCAGTAGCCTGCTTAAGGCTTTTAGTTGGCTCCATCACTGGGAGGGGCAGACAAGGAAGTTCTACATGGATTGTGCCACAGTTGACCCCCACCTGGACAGCAGAACTTCTCTGCTGTTCCTCCTCAAGTCCCCCTCAAATGTTCTTGCTTAAATAAATAATTTCTCAGGATGGTCCACGTAAAAGAATATAATAGTATCTGGTAGTTACAATCCAACTGTTCCAGTTTAACCTCCAAGGATACTGTATGCCAAATACAATTATTGCTGTTCTAGAACAGTTACTCTGTTACATGATTAATTTATGTACATTTTTGGCCAAAATTGTTATTGTCAGTGTAGAAAAATTAAAGGAAACAGAAGAGCTTTCCAGGTCATATACTTTCTCAACCAACATGATCTGACAGACCAAAATCTAGATGCAGTGTCCCTACAATTTCAATAGCTAAGATTTTCATGTATTTATTTATTTACCTCCTTTCCCTCCCCTAAAGCCACTGTTTACCCAAATTATTTCTGTGTGAATTTTCTTATGAGGTACTGGGATCCTGGTCCAAGAGCTGATCCTGTGGATGATTTACGTTATATCTGGGGAGGTTTTGCATATCTCCAAGACATGATTGAGCATGGGATTATAAAGACCCAGACCAACACTGAAGTGCCATTAGGGATATATCTGCAGCAAATGCCATATCCATGTTTTGTGGATGATGTGTGAGTAAAAGCAGTTTATCTTCATTCTGGTGAATACTTGGATTGCTGGGTGCCTTAAGCATCAATTATAACCCTAGTCATAAGGTATACATGCAAGAGCAGTAACTGAGACATACCTGAATAAATTTGTTCTTTTCTTATCCTGCAATAAACATTCATCAGCCCTTTTTCTTTCCCTTGTGTATGCTACAGTTTTCAACAACAGCCCGATGTTTTCTAGCTGCCTTCTTCCTAATTCCTGTCCATGTTTTTTATGAAGATTGACTGGTTTTAGTCTTATATCTCATTTTAATCTAGCAAATGATTCCAGGACTGTGGCTGCAGTTCATTATTACCGGCACCAGGAGTTTCTTTCCCTGGGAAGAGCAGAATAAAGAAACCAAAAGAGAAAAAAGTGGTTTTGTTGCTCTGCAACAACACAAAAACCCCAAACCCAAACAAACAAAACCCAAACAAACAAACAAACAAACAAAAAGTGTGCTCCTGGGTGTGGCAGATTGCAGATACACATCATTTGGCCTGTCAAAAATTCCCATCAGTCATTACCTGGTAGCCTGACAAAATGGTGCCCTGGCAAGCCTGCTCTTTATTTCCTCCCCACTGAGAATACTGCAGAGGCAGAAGCTCCATCTGTGCAAAAGTCCTCTGAAATCTGCAGCAGCCACAGACAGTTCAGGGCTGATACCCAAACCCAGCGATGGCCTGCGCAGAGAACCTGCTTAAGTGAAGCAAGTGCATCTTCATGGTAAACATGTATGTTGTGCTATGTATGAACTAGTGCTGGATTAGATGTGTCCACCAACAGTCAAAACTTCATGGCTTTGTTTCAGCAGGCCAAATCACTGATGAAAAAATGAAGATTTTCCCTTGGTTTTGACAATGGAGTAGCTATGATGGCATAGTTCTGTCAGGCTCAGATTTAGGAAACTGAAGGAGTTTTTAGAAGCTCTAAGTTTTTGACCTTTAAAGAATCAAATACTTTTGGTTTTCAGAGTAATTTAATTGAAAAATTGCAATCCCAAATTCACATAAAATATTTTCAGCTTTTTCACCCCAAAATATCTTTCTCGCCCTGACAGTATATTTGGGGCAGTGCTCCACCAAGGATCATCTGCCAGGGCTGAACAGCCATAGAGTCTGGGGGAAGGGACAGACAAAGGAAGCAGTGCTTTTATCACAGTACGTGAAGGGCCACCCTCAGCAGCCTGTCCCAGCACTGTTGGTTTTGGACAGTCCCAACGCATTCTCTGAGTCATGATCTGTATGAACTTCAGCAGCCTCACTGGCAGCATCTGATGCTGTTAATACTTCATTTGTCTAATTCTTTTGCTGATGAATCTGGGGAGCATAAAAAGAAAGTGACGTTCCCAAATTGTTAACGTTAGCATCTGTCTTAAAATATTCTTTGTACATCATAGTAAAAGCATTATGACGATTCACTGTGGAAAGAGATGTATTTTCATGAGCTACCACATGTTTTGTAGCCTTCAGTAATGCTTAGAAACTCTGTAAAATAGAAATAACATTTATCTGTCTAATGGGAGTGCAGCAACTATTAGTTCATTAATATTTAAGTTGCCTGTAATATGTTATTGATGTTTAGACTGAAAATTTCTAATCCCATGTTTAACAAATGCATTCTTCCCTATTCGTTTTCCTATCCATTCTTGCTTTTCATCTAAATATTTCTCTGTTTTACCCAAATCTAACTCATTTCTCCCTTCTTGCTTTGGTAGCTTCATGATCACCTTAAACCGCGCCTTTCCCATCTTCATGGTGCTAGCTTGGATATATTCAGTTTCCATGACTGTGAAGAGTATAGTGCTGGAGAAAGAAATGCGTCTGAAAGAGGCTATGAAGAACAGGGGAATAACTAATGGGGTGATTTGGTGCACTTGGTTCCTAGACAGCTTCTCCATGATGGCTGTGAGCACATTCCTCCTCACAGCACTAATCATGGTAAGGATTGCCAATCTCAAACTCACTGTTGTGTTTCCACTGCTGATACCAGTTTGCTGTGAGAAAGAATAGTAGCCATTCACAGGGAGATGGGAATGACTGGTGGCCTTGTCTGATCACATCACACAACAGGCACATTATTTTAAGCAGACCTGATGACAGCATCAGCATTTGGTAGGAACAGAAAGATAAATTCACTAGTAACATTTCTTGTGATATCCCCCACAGAATAATACATCATGCTGATTGCTCTGGGTAATTTGTATCTTGCAGACATAGGCAGATCTCCCAGTCAATAATAAATGTTGCTTTAAATAGAAGGGACCATAATATGAAGAATGTTAATCTTGTAAGTCACCATATGTGAATAATTTATAAATATTCAGTGCTTGCCTGCCTAGAAATTAGTCCACTGTTTCAATGAAACAGAGACTGCAATAACAGAAATTTCATGATAGCCTGAAAAAAAAAGAAAAAGAGAAAAGAAAAAACCCAGCCAAACAAAAGGATCTTTTGCTTCTGTGGCTCAGAATTGCTGTAATTTATGTAACTTTTTAGGACAATTTGGGTATTGTCTCTAAGGAATACCTCTTATCTCTCTTATCTGAGAACCAAGCTCCTTTTAGCTGCTATATTTAGTTATATAATTCTGTAGCATTTTGAAGAATGCCCTTGCATATTTTCTGATGTGGGGAACTGGTATTGGTATAAATACATAGTCAGGGTTCAATATACTCTATCTTACCAACCTGCCCTGATGAGTTGTTCCTTGTGGTTCCATTAAAGGTTGGTTAGATAGAGAAAGCTTACTTTCTTTGCTACACTGGTTTAACTAAAAATCTGTAGGTAGTTGATAGCAGAGAGGAATGTGCTTATACCTGTAATTCACTTTCACTGGATTTCATTATGCCAGTGTGAGGCACCTTTGTTAAATACATTCTTATAAGAGATTGTATCCCTGTTGATAAAGAAATAGGTCTTAGAGGCCCAGTGGGATGTTGCAATGATGTTGAAACCTATTTATAGCCCTTTAGACCTGTTTGAGCTTTATATAAGGCTCAAAAGAAAGTCAAGCCTAATAAGCAGGTTTAAGCGTTGTGCTTTAGGAGTAAATATATAATCAGCAGCAGCCCATGCACTTCTTGAGAGGGAGCATTTAACCCACAGAAGCTCTAAGGAAGAAAGGTTAACTAGAGTTCCCCTAGTGGGTTAGTTCATGCTCAAGGATCTCTGAGCAACTGTGTTGGGATTCCTCAGCTATGATACCCTTCTGGAGTTTGAATATCATTTAGGTGTTACATCATTTTCATGTTATTATTTCCTTTTTTTTTTAAGATGCATTGTCTTTCCTGCACACCAAGCAAGTGACTGAGGAGATGAGATGAATGAATATTTATTATGATAGTTCATATAGTTTTATTTAAAATGCATGAATTTCCACGATGGCATATCTTGCTTGGAATCATTTGCTTACTAAGACAGGGACAGAATGTCCATTTTCAACCAGTTATGACCTTCATTTAGTCATCAAATATGAATATGAACTCCACAGCCTACTGTACTAACCTGAACTCACAATCCAGGAGCAGGGATAAAGTTGGATGAAGGATCTGTTATTGTAATGACCTCAGGTGTTGAAACATTACTGCCTGGGAGAGTTAGAAGTCATGTTACATGCTACAAGCCTATGGCAATTCTGATCTTTTCTTCTGTTTCAAAATGTGGCAATACTTGTAAAATTTTCTGTTTTCCTTTTGCTTACAGTGTGGACAAGTACTACATTATAGTAGTCCAATTCTCTTCTTTCTATTCCTACTGACATTCACCACAGCCACCATAATGCAGTGTTTCTTATTCAGCACCTTCTTCTCCAAAGCAAATCTGGCAGCTGCCTGCAGCGGAGTCATCTACTTCACCTTATACCTGCCCCACATTGTCTGCTTTGCCTGGCAAGACCGCATGACTATTAATCTGAAGATCCTTGCAGTAAGCCTTTCACTGATTATGCAATACCATTGGGTTCAAATTTTAGCTGCCCTTCTCACTGTGCATATGTGAGTAACAAAGCATTGCATGCCTCTTCCTTTCTGATGGTTTGATTCAGAGAGGGAGACCTCTGAATCTCTCTCAAAAATTAGGGATTGCAGGTGAATAAGCGCTTAGTAGGCCTAGTGAACAAGAAATACTTTCAAGGCTTTTAGAAAATTCAATAAAATTTATTTCACTTCTTGAACGCTAGAAAATTAGCATAATGATAAACAAGTTTTGAATTCTTCCTTGTCAGTCAAAGCAAATTCAACTTCTGGTATGTTTACTAAATGCAAAGGCAATTCACAAAGTGGGGACCGATATCTTGCTTATGTGCTATAACCTAGTTAGCAGGGTGATATCTAAAGATGGAAAGACTTCAGGTTCGTATTCCTTCTTTAACCGAACATAGAGTTAGGATTTGCTGATTGTGGACTCAATCCCATCCATAGAGGTACTGAGTCCACCATCAGCAGGTTTGCAGATGACACCAAGCTGTGTGGTGTTGTCGATACACCAGAGGGATGGGATATCATCCAGAGGGACCTGAACAGGCTGGAGAGGTGGGCCCAGGTGAACCTCACAAAGTTCAATAAGAGCAAGTGCAGGGTTCTGCATGTGGGCTGGAACAAGCCTCGCTATCAATACAGACTAGGGGGAGAGACATTAGAAAGCAACACTGAGGAAAGGGACTTGGGGGTGCTGATGAATGAGAAGCTGGACATGAGCAGGCAGGGTGCACTTGCAGCCCAGGCCAATTACATCCTGTCCTGGGCTGCATCAAAAGGTGGGTTGCTAGCAGATCNTTGACGAGGCCCTGGGCAACCTTGTCTGGTTGGGGGTATCCCTGCTGACTACGGGGAGGTCGGACTAGATGGCCCTAGAGGTCCCTTCCGGCCTGGACCATTCTATAATTCTGTGATCTGAACCCAGGTGCCAAAGCCCTGAGAAATATTTTCCATCTAAGAAGTTGTAGACAGTCTCCATGCAACGTTTCTGTGTTGGTTCCCTTCCGTAATAGTAAGGTCCTTAACAATTCAGTGGAGCTGGAAACTTCTTACTGGTTTTTTTTTTGAAATGAACTTACAAAATTATTCAGGCAGATTTTCTGTTGCCTGCTGAATCAGGAAGACAAATGGGTGTTTGAATCCAGTCTCCCCATCTTTGCCAAGCATTCTAACAACCTAGATAAAAGAGAAATGGTGTCTTCTCTTCTCTTACACTAAGAAATCTCAGGAAAAAAAGGAAAGAGAAAACAACAAAACTCTTTACAAGCTGTGACTAAGTGTAAATATAGCTATAAATCAGCTTTCTTAACTGATATAGTACTATACAGATATAGTAGAATATACCATTTTAATTGTACCAATTAAGGCAATGAAGTGCAAAACTTGATCCTGCAATTAAGTCAGGCAATATATTGCCAGGGTTGGTATACGACAGGTTTTGATTTGGGAAGAAATCTTGAAAATAGTACATGGTCTAAGCAGCTCTCTTTTCACTCTAAAGTGAAGAAGGTGGCATTTGTTTAAGAAAGGGTATTTGCTGGCCAGAAGCCATGAATATTTTCCTCTGTTCCTGATATATTTGGTCTTATATTTGTTGCTCAGAAGGTTACTCTCTGAAGAAGAGCTAATCACAAGGGATGGTAAGGGGCAGAGTGTTCATGTGCAGGGGGCTTGAATTAAAAATAAAAAAATTTTAAGGACAAGTACAGTAATTGAACAATGACTGTATTGCTGAAAACCAAGCATCTTTACCTAGCGTGCTATGATAATGCCTCATTGAGAGTTGCTGTTGGGATCTCTCTTGTCCCCTCAGGTGGCATTTTTGGCTGAACTATATATCCTGTGAAACAGCATGGTATCAATTCTTGCTCTGTTCTTGCACTGTAACATTGAAGAGGATATTTGGATATTGTGCCAGTTTATTAGTTTGTTGTGTAAGGACTAGGTAGCAGACACATCAGGGGAGACAATGGTTGTGGTTCTCCTTACCCTTAGACACACCTGGTGTACTTTCCATCTTGTTACATATAGTAGTCCTGCCCTATACGCACAGGAAATATATTGTTTCTCCAAGGTAGGCAAAAGTGTACACTGCAAATATCTAGATGCACTTACAATAGTTTCTGAACAGAGATGTTAATGGAAAAAACCCAAGTCGTGCATGTTGCCTAGTAGCTAAAGAAAGTACAGCCAAGGTTGAATTCAGTCTATTATGGCAAAATACTGCTTAGAATTGCTGCTATTCAGAGGATTAACCATCCCAGTACACTATAAAATGGAAATCACTTTTCTTGGTAACTTGTTGGGCATTATCAAGTTTTTATGTCCAGTGCCGAGAGGTCATTTTTTTTGTGTGGTTGTTTTACAAAATATCCCTCTACCTGAATTTAATGTAATTTTTCCTTTATTCCAGAGTTTGCTTTCTCAAGTAGCTTTTGGGTTCGGTACAGAATACTTGTCACGCTATGAAGAGCAAGGCCTTGGCCTACAATGGGGTAATATCAGAACCAGTCCCTTGGAAGGAGATGAATATAGCTTTCTTTTTTCCATTAAAATGATGCTTTTTGATGCCTTTCTCTATGGAATACTTTCTTGGTATCTTGATAATGTTTTTCCAGGTATGTAGATTCCTTATTCAAAGTAGTGGTAGTTGTAAACTGTGCTAGTCTAATTAGTATCTGGGTATTTTTCTGTCAGAAGAAGGGTATTTGACTTTGCAGACCATGAGTCTTATCCAGTAGAGCAGCACTGGTTTACTAAGGCCTTCCACTTTTCTCATTCTTTTTCCTTTCTCCTATTTTAGTCTTGAAAATAATGGAAAGGGAAGAAATAATAAGAAGGAGAATGCTCCTGTTTTAAAATTCAAATAGAAAATAAATCTACAAAAAATATCATTTGCTAAAAGCCAATTTGTGTACATATTTTTGAGAAGTTTCAACTATTTCTAGTAAGAATTTTTAAAGTTTTTTGAAATATAGAAATAACAGTTCTAGTTCACACATATAGTATGGCCACATTTGGCCAGCCGTTTCTTAAAGGGTGGTACTGTTTCCTTAGACATATACCGTGTCCTAGGCAGCTGGGAAGGTTCCTGTGTGGATTTATGTTATTTCTAAATGGGATTCCTGGCTCTGGTGTGAGTTAACAAAGAAAGTCCTTTTGTGATTGGTTGCAAAGTTTGGGAACTTTCTTTCCCAATGGTTTGTGAGAAAATGGTTTGTCCTTGTAGCTTAAATGGTTATCTTCTTATTGAGTATTGTTACAATGTAATAAATTCACACTCTTCTGCTGTACAAGCAGTACAAGTGAGCCAGCTTTTTTTTCATTAATTTATTACTCCCACATGTGACCTCCAGTTCCAGAATGTGTTTCTTGGCAGATGACTATCTTTTTTTTTTTTTTTTTTTTGCCTTGAGTGGTTACTCAGAATTTGAGATCTTGCAGATTTTCTATCTGTGGAGGAAAATGAATGATGGATGAAGTAAAATGGGTGTGTATCTGCACACATCGCTTAGGATAGATAAGGAAAGAAAGATTGGAATCTCTTAGAAAAGATAAGGATTTGTTAACTGGTTTTAGATGTGTCTAAGGATATTTTGCTCCAAAATAAAAATATGACCTTAAGTCTGCTCTGTTTCCATCCCTGCCAAAGCGAGCTATGCTTCACCAAATGAATGTTTTGGGTTTTTTTTCCAATTTTTAAGAAATGTGTTCTCATGAAGAATGTTAATGCAGTTTTAACATAGTTATTTTCAAAGCTGATTTGCACTAACTTTCCTGAAAGCTCCTCTTTGAAGAAGCCTGTGTTGCAATTCTGTTTATTTAAAAGAGAATGAACAATGTACTAGTTCCATGGACACAGCAGGAATTAAACAACAGGAGTTTCTTTGCTCATAGATCCAAGTTGGTTTTTTTCAGCCAGCACTTTACATAAAAGTAACGCCTCTCAGAGCTTCTATTCATTAGCTTCAGTTCCTCCCAATATTTGCTCCGAGTGTCTCCTTGGCTTTCTGCTCCTCAGTTTCTGTGGAATTTCTCATAGTGTTTCTCTGTCACACACATGCAGACCTACCAAATCAATGCTATAGTGTTTGAGCTCACAATATGAATTCCTTGGATAATCCTTTGAACCATATGGTTCAGCTCCTGCTCAAGTTTTTCTGCAGCCAGCCACCCATTGGTACACTGGTCCTTTGGCTGTTTGAGCATTCTGCTCCTTAATGGAGTTCACTTGGGTTTTGCTTTCATCCTGCATGAGAAGCAGTTGGTTTAGCCACCAGCTTCAAAGGGATATAATCCAGTCTATAACGAGTGCAAGACAAACTGTTTATGGATGCAGACAGAGCATTTCTGTGCATTAATGGGAGTACAAGTGGTTGCCTGACATACAGGGTATTTTTTGTAGGTCAGAAATAAGTAGACGCTTTAATAAACAGTGGGTTTGAATATAGAAAAGCTGACCGTCTTTCAGTGGGCATCACTAATTCCCTTTGCTTATTTTGAATAAGTAGCGCAAGGTCAATACCACCTGAATTCACAAGGATGCCAGTTTTAAACATAGCAGCTCAAATCCCTGCATTCTATAAATCAGTATGATCCAGGAAACCAGTGTTGACTTGCACTAGCTCTGGTCTGGCCTGACAAAAACTGATAATGTTATAGTATTTTCTTTTTTCAGAACAGAATTAACTTGTGACCAAAAAAAGCCCGTTTCTGCTTAAAAAAAAAGATTGCTCTATTGCCACTTTTCCTGTACAGCTGAAATGATAGCCAGAGTCTCTTTTCTCATTGCCAGTTGTGAATTCAGGCTCAGGGTAATAAGTAATGTAATACATCGTATTATATTAATTATATGTATATATAATAATATTATAAGCTTTTCACTCATGTCAACCCTGAAGTTTTAAGTGGGCCTTAAAAGGAAATCTCTGAGTGAGGATGAGACCCCATCTTAAGCAGTCAGGATCTTCCTTGGCAGCTGCTGCTTGGTTGATGAGGATTCACATTGTTTCTCTGTAGGGAGTAGCTTCATTCTGTAATTAAACCACCTTCTACTTAAGACAAGGTAAGGTCAATCAGATCACGTATTTTCTGAATATTTTACTCCTGTCCAAAAGAAAAACTAAATCTGCAAACAAAATCTGTTCTGGCAGGTACTTGGTGGATGATTTGACCTTCTTATATGCAACACCAGGACTGCAAGTGTTTACAATTATAGCTCAGCCTTTGCCTACATGAATTTGTGTCCACTGAGGAATGTGTTTATGAAGCACACTTTACCGATTTATTTTTATTTTAGGGGACTATGGGCTACCACAGCCTTGGTATTTTCCTGTGCAGGAGTCTTACTGGCTTGGCTCACGAAACCCAAAAGTTGAGAAAACAGCAACTGCTGATGGTGAGTTCTTTTAAAACTTCAATCTTTAGAAATAACTTCAAAACCACTGGTCCGTTTTGAGTTGACTGTGTAACATTTCCATTACCTGAGCTGCTGCAAAGATTAGAGACAGCCATACAGTGGGAATCTCAGCAGGTGCCTTTGAACTTGGAGTGGCCTGCTATTATTAGACTTATTAGAGGTGAGTCACTGTTCTACCTGAGAGCCTTTAAAGCATGAGTTAACAAACAGCATCAAACTCCCACTCTCTAACCAGCACCTTTTGAGACATTCAAGGAGTTCTTATTGCCCAACACAGCATTTGTGAAATGAGTCAAAATGAAATAACAGTGTTGATTTATTTACACCGAGGCTCTCCCATCTTTCTAAACCTTATTCTTTTCTGTCTAGTTTGACACTAAGTCTGTTTATTTTGGGTTTGTAAGCAATCTCAAAATGGATACCACTCTTGGACCAACTTGAATGAGTGCAAAAGTCCTGCTTTTGCAGATTCTTTTTTCCTGTACAATGCTGCTGGAGTAGATGAGAACAACTTGTAGGTGTTTGTATTTAAATAGGAATTAATGCATAATGGTGACTAATGATTGGAATAGGAAGGCTTGCTGAAGGTGGTAGTTTAAAATCTGTTATAAATTTACAAAGTAACAGTGGCAGCAATCAAAATGCCAGATAAATAATTTCTTCTGTCTTATTGCCATCCTTACTCTTCATCGACTCAGACTCTAACAAGGCACTCTCATCTGAGGGTGATACTGCAAGGGAGTTAATCCTTTTTGTGAATATGCTGATATTGCATTCACTGCTCACATGTTTGGAGCAGAAAAGAGGAGGTTTTCCTTTAGACTTACTGCAGAGGGAACTCAAAATGGAAGACGCTTGTCTAGATATTATGGAGCCTGTTAACTGCTTCGGCTTTGCAAATGTGGCCCACTAGATTAGAATTTAACTGTATAGGAAGAAGGAGAGAAGAGCCAAAGGAGGACTTGGAGCATGTCTATAGATAAATGGAAAATTTCTGGAGATCCAAATACATCTCACTGACTTTCTGTGGAATTTGGGCATCTCCAACTTGGAACAGTTACTTACAGGATTTTTAACCTTTT
>VZTM01000930.1:62985-81759 GCA_013400555.1 Jacana jacana
CCTAAATTTAGTAGAAATGAAATCCATAATCTGGTTATCTTAATGCCTCATAAGTTCTGTCTGTTTTTTAATATATTTCCAACACATGACAGACTCGTGATTTCTTAGCACCCAAAGTAAAGGTTGTGAGAAGGCTTGAAAACCCAAAAATACCGAGTTGCTTGGGAAGGTCAGCAACAGAAAAGTTTAATGCTACTATTTTATTGCCAATTTTATTTTATGAGGTTTTAATAGCATTTTTTAAAATTACATTAAAAAAACCTCCATTCTGCTTCATTGAATCCTAGAGTTTATTTTGTAGGTACATCAGAAAGCTGAGCTGATTTAACAGTTCACTGTTGAGAAAAAAATGGGGCAGTCTTGCAGTCCATTCCACAGCTGTCATCCTAGCTCTGATGATGCTTATGTGTCTCTGATAAGATTAAACGGTAGATTCTTCTGGAAGCCATTCCCAAGAACCAAAAAGGAAAAGGTGATAGAAAATAATGAACAAAGGGAGAGCGGTGGATGTCATTTAAACATGGCTTTAGCAAGGACTTTAGCATGAATTCACATGGTATTCTGATATTCAGGTTTATGACATATAGGCCGCTTGAGTGGAGACTAAAGTGGGTAGATAATTGACTGAACTGTTGGGCCCAAAGTATTGTACAGAAGTACAAAGCATAACTGAGGACCAGTTATTAGTGGAAGAGATCTGACAGGAGCTGACATAGGGCTTAATACTGTTTAATGACTTAATTAACAGCCTGAGTAATGGGATAGGGGGGACCACGAGCAAGCTTGTGTAAGATACCAGTTGAAGGAAACAGTGGAGTGCAGGGCAGCTCTTCAGAGGGACCTCAGCAGGCTGGAGAAATGGCTTTATAGGAACCTCATGGAGTTCAACAAAAGTAAATGCATAATACTTTGTATTATGCGTCTGGGATGGAATAACTCTACAGGACAATACAGACTGTCCACCACCTAGTGCCAGGCAGCTTGGTAGAAAAGGTTTGTTGACAATGTTGAACATGAGCCATCGAGTGTGCCTGTGTAGCCAAGAAGACCAGATGTATCCTGAGCTTTATTAGCAAGAGTATAGGCATTAGTTCAAGAGAAGTGATTCTTCCCTTCTAGTCAGCACTTGTGAGACTGTATCTGGAGTACTGTGATGTCCAACATGGGGATCCACATTGAAAGCACAGAGTTACTGGAGTGAGCTCCATGAAGAGTCACTAAACTTCTTAGGAGCTGGAGCATATAACATACAAGGAGACACTGTTGAGTTCAGCCTAAGTGAGAAAGTTAAGATAGAGCTGTGACTAGTGGAAGCATGGGAAATAAAATGGAAAATAGGAATTCTGATTCAATCTAAGAAAAAAAAATATTTATTGTGAAGAATTAGAACACTGGAAAAGGTAGTTTGTACACTGGAACATGTTGCTCAGTTTGTGACATTTTCGTTTTTTGAGATTGTCGCCGTGATCTGAATTGTCCCTATTTTTTTGAGTATTGAACTGGAAATCTTTGGAAGTCTCTTCTATTCTAAATTATTCCAGCCTGAGTGTGCCCGAGTGTGCTGATACTTATTTAGTCCTCTCTTCTACACAACATTCCGTTGGGTATTGTCAAGCAGGGACAGCTGGAAAGGTTGTCCCTCATTAATTCCTTTGCAGGAGGCATGTGATTCTTACCAGTTTGAAGAACTAAGACTCTCCAGTGCCTCAGCTTGCGTGAACAACTGCTAAACTTTTCTCAACGCATATCTTTCCTTCAAGGCTAATACTAAATATTTTCTTAATTTATCATAACCGATTAATGCATTGGGAATAAAAGTGGATAAGAAAATGTCAGATAATGTAAATGCACAGCTGAAATGGTGAAATTTCACAACAAGATTAAGTCCTATGCCATCCAATAAATTACAGTTGTGCTAGTTGAACTGTAGGCTGCCATCTTGAATTTGTGTTATATAAACAGTTCCTTCAGGGGCTCCCTCTTATTTCAATGCTCTTCCTGCTTCAAACCTATCCTTGTTAGTGATTTTACGTGACTGTTTTCCCTTGTGGTGGCAAGGTCTAAGACCAAATTGGAAAGCCTGAATTTCTTGTACAAAAGTTAACACCAACTCACTCTGACCTGGAGCTGGTCTCTTAATCTCAGTAGCAGTTTAGCAGTTTGCCTTACGTTTAACCTTTTCATATGGTTTTCATTCTTCTCACTCCCTGTAAATCTGGAAAATGTTTGTGTGGCCTTTCTCTGCAGTGAAGAATTTGGTCTAGAGCTGTATGGTCAAAACAAAAAGCATGTACCTAATGTTAGTCAGGATCTTCTACTCTGAGGCTATAGTTACAACATCATCAATGGTCTTCCTTAAATATCTGTTCCTGACACTGTAAAGCAGATTTTAAACAAGATAGTTTGAGTACTGTGTTCCTTACTTTAGTAAAGCACTTATGATTAATGATATTGGAGAGCTCAATGCTTAGGACTACCTCCTTTTCCTCAGGGCACACCTAGAAGTAAGAGGAAATTAAACTTTGGTTAATTAACTGTTGGTTACTTTTGGTTTATATAGAAAAAATTCCACAGTCAGAAGGCTGCGTGGATCAGAAGGCCATGGAAATAGAAAAAAATGAAAGAGGAACAAAGGAATCTGAAGAGCCTGAAAAGCCAGAAGAAAAGAGTGACAATCATGGGGAGAAGGATGGTAAAAACAAACAATGTAAACACAAACGAGAAAAAGAACACGTCAAGGAGGGGAAGTCTAAGACAGATGTCCAGGACAAAGATGAAGTTAATAGTAAGGAGAGCAAGTAACCTAAGTATTTCTGAGATACTATATTGTACTTCATAACAAACTAGATATAGGAATGGTTGGAATCAAACTACAACAACTCAGTAGGCTACAGAGGGTAGCATGCAACTGCCAGAGCTAAGTTCAGGTAAAGCACTAACTCTCCCAACTAACCTCTTACTGATGCCTCTGTGTTCCCAATCCTTTAGAATATTTTAGCCACCAGGCATAAGAGACCTGTCTTTCAGAAGAGCTCTGCAGCTTGCTTTTTATTGTGCAAATGCAGGCTGTTTCTATGGCTAGTGCTCATGCTGAGGGAAGCCTCAGAGACACATGCATTGACTTCTTAGAATTAAACAGAGCCACAACTTCAATAAAAATACTTATGCTGAGAGGAGTTCTTCCCTCCTAGACACCACCACCACCTATTTTTTTTTTTTGCTTAACTTTAGTGTGTCTTGCATCTTTAGGGAAAGAGTGGTTTCAAAGGGATTTATCTGAAGTGCTCTATGTGTCTGTCCACAGCCTTTTATGAGGCTGACATTAGCCACCACCTAAGAATTCCTGAATGACCTGTCTTCTTTTCAAGTCCCAATGTCTTCTTTTGTGGGGAGCCAAAGCAGTTTTCTGTATGTGATGCTCAGAGGAATGCATGTGGATTCTGTAGCAAAAGTAACTGTTACAGACAGCCCTGGGCCCACTCTGACTCTCTTGAAAAGCTAAAGATAAAAGTGCGGTCTCCTCGGTCTCCTCACGTAGGCACTGAAAACATGCACTCAGGGTGAATGAAAACAGGACAGGACTTCAAAAGAAAAAAGACAGGCAGAGGCCAAAGGTTATTTCAGCCAATCTTCTCCAGTACTGCCTTATCTTTGTGGTGCTGTACTCGTCAGCTCCCAGGTTCCAGCTGCTCCATGGCCAAAGAGGAAGAGCTTTGCCTGTCACTGCACAAAAAAGCTTGCCTTCCCTTTCAGCCAGCCACATGGGAAGTGGGACCGTGGGGAGGCCAAGAGCAGACCTGGTATGATTCAAGAACATAGTTTCCAAAATGGCTTCATGTAAGAGTAATGGAATGGGAAATGGAGAGTAGTTCTAGTGGCTCAACTCCAGTGCAGTCCAATACTAGCACAGGTTCACAAAGCAGGGCAGACGCACTGTAAGTCTGTCCTAGTTGCTCAATACACTTTAAGCAGAACTTTCACCAAAGCTCAATCCACATCCACCCACAAATGCTGTTACCTCTGAAGAAATATCTAAATGGCCCAAAATTGCACTGAGGGATCTATTCCAGCCTGTTCAGGATCAAAATGGAGAAATATGAATCACAAAACCAAAACAGACGTCAACCCTCCAATCGGCATCCTTCAGGTGATTAAAAGATCCTGGGGGAGATCATCAGAGAATTTGCTTCAGAACTTGTCAGTGAGTCTTGCAGGCAAATATGAATTGAACTTGGTATATATAAACTGAGGATGGTACCCCAATTGCCATTACATGCCATATTATACAGCCAAAGCCCATGTGAACTTTTGTACAGGGGTGTTTGCTCTTGGCCCACTAAGGTAAAAGGAAACATAGATTCCTTCACAAAACAAAACAAAATTTTGTCGTAACATAAGCTTATTTAAAATAAGGCTACCCATTCCAAATGCTCCATAGAATACACAGCGCTCTCATGTACGACATATTTGGGACTTCTTCCTGTGTATTGTTTATAATGACAGTCATACAAGCCATTGATGGAGGTGGGGCTGGTTTCACCCAGATGGCACTGGCTGCTCCCCACACAGACCTGCTGGGTACTGAACAATGTAAGTAAACTACAATTGCAAAATAAGGCTCTCTACAAAGCCTTAAGCATTCTGTGTAAACAAAAGTGGACAGGGTCTTTAGTTTAAATTTCTCAACTGCCATAATTCACATTGCCCAAGGGCTTAATTTACTTCAAAGGAAGTTTGTTTTGTCTAGAAGCTGATGCAATAAAACATCCTAATGGCGCTATTTACAATAATGCATTTTTAATCCTGAGAGAAAGCCATCCCATGTAGTGCTCATGTTAGGCACTGCCTAAGTCTTGAACTGGCCTCAGCAAGGGGGTACATTTCACCTACTAAGATAAAAGGCAAATCTTGTTTTTTTTAAAGCATCATGGTAAAAGAATGCACAGCTGGGCAGATGATTTGAATGGCAGATTTCATCCTGGCTAGAGAGGCAACCTGCTGCTTGTTTAATGTAATCTCTCAGCCTATCTAACTATTTACAGACAACAATGCCAAATAATCTTCCTGCTACACAATGAAAACAGAAAGCATGTTCAGTTTCACCTGATTCAATGAGTTACTTCTCCAGAGACCATTACAATTCTGGGCTCTGCTTCTCCTGTTGTTGGTATGTGGGTGAATCTAAGTAAATTGCACTTGGTTAGAAATCTTGCCTCAGTTTGGTACTGCTGTGACCAGAGAAGATGGTGCTGTATTTTACTGGGTACGTGCCATTGTTTCTGCACTTATTGAAGTGTCATCATCAGAACTGAGATTAAAACGCGTGCTTTTATTCCTTTTCCATTCTTGAATTCTTGCCTTTCAAGTAGATACATTCTTTGAGCCTGAGCCAACAGGACTGATTCCAGGAGTACACATTCAGAACCTGGTGAAGATTTTTGCAAACAGGCCCAAGCCAGCAATAGATGGGATGAATATTACTTTTTATGAGAACCAAATCACAGCCTTCCTCGGTCACAATGGAGCAGGAAAGACAACCACCTTGTAAGTGTGTATTTTAGAAGAAACAAATCCTACACAGCACTCTATTGCTCTGTCCTGAGGAGCAGTCTTTTCACTGTTCCCTTGTCCCTGCCACCCTAGGAACTAGCTTGACACACAACATCAAGCTTTTTCCAGACATGGAAATGCTGCCTCCAGGCAAAGGGAAGATATCTTGGATTAGCTAAAGCCCTGGGAGGGAGGCAATGAATGGCAAAAACAAGTGAAAGTCTAGGGAGAAGGAAGCAATTCTCTCACTGAGAAGTCATTTCCCACAACCAAACTCCCCACAGGTGAAGAGGGAAAAGGATCTTATGGCTGAGAGCTGAAGATTAAAAACCACCACACTCCATGTATTCTTGGTTTCTCTCTAACTGACTTTATCAGTCACATTTTTCTATCTGTGTGCAAAGGAGTATAAAATGTAGGCCTTCTTTAGACAAAATGGTTACATATATGCAAGATCTGCATTGAGATTAAAATGTTTTTCCAGTCCTAGAACCTTAGTGTCTCAGGAATGTTTAATTTTCTTTATACAGACCTTTATTTGGCAAAATAGGATTAATAGGTGAACAAAACATTCCCTGAATCTGTGACAAATTCACCAAATGTTGAAAGAACTGAAGTATTTTGTTACAATGTTTCCCAGCAGAATACTTTAGTTTTTTTTTAATTAAAAGTATCTTATTCCAAATACACTTTAAAATGCCTTTTAATTTTTGTAATTGTTCTGCAAGAAATGTTTGACCCAAAATAAAAGCATTCTAATCTGTTGAAATTACCTGTCAGGTGGTTTTTTTTTTTCATATTCTCCTGAAAAAAAGCAAAAATTTCTATTGCTTTTTAAATTTTTAGAACTGAAAAATCTGTTATTCATCCAAATTTAGCAACATGTTCCTCCCAGTCACAACACAACGTTTGGCCCACTTCCATTCTACAGAAAATTAAGGTGTAGGGCATGAGTCAGCATGGCTGGAAACCTCAAACCATTATTCTCTATCTTGTTCCTAGTGAACGTCGGTTTAGCCCCTTTTGTATATAGGGGTGATGTATCATGGTGAACAAATGACTGTCTTTCAGTGTAACTGGTCGACACAGTTTTTTTCACGCAGGCCAGGACTATACAGGCAGGTGTGTCACAAATTGTGTTAGCAGATCCACAAGATTCTTATGGCCCCAGGACAAAATTATTTATATGTATGCTTTTTACTGGTGTCGTTTCATTGAGGCCCATAGTAAGAAGTCCTCATGCTCCATCTAGTGGGCTTATGCAATGCATCTTCCTAACTTGACACAGAAAGATAGGAGTGGGAATGTCTTTGTTTTATTTTCCTAGGTCGATACTGACAGGCCTTTTCCCACCCACCTCTGGAACTGTGCTGATTGGTGGCCTGGATATTCAGACTCACATGGACTCCATTCGGCACAGATTAGGCATGTGCCCTCAGTACAACATCTTATTCAATCAGTAAGTATCATTCCATACTAGCTTTAAGTGTCCTAGTCTTCATGCTTGATAGATCTCCAAAGTCTGTGTTGTTTCTCATACTGTGCTGGTAGTGGATACATATCAGAGGCACTTCTTCAGCTCTTAAGAGTCGCATAGGGTAGGTGATGTCCTTCTCCAATAGAAGTCTCCTGTGTCACTTACTTGGGAACAAAGATGTTTCCGAGGAAAATGACAGTGTTCTTGGTGTTTTCTGTTGCAGCGTGCCTTAGCAGGAGTTGAGCCTGGGGATTCATGCATTCTAATTTAGGCCTTCTAAAGCAAAAAGATCTGAGCCAACAGTGCAGTAATAAGATATTTTTACATACTTTCTGCACTACCATCCACCATTTACAAACTTTTCAGGTTATTTCCAGCTTTACTGCCATCAGTTTGTGTTCATCTGAACAGCAGACTTCCTTAATGCAGCTACTCACATTAGCTCCCATTTCATTCCCATAAATGTATGTCTTGATGCCTGCTCTACCTGTTCCTTTAGTAGCAGGTTCTGCTTTGAAAAGGCAGAGAAAGAGCCTGTGACATCTGAGTGACACGTGTTGATCCCAAAGAAGACCTCTGACTGAGATTTAGGGTAAAGAGGGCCTTCTTCCTTTAGTAAGATAAAGCTAGAGTGAATTTATTACTGGTTGGGAAAAATACGCTTATTCATTTAAATTGCTTAGGTGCCTTTCTGTCTGTTTGCACAGCCTTACTGTTGCAGAGCACATCTTGTTTTATTCTCAACTGAAAGGGAGATCCAGGGATGAAGCTGAGCAAGAGTTGGAAACAATGCTAGAAGACATGGGCCTTGCCCATAAAAGGAATGAAGAGGCTCAGAATTTGTCAGGTGCCACAGGATTGTTTTAAGACGTTTTTTTCTGCTGCCTTTTCTTTGTCTTTGAGCAATTATTGTTTGAATTACATGTTTCAGGCCACATTTTGGCACATCCCTGTGCACTGGGGAGGTGCACTTGAAAAATAAATGAGACTGTACAAATAGTAAAGCTGTCACAACCTGTCCCCAAAGCTTCTATTTCTTATGAATATGCAACAAATTCAGATATACTTAAAGCTGCTATTTCTAAATGAGTATATGAAAGAAAATCCATCAACGTATAAGAAAAAAACCCCAAAATTAAAATGTTCTCTTATTTAAAGGAGAATGAAATATTATACTATCATGCTGCTCTACTGTTTGGATCAGTACTCTATTATACTGTATTATTTAGTAGGAGTAATTTCTTTCATTCTAAAGGTACAAATGCATATAGTATATTTGAACACAGTTATCTTTCAGATACAAAAACTTGATATGAATAAATAACCAGGTGGTCTTTTACTACTTTGTCCTGGCTGAAATAATAAAAGTCAGCTGGTTTCACATGAGAACATGAAAATCTCATATCTTCCTGCTTTTGCTTCTGGCAAGAAGCAGAAAATGCCTCATAGATGAAAAATATATTAAAAAATATTTTTGAACAAGGTGTTCAGAACTTAAGAAGAGAACTGTGATTATTGATTTAACTTTATAGAAATATTTGTCTGAGAATGGGTTTTGTTTTACTTCTACAGTTTGTCCTCATGCTGAAAAGTAGTGTTAGTTACATCCCACTTAAGTAACTCATCTCAGACTCCTGGATATGTCTGTCCTCTGGTAGGTGGAATGCAAAGGAAGCTGTCTGTTGCCATTGCTTTTGTGGGTGAAGCAAAAGTGGTAGTCTTGGATGAGCCCACTTCCGGAGTTGATCCATATTCCAGACGATCCATCTGGGATCTTCTGCTGAAGTATCGCTCAGGTAACAGGTTTGAGAGTGGAAATAGGTTTAGATTTTTTTTAAAAACCCTATCATAGATGCAGCATGTGCCTGCTATGTAAACTGACATGAGTAGGGTGATATGAATATAAGCGAACAAGTTTGTNTGCTTTGGGTCTGGCTTCTATCTCACTCTTGTTCGCAAAAGGAAAACCACCAGAATTGGAAGGGCGACAGTAAGTAGCAGCTCCCTCTCTGCACCTGTAATCTGAAAAATACACACATTCATGCACTGCACCACGGTAGAAAGCAGTTAAGTGCTGCTTGAGTCTTTGTACAAAACTGACTTCTAAATGGAGAAAACAATGACAAATATTGATGACATCTCATGAAATTATATGGATAGGTGAGTCTGTAAAAATATCTTGTCTTATAACTATATATTCAGCCAGACAGCTGAAAATAATAGGTGGATATGCAGCTCTCGGTGGTCTATAGCTCGCTCTCATCAGTTACTGATCAAGTTGCCTTTGTCCATATATGAGTCTTTCTGACGCTTGCTTTTGCAGTACACTGGTTGTAAACATGGTGTAGTCTAGTAGCTAGCACAGACACCGGAAGAGTCTACATTTTTCCATAGCTAAACCAGCCTCACACAGCTTGAGAAGTAGGGATCTGGGTTCTTTCTGCTGTTAGTAATACTTCCAGTCTTAGTAGCAACCATGATTTGTATATTCCTGGCCACTGCTGACTCGCTTTTCCCTAGCTATTTTGCATTAAATTAGAACCGACAGATATGTTTTGTGCAGGTGGATTTATGTTTTCTGCATTGCTTCATCCAGTCCTCAGATGACTTCCAGTACAATATGTTCAAAATGCTTGAGATATGATATATTTTTCACTGACTCAAGCCCTGCAAAGGCTGACAACCCTTACATCCTGTTTTGCATGTATCTGAAGTACTTTCATCTTATTATCTGTTGCTTGTCCATGCTAGTCATTTTGCAGCTGTGGATCTCAGTGCTCCTGCTCCTGCTCCAGCTGTGCTCACAAGGACAAAGAAGGAGCTCCAGAGCAGGAACTGGATGGTAAGAAGTGGGATGGTACCACATCCCAGCATATAGCTATGTCTCCTGTTATACTGCAATCTCCTTTTACAGATCAATGCTGCTGAGGCCCACTTCTCCAGGACTTGTGTCTAACATTTGTATTGTATTGTAACATGAACTTGAAAAGGTTTCTTTGTGGTTTTTCTTACCATTGCTTCTTTGTGATATATATGTGGTCTCAAGTACAGATAAAAACTGGGAAGTTTATGCGCCTTAGCAATATAGGTTGTTTTGAACTACTCTGCACCAAAGCATATAATTTCTTAATGAAAATTGAAGTGTATCTAGAGGAAAGGAAACTAGCTTTCTTAGAAAAAGGTTTTTTTGGCTTTTCTATATAGGAGAACTTACATAGATATTCCTGAACATTTTGTTGTGCTTTCTTAACAGATCTAAAATAGTTTCCTGCCATCTAGTTTCAGAGCATAATTAGCAACACAGCCCATTCTGTACAGAATTTACTGAGATATCTGTGAGTTATGTAATAGACAGTACCCTTTTGTATAGTGCAAACAGCAGCTTTTGAAATTCTTAGCATGGTTAAATATTCATTCTTTGAACACTGTTTTGGCTTTTCACAGGAGATCTGAATGAGCTAGCAGAAGTAATTCATCATCATATCCCAGAAGCAAAATTAATTGAAAGCATTGGTCAGGAACTCATTTACCTCTTGCCCAACAAACACTTTAAACAGAGATCTTATGCCAGTCTTTTCAGAGAACTGGAGGAAACATTGGATGACCTGGGACTCAGCAGTTTTGGAGTTTCAGACACGCCACTTGAAGAGGTAACAGACAGATTAAAATATCTGCTGATCTTACACCATCAGTCCCCAAAGTGTTTTCTGAATCAATTCCTGTTCTTAAACATGTAATCTTACTAATTCCTAATATTGCCTTCAAAGTTCACATATGCAGTAGCACACTTAGTCTTTGGGATGGGTATAAAGAAAATATCCAAGCCTTATATCTTGTTAGCCTTATCAAGCATGACTCATTAGCCTGAAATCTGTCTTTGTATCTTAGTTTGTCCCTTTATTTTCTGACATATTTCATAAGAGACCTCTGTGTAATAAGCAGGAGTACTGCAAAGGTATCTATATTTTTCTGTTCCAATAAAAGATGATGTATCATGTTCCAGAGGTCAGGTTATTGTACCTGCTCTATTCCTAACGGGGAGATGTATTTGTCTATGGCAGGTTTTCCTAAAGGCCACAGCAGAAGCTGACCCTGGAATGCACAAAGCAGGTATAGATCCATGAATCAGTATTTGATAAACTTCTAGGAGTCTTCTGTATTCTGAACACCAAGAACAGCCTCAGAACTTTTCAGTCCCTGTATGGTATTCTTGCCAAAATAAATTTGGTCAGCAAATATCTGGTTTTAGGGCTTGACATGATATCTGAGAAACAAGATGAAGTCAGCAGAAATACTTTTATTTATTTTGGATGAGATTCTTAACTCTGTAAATAGAAATGGAGTGTCAAGCCCCCAGATGTCAATGGTTTTACTACTTTTCTAAAAAGTACTTTGCTGACGATTAGTCTATAAACTACATGCGTGATTAACTTGTTCGTCCTGCTGAGTAAGGGTAATGTTAACCTATATGATGCCACTAGATGCAGCCATAGTGCAATGGTTGTAGTTAAAGCAGTTTAAGGATGAGAGATATATATAGTTGGTAAAGTATAGACCTCATTAAAATGTTTATGCTACCTTCATGTCTCTGCCCCTTTTTATCTTAAACTAGAAGACCCTCAAGAAAATGGTTCTACTCTTGACAAAACTGCTACGGAAAACAAACAAGCTGAACAAACTGCACTGAAAAATAATGACACTTCTCGAATGCCGGTAGGCATAGCAGGAGATCAAAATGAAGGCAAGGGGTCCCGACAGTACAAAGGTTTTCAGCTTGTACATCAGCAGATCAAAGCACTGCTCATCAAACGGTTTCACCATGCCTCCCGCAGCCACAAGGACTTCCTCGCCCAGGTATTGACTTACCGTTGCTGTTCTTGACTCTTTCCCACAGCATTCTCAACACTGTCTCTCGCAGGAATGTCTCTGTGCGAAGGAACAGAGGTGTTGCAAAAGGGTAACAGTGTCCCTAACTGTTCTAGTTATCATGCCAGCTCTTATGCCTCTTATTCTATTTCTTTCTCCCTAGAGTCTATCACCCACACCGAGTTCACAGTTCAATCACTACTAGCCCAACATTTTATTTTTAACAAAATAAAGTTCTGTTGCAACCAGAATCCTAACTGAAAGCATTGGAAATTAAACTGTTGGTGTTCAGGAGCTAAACCAGATCTGACCTTTGTGCTGCTGGTATCTCTCCTTTGTTTATGTATATATAATATGAGGTGTGTACAGTGTCACTCTACAGCATATATCTAATAACCTAGTGTGATGTTTTCATGTTCCCTGCAGATTGTTCTCCCTGCTAGTTTTGTGTTGCTGTCTTTAATACTTACAGTCATTATTCCTCCATTTGGAGAATATCCTGCCTTAACCTTACACCCTTGGATCTATGGACAACAGTTTACTTTCTTCAGGTAAGAGGAATCACTGAGTAAAAAAGTATTATATACACATCATATAGGACATCACATCAAAAGGGCATCATATATACACCCTTTCCTCTCTAATGTTTGGAATTTTGGACCCCGTTTCACAGGGCTTTTGTCACTCTATGTGGTGTGAAAAAGGATTAATTCCACTGGAATCATCAGATTTAAAATAGCATGAAATTGGTGCAAGTGATGAATACAGCTGCTTTATGTCTCCTGGTGTCTAACCAATAATCCTTCAAATGTCTTGCTATCTTTGGTACTTTTCCTACCTGAACTCATGACCTCAACACTTAGAAAGTTACATATCCTCCCTAACAGGAGGTCCAGGACAGTAAGAAATCTGTTTCTGACGTGACATTGTACTACTGCTATAGTTACAATCTTGGAGAACACTGAGATTCAAGCCTATCTGCTGACCTGTGGAAGACTGATTTATAATTAGTGCAGTATTTGGGCAAAGTTATGTACACAAGATGGAAGCAGAGACTCTTAGGTTTTATTAATGCTGGTGTTTAGCAGTTTCTCCCCACACAGTATCTTTTGGTTGGGTCTGAATTATTATTTTTGTCTACTAGCACTTTTTTCCTTTCATTCTCCATAGAAGCTTCAGTTCTGTTCTCACCAGGTCACTGTACAATTCCTCTGTCTGCCCTGAACCACTTCCTTCACCTTCACTTCCACATATTTCAAAGATGAACTTTGACCAAGCCAAAACATGTGTAATGCAGAGGAAATTTATAAACAACGCTTAAGTCCCAGGCTAGATCGCAACTAGCAGAAAGCAGCCACACTGAAGGCAATAATTTGAAAGTATTTTCCTTGAGTTTCATACTGAAAATTCATATGAAACAAATTTACACAGGGTAGTGTATGGAACAAAGCTTGCTAATACTTGTATAACACCTGGCACTAGCAATGTTCTGTAGTCTAATGTTATTAGATTATTAGTTGCAGACACTTGACTATTAGCAGCATTGTCACTTTGGCCTCAGCAAATGAAAGTGCAGAATATGTTTTTCATCTTCTGATTATTGCTGAGTGTGACAGGACTGAGATGGTAGAAATGTGGATTGAAGCGATTCTGGAAAATACTGTTTTAGGACTATATCAGAAGTCCTGCTTTAATATTCGACTAAGGGAGCTGGGACTGTTTAGTTTGAGGAAGAGGGGGTTGAGGGGAGACCTCATCGCTCTCTACAGCTGCTTGAAAGGACATTGTAGAGAGATTGGTGCTGTTCTCTTCTAATGAGTAGTTAGCAATAGAACAAGAGGGAATGTCTGCAAGCTGCAGCAGGGTAGGGTTAGGCTGGAAATTAGGAAAAAAATTTTCACAGAGAGAGTGGTCAGTCAGTGGAATCAGCTGCCCAGGGAGGTGGTGGAGTCACCATCCCTGAATGTGTTTAAGAGTCAATTAGATGTGATGTTGAGGGATATAGTGTAGGGGAGAACTTTGTAGAGTGGGGCTGATGGTTGGACTTGATGATCCCAAGGGTCCCTTCCAACCAAAATAGTTCTATGATTAAGAAAAAAGAACCATTTTTTTAGCCTATTTGACCATCTTGGAAGGTTCTGGGGGGTTACATAAACAAAATAAGTGAATTCTCAGCATTTGGAGGGGGGCAGTTTGTTCTGCTGTATGACTGTCTTTCACCAGTTGCTGTGTGTATTCCAGTACAATATTTTGAAAAAAAAATTAGTAGAGAAAGTCCTGTCTTATTCCTTCAGTAATGAGCGTCCTGGCAGTGAGCAGATGGTCTCCCTGACTGATGCTTTCTTGAATAAACCCGGATTTGGAAATCGCTGCATGAAGAATCATCCTCTTCCGTAAGTTGCTAATCTCTTTTGAACAAGATTGTAGCATGGTCTTATTAGTGGAACTTGAGTAGTCAAACAAGAATGAATTGGCTTGACTTTTCACTAGAGCCAATGCATTCAGATATATTGTTGGCAATAATATCCGATATTAGGTCAAAAGTAACTAACAGCAAGGCAACAATGCCACTGGAGTAAGAACAAATCACAGTGCTCAAAGTTACTAGCTGGAAGCCAGCTTGTGTAGCCCTGTATTGAGAATTAAGCAACCTTGAAATGTCACTAGGCCAATGGGCCAGACCCAGATCTTCACAGCTTCCCTGGCACTTTTCACATGTGAGTCTCCTTGGATTCCTCCTGTTCCCACTGGTGTGTTTGGAAGCAACAACTTCAGCAGTTACTGAGACTGTAAAGTAGCAATAGCTACATGTCTATGATTTGAAGCTATTCTCACCATGGAGGACAATGTTAATAGAACTCTTACTTTAGCATTTGTTGTCCTACCACTTATGCTGCTGGTGAGCTCTGCTTTAAAGGCGTTTGTCACTGGCATTTTATGCTTTGCAATTTGCTCCTTCCCTCCTGCCTCTCTGCCATTTGCGATATCTGGCAGGTTGCTGCTTCTAGCTGTCCTCGCCTCTGTTCCCCTTCCTCTGCTCTGCCTGGTACCTCGGGAACAGAGGATGCTTTAAAAAAATAAAGAGAGAAAAGGTACTTCATGAGAAAGGAAATGGATATGGATGGTTTCTTCACAAAAGATACGTGTCCAGATTTTATATGTCCTAATGGGTCAAACACAGTCCCCTTGTTCCTTCAGTGTCCTGTCTGCAAGCTGAAGACCAAGTAAACTTGGTAGAGATGTGGGAGGAGATTATATTTATTCAGGTTTACTAAGTAGTCTAGAATATTCTTGTTGTTCATAACTTACAGGATAAGGGCTGGGAGGAGACTGTCTGCTGAGATTGTGCATTGTGATTTTTCGGATTTGTGAGCTCTCATGAACTATATCTCTGCATAGTTTAAAGCATCTGTTCCTCTCTTCAGGAACTACCCATGCAATAATATGACAACTGCCTGGAACACACCTGCTGTTCCTCCTAACCTAAGCAGCCTCCTGCTGAGCCAAAAGTGGACCCCTGAGAACCCTTCACCTTCCTGCAAGTGCAGTACTCACAAGAAACTCACCATGCTGCCAGAATGCCCTGCAGGTGCAGGAGGCCTCCCGCCACCACAGGTACTGCCCCTGTGACACAAATCTTAGTAGACAAGTTTCATTGCTAGTGCTGGGAAAGGCACTAGTGTGTTAATACCTTGCCATGCCAATATACTTCAAAGGAATTGAGTACATTTATTTTAAGGGAGCAAGAATTGCTGGAATTTGGAAATCAGTTTCTGAGGTATCGGAAAAGCTTGTACACTTCAATGAAAATTGATTACTGTTTTCATCGAAATCACAAACTTTTCATATAGAAGAAAATAATAAAAAATGTGTCATTTTTTCCTCAATGAACAGTTCTATTCAGAAGATTGCCCTTATTTAAAGGGAGGGGGAAGAAGGAGAGAAAATAAAGGAAGGACAGAAAAAAAAAAAAAAGTTTTTAAAATAATGGAGTGGAGTAATCTCATGAAAACAAGAAAAATTAATATTGAGCCAACCCCAAATAATTCCTTTTTTATGTATATTTTGGTTCCTTTTCTAGAAAATTCTAAGCTAGTAAAATGAATGTTTGTATGCATGTGCATGAAGGTGAGTAATTTAATAACCACTCATGCTGTATGGAGGAGAGATGAGAGCTACCTTCATACCTTTTCCTATCAATGAATCTTAGTAGTGCCCACTATAAAATGTGCTTGCTCTTTGGAAGAGCAAATGAAAGTTATAGCCTGCTGGTGTTTACATTTTCTAAATGTTTTTCTAGCAAGTTAAAGAAAAAAGAAACACTGCCACTCTCAGAGTAATGGCTCACTAGTTTGAAGTCTCACCATGCACACCATTCAACTTTAATATCACTGTTTGCCAGGCTGCACGCATTAGCCAAATGCTGGAAATAAATCCAGTTTCAAGACTACTTTCACAAGCTTAATCAATTTCTGAATCCAAGTCGTCCATAGCATGATCTTCTAAAGATACGGATTCAGCTTGCTTTGGTTTCTCTGTCGCTATTTATAAAACCACACAGCAAATTTGTTTTAAATATCTGTAGAATTCCTGTCTATGAAGCAATAAAAAGAAATAAATGAAGAGGTTGTATTCTGACCTGACTCACACCATCCCAAGTTATTTCTGATTTCCAAGTGATCCCTGTCCAATGGGCAGCCAAAGTTGAATTTTGCTAATTACATGCTAGTAGCTTTGAGAGGAAAATTTAGTCTAAAACTTCAAATCCAAGTTGGATGCAAAATTAATTCCTTTTTTTTTTTTTTTTTTTGTGGGGATCCTAGTCTTCTAAGAGAACTGTATTTATTTTAATGTTATCCTGATAATTTTACAGGATGTGATGGGTTTGTATAACTTGTCAGAAAGCAACAGTTCACATCTGCCTCTCCAAGGAAGCAGCAGTATGTAAATATTTGTGACGTGTGTCTGAGCACAGACAGCTCTTTTAATGAGGGCACTTTGAGGATGTTACCTGTGTATTGTCTAGAATAGGCTTAACATCCAGACTGTGTCTGTGTCACCGGTACTGCCTCTCTGTGGACAAGTGTAGGAAGTTCTGGAAAGGTCGTTAGACTCACTTTCCAGATTTTCACAGGTTGCAAGCTTTGCCCTCTGAAACTTTTTGTTATATTCTACCTTGGGATAAACTCAGCAAGTTTGAGGTCTTGCATTTCACAGCGACCCTCTATTTGCAATGGACTCACAAAGGTGTCACGTGACATCATTTTGTTTACAAAAAAAAAAAGAGAGTGACTTTCTTTCACAGGATCTGACATGGCAGTGAGGGTGAAGTTTTCATATTAATTTTCACTTCAACTTGCTAAATCATAGAATACCTTATCTTCAACGGGACCTCAATTTATTTGAAAAGCTCCCTTCTTTCACAGTGAAGAAAAAGCCTTGAGCAGCCCTGCCCTTTGTTGCAAATAACTCGGGTCAAGTTTCAGAGTGAAGTGCAACTGTTTTGTGTCAGGCATCGCAAGCTTCTGTGATTTCATGATTTCTTCTGAGTTGTAGTGAAGTAAGGACGTTTGGGCTAGGAAATGAATGACTCGCTCTCAGTTCAGTGATACTGTGAACCTGAGCAATCCCTCTGAACCAAAGCTGCTTTTGCTGTTTTCCTGACAAATGCTTACTTAATAGCTTTAGAGATTGTAAAATTTACTGTAATTGATTAGGTTTTCTTTTCTTTCCAGAGAGTGCAGCACAGCACAGAAATTCTTCAAGATCTGACTCACAGAAATATTTCAGACTTTCTGGTGAAAACATATCCCACTTTGATAAAAGGGAGGTAGGGATGAATCTCTCTTTTTCACATGCAGTATTTCCTATTTCACCATGAAATTCTCATTTAACAATAGCATAGCACCTCATGTCCTACAGTATTGTGTATACTTTATATATATATATATATACACACATACATACCTTAGATACATATGTGTTTATATATACATACTGGCTTTATGTATATATGCAGTATATGGAGCATCATGTCCATATTTCTGATGTAAGAATAGGAGATGCTCATTTTAGGGGAGTTAAATTGTTTTAATTATAATTAGTTGTATAATTGAGTATTCCTTTATAGGCAGAGCTAGATTTCAGTGTCAGCGGAATGCCACTTTAATGGTAACTGTGTTAACAGTGAGAAAACTGGTAACTCTGCACATCATGGTGAACTGCCTTGCAGAGATACCAGTCTCTGTCCCTGAAGAAGTGTAGCCACACCAGCATGACCATCTGCCTGATCTAATTATCACTTGTTTACCGGAAGTCCTAAAGAGCCAAAGAACAATGTTACATAGATACATCTAACCTACGGGTAGCTCCTCAGCTTTCATGAGTGTCATGCAGAGAAATAGCTGTGCAGTTCATGGCCTGTTATTTCTGATTAAGGCCTTGATACCTTTTGAATTCCCAGCAGAGCTCTTGATATTTCCATTATATTAACTATATGTTGACTTCCTTTGACTGATTCCTCTTAGCACATGTCATAATTCCTTTAGATACATCTTTTAAAATCAATTCATTGTGGATTTAGGACAGAGCCAGTATGTGTCACTTTAGAAATCTTGCTTATCTCTGTATGAGCTGGAGACGAATCATGCCAGAAAACAAAGAAGAAAAAAACCCCAACCAAACAAAAAGAACAACACCAAAAAACCCCAACAAATAAACAAAAGAAAGAAAAAAAACCAAAGACTAAGCAAAAACTCACTGCAGGGAACACCAAAGTCCTGACAACATCACAACTCAAAGTAATCAGCAGCAATTAAAAAAGAAAGCTAATATTAATAAATAAATAAATAAATAAATAAATAAGACCCCACAAAACATAA
>VZTM01000933.1:717-23234 GCA_013400555.1 Jacana jacana
TACCCCTTTCAGTCCCACAGTAGCTGTGCCAAGGATGTTTGAGGACACATCCCTCTCTCTTACCTTTCCTGTCAGTGCATGGACTTGTTCGTGTTCACGTCTCTTCTGGTTTTGAACCTTTTCATACTATTTGCCTCCATAGCCTTCTGTGTTGAGAAATTCCAGCAGTCTGTGCTGTGCTTAAAAACTAATCTCCCTGCTCCTTCCTCACTCCCTCAAGTGCCTGCCAGTGCCTGTGATACCAGTGTATCACCAGTTACTTGGAGGAAACAGTATTCAAAGCACTCGTATATTTTAAAATGCCTTACATTACAAGGCTTATCTTCAAATGGCAGCAAGTTTATGAGGGAGGAGTTTTGCTTTGTGGTTTGGGATGAATCCAAAACATGCTGTTCTGTCACACACTGCTGAGATTCTGCCTTTTTTTAAAGAATTTTTTTAGAATTCGATTTATTTAGATGAATGCAGAAGCTTATGATGTCTGAAGGAAATGTCTTCACTTAAAATTATGCCCATGGAAAGGTAATTTTGTCAGTAATCTAGCAGACTGGTTAGTGAGACTTACAAAAGGGGGTGCACTTAGCATTCCTGTCGGGGTTCACTGTCTCACACTGCTTTCTCATCACACCAGAGAGGTGGCAAGATACAGTCTGGTTTGTTTATGGCACGTGTGTGGTTTTGTTTCATCTTAAAGCTTTGTGTTCTCTGCTCAATTCTGAGAGCTGTCATTACTCCTGGTTTACATATGTGTACCCTTTTTCTTTTTCTTCTGCAGAAAGAAATCCATGATTTGAAAGCACAGCTGAGTAGTACAGCTGAAAAGGAACAAAATTATGTAGAGCAGCTTATGGCACTGAACACAGATCTTGAACGAGAGGCGTATGATCATTTTTGAAAATACAGTATTAATTTAAATTTCTTGTTATTTGCTTCATAGAAGTGACATTAATATACAAGGAAAAAATCTATGAGGTTTTTCTAAGGGAAGTTTTGAACCTACGCACACAGTGACAGCCGTGACATACTTACATTTATGAATTGTGTCTTCCATATTTACTTGTGTGCAATTATTCTGTGGCTCTGACGCAGTTAACGTGAAGAAAAAGTTTCTGAATTCATGGTTAAACCTGCTTTGAGCTGGATATTGAACTTCATTGTCTTCAACATTCATGTTTATACAAAAGTTGACTCTCAGTTTCTTTTCTTCTGTTGTTGCCTTTTTGCATCCCTGTGACTTTGCTGCAAAGCTTACATTTGTAGATACAAGCCTGGACTTTTTTCAGTGTGAAGTAACATATTGTAGCAGATAAATTAAACTGAAGAGGAAAGTTCAAAATACACTTTCTCATTTCTCTTGACCATTTGTTTTACATTAGGCTAAAGAAAGAACAACTGTCAGTGTCTGTTGATAAGCTCTTATTAGAAAAAGAACAAATAGCACAAGAGAAAAGTGGTGTGGTTACAGAACTCCAGAAACTGCAAGAAAGTCATGAGGTAAGTTGGAAGTTTCCAGCCATTTTTGAAGGACAACATTCAATTTAAAATATAAATAATAAGATAAGCTGCAACTCAATGTGGTTCTGTAGAGTATCTGAAGTATTTTTTGTTTAAAATACAAAGGCAGTGAATAAGGCAGGTCAAAGTGTTGCTTAAGGTTGATGTGAATTTTTTAAGATGTCACTTTGTATTTTATTCCTTTTGCTTTCGTGGGTCTTTATTTAGGATAGTAGGAAAAAAGAAGAAAACACGAAGCAGTTACTTGAAAACCTGCAAGAAGTAAATGGCCAGCTAAGGCAAGTAAAAGCAAATATTAATTTACAATACTATTAAACAAAATAGACTCCATTCCATCAGAGTTAGCTGGAGTGTTGGTTTCATACACTGCTTCCTGTGGTTTTTAGGTCAGTGCTGGTTTGAGTTATGTAGCCAAAGAGAAACAGTTTAGTATTGGTGTTGGCCATGTAGAAGTTTCACCAAATGAGCAGTACCTATTACTCCAGGAACAGTGTATGAGAGAGAGCTATCCTGCTCTGCACTGCCGTCTGAGGTGTGAAGGACATGAAAGTAGAAGTTTGAGGTGATGGATTAAATGTGAAAAGGTGAATCTGTTTAAATGTTACTCTCAGAAGTAGTCTCTGTATCAGCAACCCGATAGACAGGTAGCCTTCCACGTCTCATAGATGCATTATGGCACTACAGTTGGAATATATGTTACTTGGGTGAGGGGATGTCTTTCTGTACTTTCAAGAAGCATATAAAGAACAGACAGTAACTTAGCAGTCACTTTCCATCATTTTAGGAACATCTTAATTCAACAACCGATTAGGTTCTCATCCGTATTAGCAGCTCAATGTAGGAAATAAAGTATGAGTTTAGCAGTAATGAAAAGGAGTTAAAGTTATGAAGTAAATACTAATGCTTGTTAATTGGCTTTTAGAAATGAACTGGAGTCCTTGAAGGAGAAGATGGCAAAGAAAGGTGAAGAGATTCAAAGTAAACTGGATGAAAGAGAAGAAAACGTATGCAATATCATGTGCTTTGTTATGAGAATGTCATCTTTTACTGAGGCTTGCTTTCAGTACTGCTACCAATTGAGCCAAGATATGTACACATGCTGAGCCCTTCTAGTTTGGAAGACAAGGACCCTCAGGACCTTCAGCAGGATGTTTACATCGAGGCTTACAAATCCAGATTTGTTAGATTTCAGGGAAACAGAGTCCCTCCTTTTTCTATTCCCATATACCCATTTAGTGATGGATGGGGTACGGATTAGCTTTCTAGTAATATGTTCACATACTTCTGCTTTAATACTGTAGTTTCAAAGCATTTTATGAAATCATAATGTATTTCAAAATTTTATTGTAAAAGTCAGAGAAGATACTCAGGACTTGGCATGATAGCTTAGTTATTTTCACAAACACAAAATAGGGAATATGCTTAATTCTCCTCTTTGAGGGAACTGCTTTGTAATTGTAATGTAGTAATTCATAGCCATCCTGCCATTAAGCCTTTTCCTTCGTTAGGAGAGTACAAAAATTCTGATAATAGCATGACTAGATTTACAATTATCATTCCAGGCTAAGAGCATCGAAAATGAAATTTTGAGAAAGGAAAAACAGTTGAAGATTGTAGAAAACAAGGTATGAAACCTCGTTTTTTTGATGGACTGTAAAGAAATTCACACAAGAGTATTTTTTTATATTACAAAGATACTTTTTTTTCTGCTTTCTAATCTCTACAACTGGTTCACAGCTGTGATGGTATTCACTGCTGTTGGTGACACTGGGCTAGTAAAATTCCTGTAGCACTTTATGGTTCAAACTTGTTGTGGCACCTTAGTGTGGGTTTCAGCCCCAGGGAAATTGATGGGAATTGTGCAAATGCATGTTTTAAGAACCTTGACAGTAATCTGTAACGCAGCGAGTGATTTTTTAAGAGTTTATGAATTAATGTTTGAACTGTCTCTTTTAGTTGAATAATTTAAAGAAACAGGTGGAAAATAAAAGCAGGTGCATCGAAGAGTTGCAACAGGAGGTATGTCCATTTCTAGAAGTTGCAAATACATAAAACATGGAAGTTTGTGGTAACTTTTCAACAGTTTTTTGTCAGTTGTGGTATCTTTAGATATACCTATGGAATTGATAACATTTCCTCTCATCCCAATTCTGAGCAAATTAATGAGTCACCTTCGGAGTGACTTAAACTCATCCAGGTTGGCGGAGACCTTTGGGATCATGGAGTCCCACCATCAGCCCCACTCTACAAAGCTCTCCCCTACACCAGATCCCCCAACACCACATCTCATCCACTCTGAAACACAGTCAGGGGTGGGGACTCCACCCCCTCCCTGGGCAGCCCAGTCCAGGCTCTGACCACTCTTGCTGGGAAGAATTCTTGCCTCATGGCCAGCCTGACCCTACCCTGCTGCAGCTTGCAGCCATTCCCTCTCCTTCTATGGCTAATTCCCTGTGAGAAGAGACCAGCACCAACCACTCTCCAATGCCCTTTCAAGCAGTTGTAGAGAGAGATGAGGTCTCCCCTCAGCCTCCTCTTCCTCAAACTAAACACTCCCAAACCAGACTTGCTCTGTAAAATTATCCTTACTTTTTAAAAAATGCCGTTACAGAACTAATGTCTGTACGAAACTCTTACTCCTTCATTCAGTACATGGTGTCATTGCTGGGGTGAAATAATGACACATCTCAGTTACTAGTAGGACAAATTGCTCGTGTCTGTACTGTGAACATCCACTACTGGTATTTTTCTCGTGACACCTGCACGTTTTCTGTCAGCAGCACCTTAGGTTTGCTTCCCATTCTGTGCCCCCTTTCGTTACTCTCCGTTGTAACCAACGAGGAGCCTTTTGTGTGGTGATGAAGTAACTGTATTAATACAGTTTCTCCTGTTTGGAGAATTGATCTGGAACCTGACCTGCTCAGCAAAAAGAGTTGCTTGCTGGAAGCTGGAAGTTTGAAGATTTCCTACCTGCTTGATGTGGTTAAATCATTACATAATTCTATTAACTTGTTAAAGTATAGGGTTTATTTTAATTTATTTCAACAGAATAAGGTGCTGAAGAAGAAAATAACTGCAGAAAGCAAGAAAACAAGCATTTATGAAGGGAAGGTAGGTTTGAAGAACTTCATGTACAAGATGAGGGTAAAGTACAAAGACTGAATGTTTGAAGCCCCAGTGTAACAAATGATAATCCACGTCAAGCACGTTCTTAATTGTTTTATGGATCAGGGATACAGACTTTACAGGAATGAGCCCACAATTCTTGTAAAATACTTGAATTTGTGTTCATTGGACGCTGACTGGGCTGTCAGACATTTGTAAGAGATGGAGATCACATCTCAAGGATTTGTGTTCCTTATCAGTCCCTTCCTTTGATGGTCGGATACTGGATGTTATTCACTAATGCCATCCCATTGAAGTGGAATTAAAAGCAATTAAAAGAAATATTATATATTTAATATTTAATTGCCTACTGCCTGATAAAAGACTTCAGGCAGTTCTTTTATTGTGCTCTGCAGTGGTAGGTCCCCGATTAGAACATCGCCTGCAGCTTTGGGTACCACACTTCAAGAAAGGAGTAGGCTGGTTTGAGGGTATTCTTACAAGAAACTTATAAAAATTGTAATCAAAATGCCTACTTGGGAGGAAAACATACCATAAACCAGTTAAAGTCTTAAGTGGGTTTACAAGGAAGGGAATAAAATCTCCCATCTGTATTTTTTTTCCCCAAAGAATTCACTCCATCCAGGGCTACTGTGTAGGAATAGACTCTTCCTGTGGGTTTCATGCCAAATTCCCATTAGTATTAGCCCCTAAAAGGAATTAATCTTTTTTAGAAGTAAATAAAATTCTGAAAACAATCTATGTCTACATAAGCTGTACCTCCACTTCTTAATTGAAGAAAACCCCCGTGATTTAATTCTAAGCATAATCCAGCTGAGTTGGAAGAGTCTCAGTTGTGCCTCTTTTTCCTACTTCACCTTCCTGTGGCAGCAATGCTAAAGGCTCCTGTGTGCCAAAGGCAGAGTAGTATCAGATTGTTAACAGATGGCTCCCTGGTACCAGGGGGATCCTTTGTGATTGACTGGCCTCCAGCTTCAGGACTGTTTTATGAACTGGGGTGCACAAAGCTCTTACAGGCTGTCTTTCCTCTTGTAGCGTTGTCATCTTTTCTCTCTGCATTTCCTAACTCACTTCAGGCCAAAGTTGAATTTTGATGAAAAAAAAGCGGAACATTGAATAGGAAACGGTTCAGTCATACACCTGAAAAGTGACAGAGTGGTTCTGCTCGAAAATCAGAGGCAAAAAATAATCATTGGTGTGTTTATCCCTGAAGAAATAACAGCACTAGTTCTGCTTTCTCAAAAGGTGAATAAGTTACAGTTAGAGATGGAAAATATGAACAAGCAACATAAGGAAACAGTTGACATCTATCAAAAGGACATTGAAACACAAAAAGTAACTGAAAATAAACTTCTTGAAGAGGTGAGAGTTGTTGTTTTTTTACTGTCCTTTTAATTGTTTTCTTGATGTATGATCAATTTATGAAGCTGTATCGGCCAGATTGCTTGCTCTTAACTGGTATCAGTCTTCTCAACAGAAATAGAACTGGCGTATGAGGAGAGCTCTAGTACGTTAGCTCCTTAAATTGAAGTATTTTTATATGTCTTTAAAAATAAGAAGCCAGTTCAAATTCTTTTTGTACAAATACTCTGCACAGAAATTCTATTCTTGGTAGAAATAGAGCATAAACAGGTTAGATTATGACTTTTCCCATGTTAGTATTTTCCTACCCACGCTTTTTTGATAGCAGTATCCAAAAATATTTTTGATAAAAGGCCTTGTAGTTAAAAATGGCCCTTGTCCACTCTGGAAGAATGGATGTACTCTTAATCTAGGTTTATTGGCTCCTTGTAGCAATAAGTGCAAACGATGCAGGATTTGAAAAGCAGCTTTACATTGCACCCACGGGGTGAGAAGAAACGAATTTTTAAAACCACATTGTTGTTAATTGCTCATGAATTCCATAAAACTTGTTACTAACAGATAGAAAAGATGAGGATGCTTGCTGATGAAGCAACAACAACACAGAGAGAAACTGATACCCGATGTCAGCACAAGATAACTGAAATGGTGGCACTTATGGAAAAACACAAGGTAAGAGATTTTAATGAATGTGTGGTATTATGCAAAGTTAAAAACTTCTCAAATCTGGTATATTACAAATCTTCTAGAAGTGTTCAAGGCCAGGTTGGAGGGGGCTTTGAGCAACCTGCTCTGGTGGGAAGTGTCCCTGCCCAGGGTAGTGACATGGAACTGGATGATCTTTAACGTCCCTTCCAACCCAAACCATTCTGTGGGTCTATGTATTAGAGAGGGAAACTTGATAATAAAGACCCAAGTCTAGGAAAAAGAACATCTGCTTCACTTTTCATTACCTAAAATTAAATTCATCTTCAGGTTTTGCAAACATGCCTGCTGGCAGATAAACTCCACTTACCTTGTTTTGTGGTGTGGTTTGTTGTGTTTTTTTAAACAGCGTGAATATGATAAAATGGTTGCAGAAAAAGATACGGAGTTAAAGCTTTATAAAATAAAAGAGCAAGAGCAGTTATCGTCAAAAAGACTGTTGGTAAGACATACTCTTCAGCACCAAATAATTGAATGGAGGGCTGCTGTCCTTCACGTGTGATATAATTGTAAAGAGGATATTAGGCTTCCTGTTCAATCCTTGAGGTGGTTAAGTGTCTGCTTCAGTGGGACTGGACAGTAAAGATCAACCCACTAATTTCTGTTTACTGTTAATTTTCTTAAGAGATTTTATATGTGCATTAAAAACCCCCAGAAGCTTCTAAAAATAAACAGGAGTAGCTGTGCTTTTCTGTTTACTTGTCCTGATGTGTGTCACGTTATAGCCTCACGCTGAGTAAGGAACTTAATGTGACACAGAAACCTGTATTGCGTACCTGGATTCCACTCCACACCCCCCACCCCGCTGTTCTTGCCTCTAACAGTTCTGGTCAAGTACCTGTTTCTTAGTAGTATTTCAACTCTTTTTCAAACAAGCAGAAATAAAGTCTAGAGTTGAATCATGGTGTTTTTTCTTTTCTGGGAAGCTTAGCTTTGAAAAATGTTCTTAACATCCCCTCAGGGCTTTCACAGCAGCGTAGTTCCACAGCATCCATTTAAGGACGGTATTTTTCTGACATTACCCTTCATGGAAGATTTCTTCACCAATTTTTTTTCAGTTAGGTTTTTTTTTTAATAGAAGGTGGTGTCACTCAAGTCTCATATTTGCTTGTTTTTTTTAATTTGGTAACTGCTTCTCCAATTGCCTGTTTCTCTGAAAATGAAGTATGTGTTTCTCAGTGCACTAACTTTACGGATAGGTCAGCTAAATTGAGTAAACACAATTTTCTCATGTCTGTAATTTATATCCCTGTTAATTACTGTCTTCATGTGAACTGTTTTCTTCTAAGCATACTTAATTCTACCTAATTGTTTTTAGGAAGGTGAGCTGTCATGTTTGAAAAGTGAGCTGTCGTGCCTTAAGGAACAACTTAAAGTAGAAATTGAAGAAAAGGTATCTCTTGTTTTATAACTAAACGTAGCGGGATGAGTGACGTGCCTGGCCTGGTCTTACGCAGTATAAGAAGGATAGCTGTGAAGTGCACTTTTGATTCTAGTCCTTGCTCTCACATGCTGTCTGATTTCAAGGGCTTGATGCTCTCTGAGGTCACTGTGTCTCACTTCCGGCGGCAGCGAATGTTTTGCAACAAGAAAGGCTTCTACAGGACCTGCAGTTCAACCCAATCCGGGTCGTGTATTTGTGTGAAGGTTGTAACAGCGTGACTGTGGGCTGTGTTCTCTAATTACACCGAGAAGATTTTGTAGAACTAAATTAAAAGAGAATATTTATTTCCTAACACATAACTTTTTTTTTTAATTATTTTTTTTAGGAGAAACGTGCAAAAGAACCGCCCCAAAATATGGTTCCTGAAGATGAAAAGAAGCACAAGGTAGCTTTAACCGTATCAGTTATCAGCTTTAGAATTTGGTAATATTTATACATACACTGTCTGATTGAAGGGCCATGATAAGGTATGTACCCTCAACCAAAGACACAGAAGTGCTTTTAATTCAAACCTTTTTAATTTTAGAAAATACAAAATCATTTTTCTGGGACTCCTAAGCTTCGTTTAGATCTGGGCCGTGCATCTGTTAATGTAGAAAATAAAAAGTCTCCAAGTGCTGTTCCTGCAAAAGTCCACCTGATGGAAAATCAAAAAATGCCTCCTTCAGCGTCCCCAGAGAGTGCCTTGGGCAGTCCATCCATAAAGGTTTGTAACTCCTCCTACCCTTCTACTACCCTCCTACTCCTACTACCTCCTTCTTGCTTTAGCTCTCTGTCTGTCTGTCTGCTCTGTCGATGCTTATTTATTTTTTGCTGTGATAAGCAGGGATTTAGAAGGTAGATAACCACAAAAAAAAGTAATCCACAGTGATCTTGGTAAGTCATTTGTGTCAGGGCTTTCTCTGGGTGTTGTTTTTCTTGCTTAGTTACTTAATTCGTTTGTTATCATTGATCAGTAACAATTCCTGTCCTAGAGAGACAGTGAATTTAATAATGTCTCTAGATTTCTTTAGCTGAGTCTTAATAGAAGAGCCTTGTCTGTAAATGCATAGATATATATATCTTCTGTTTCCTTATGGAACAGAAAATAGCTTGCATAGCTGTAAAAATGATAAAAGCATTTAGATTGGTGAATTTAGATACACTGGCTGGAGGAGTCTGAGCAACCTGCTCTGGTGGGAGGTGTCCCTGCCCAGGGCAGGGGCGTTGGAACTCCATGATCTTTAAGGTCCCTTCCAGCTCAAACCATTCTGCGATTCTGTTCCTGACTGCTGCCTCCTAACGGTAAAACCTTCTGCTCCTGCCCTATGGGAAGCTCACATGTGATGTTTGTATCTTAACAATAGAACAAATGACTATTTTTCTGTTAACCTTTTTAAAAAAGGATTGCATTGTTCCATTGGAATGGGTCTCAGAGGTTTAACTTCTGGTGAAAGCACTTTTTAAGTAAAAGCAATCTTGTTCTTGATAATCACTATCAATGTCACCCTGCAGTTCTGTTTGCTTTCCCTTAAACATTGGTTCGTCTGCAGGTAGTGACCTCAGCTCAGTGAATTTCTGCAGGTAAACATGAGGAAGTTACACGTATATAAAGTGCCCTAAAGCTTGATTCTTCCACAGCTCCCTGTCAGTGCCCCTTGTTTGACAACAAAAAAAAGGGAGATCTGTTTGTTTTTAATCTGCTTCACCTTCTGGATGGATAGATAATTCTTCCGTGGTGTCTCTCCAGCATCTTCCTGGATATTCAGTCTGTAAACTGGGTTAGGAGTTTGGTTTTAGATTCTGTAATTACTCGCTGAAAGTGTAATTCTAAATGCCATCTTTTTCTCTCCCAGACATACACGATAAAGACTCCTCCAGGACACAAAGGGCACAGCGACAGCACAGACCCGCGTTCAGACCAGGGCGTGAGGAAAAAGCAGAAAGTCCTTTTACGGCTTGATGCCCAGTCAGATAGCTCTGAACACAGCGACCTCCTGGTAAAAATCAGAACAAATACTGCACTCAGCAGCTCTTTATGCACACTGCTGTAGCCAAGAATGTATAGAAAGCATTCTGTATGCAAGATGATATTTATATTTTCATTTTATTGGTTCTTTCTGGAATTGTATTTTTCTGTGCATAATTAGGGGCATGAGAGTTCCGCTGTATGAAAATCTGTGTTAACTTCTACAGTGACTGATAACATTGTTCTTATCCAGCTGTTGAGGCTTCATAGTAACAGCTTAACTTTTGGGTGCTGGGGGGTTGTACTCTTAATATTCCTGGTGGTAAAGAAAATACATTTTTAAATATAGTGGGATTAAGTGCATTTTTTATTTTTAATTTAAGAGTATGGTCTCAGAAGAGGAAATGTTTAAAAAACTATACAGAGATTATCCTCAAGCTTCAAAATTATATGGCATGACACCAAAAGAGGTACCTTTTTTTTTTTTTTTCTTCATATCAAGATAAACTGACTGAATGGGTTACAGAAACTAATGGATGGCTTTATTTTTCATTTTAGAAACCGACTCCCTCGAATGTGAAAACTCCAGTCTCTGCACTGAAACTTAAAACCATGAGGAAGATGCGAGAGGCTGGCTGGAATGCAGTTTCTAGAATGGACAGGAAACGGAAAATTAAAGAAGCTGAAAAGCTCTTTACTTAAAAAATGGCTAGTGCCCTGGCCTTGTTTGAGTAGCAGAACCACCGGGTTCTCCTTTCAGAGTTAGTGCTTTGTTGCATGTTTTGGTCATGCTCAGTGTGTTTGACACTGTCAGTTTCCCGTGTGCACATCAGCTTTGTAGATCCCTAACCACATCAACCTGCAGAGCGTTTTCTCGGTTTCATCACAACAGAGAAAGCTGGTTCAAAACAAAAGTCTGAAATTGGAAATACTGGGTTTGTTCTTTTGAAATTCCTCTCTGTTTCTTAATAGAGAATTCACAAAAGGATAGTGTTTAGTGGAAAAACTAGTGAAGCTCTTGAAGTGCATTCACTTTTACCTGGAGTCATTTTGCTTTTGCCTTCGTTCTTAATTTGTCAGAACTGTTGTCTTAGGCTGTTGTGTTTCCACTGGCTACGGTTTCAGTATGTTCAAAGGGTTTTGAAACTTGTACAATTGCATCTTGAGTAGTTACCTTGCTTGAGAGATTTCTGCTTCAGAAGGAATAAACACGCGCCCGCGTTCTGAGGTGGCGAGAGGGTGTGCTGAGATTGTTGTTTGTCTGGAAGGTGGTGTGTGGTGGGGCTCTGTGCTGTCAGTCACCAGGCAGCTCTCCGAAGGACCAGCAGCTTTTCTGTTTAGTGTAAGGGTGTTGTTAATCTTTGATTAGTCCTGATCTCACAACAACAACCAAACCCGCTTCGGAGCCCAGAGGTAAGAAGAAAAGCATGGGTGAACAATCAAACCCTGCACTCGTCTCACGTGGGCAGCAGAACGTATGGGCTTCAGTTCTGTGTATAGGCCAGTAGATTGGGTTCCTTAGGGATTGTCTGTTGAGCAGTGATATCAGTAATGATTTTTTTTATTGTATGTAACTGAAAAGTAGCTCCCAAAGCTCTGGGAGAATATGCTGGGGTTTTCGCCACGTTCGGAGATGGAATCCGTTACGCAAAGCACGTTTTGTGAGAAGTTCCAATGACTTCTTTTGCTGGAAAGATACTTCATGTGTTTGCAGAATGTTGAGTTTTTATTCTATATCTGCTTAAATAGTATAAATTAGACCGAATAAAGGACAGAGAAGCTGCTTATAACACACAGATTCCAGGTGTCTGTCCTTTCCAAGAAAGTCTTGTAAAATAATCCACTTAAACTTCTTGCAGATACATCAATTATGTATTTTTTGATCTGACACTGTCACACAGTCCAGTTGCTCGTCATTTCAGTTTGGAATCTTGCCCACTAATGCCTCTGCAGCTCCTTTGCAGGAAAAAGAAAAGGCACTGCCTTGAGAACACAAGGCATGTGTGGAGTTCATCATTTATTTTAACAGCGGGTGGTGATTTATCCAAGATCTAAATACCTGCCAATGCTTGTTGCTTCATTTCCAGGTGACATACTTCTGGTTTTGACTGCTGCTGTTGCAGACATCTTCACTGGGTGCTCTGTTTAAAGCTGGAAGAGCAGAGAGTGCAAACCAGAATGTGGCAAATGAGAATGGAGCCCGCTGCCAGGGCTGGCAGAGGCAGGAGTGGGGACGGGCAGGCAGCCAGAGAAACGGGTCCCGAGTCCTGGCTCTGCCTGTTCCTGCAGGGTCTCCAACACCATCCAGGGTGGTCTCCAGGGATGCCCATGGGGGTAGGGGTTAGTCAGCCGTGCCCGCATAGTGCTGACCTCACCTGACTGGAACTAACTGGGAATGGGAGAGGAAGGGGAGTGTTACACATCAGCAGCTGCTGATCTTACTTCACAGGGGCTTTAAAAGGGAGCGTTTCCAGGATGGGGCGCTCAGGCTGGAAGAGTGGCTTTAAAGTGTTCCCTGAGCACGTGTAAGGGAGATACTAAAATCTTGATTAAAAAGATATGTTAAAAAAATTCCTCAGGTGTGCATGACAGTAATTAAAATGGGCAGCTATTTCCAAACCAGTAATAATATTGTTACTTTAAATTTCTAAACTGAAAGGAATGTTTAAAAAATGCTACAGGAATTAAATGTCTCTAATAAGAAAAAACCCAGTGCAAATAATGGGGTTATTCCTACAACCTTTTCTGTCCCTAAATACCAGAGTATTTAATTCGGTTTAGATTGCCTCCCCTCCAGCAGGAGCATCCCGAGGGAAGGGTTCGTGAGGAAGAACAGTCTTCCCTTTTCCTCCCTTACAGCCCCTTTGAGTTTCAGTTGGGATTGTAGAGTGGTTTCTGCACTGGGAGGAGTTGCTTTGCTGGAATCCCCAGCCCCTCATGGCTGATGGCTGACACTTCTATTTCTGACTGTGTTTAAGAGTAGATTGGATGTGGTGTTGAGGGGTTGGGTTTTTTTGGGGGGTTGGACTTGATGATCCCAAGGGTCTCTTCCAACCAAAATGATTCTATGATTCTATGATATGGTGTAGGGGAGAACTTTGTAGAGTGGGGCTGATGGTTGGACTTGATGATCCCAAGGGTCTCTGCCAACCTGAATGATTCTATGATTCTATTTTGGGTGAGATTGCCCAGAGGGGGACGCCTCTTGGGTACGAGCAGCTTCTGACTTTTCTGCCCAAAGCCTGAAAGGAGGAACAGGAACCCACCCTGGTATTCTGCTAATCCTGCTGAGCATAGGTGATTAGCTTAAATCCTGCCCTCAAAAAGTCAGTTGTACACACAGAGTGTCCTCTCTCCATACCAGACCTCCATCACCAAAGATCTTGTCCGGTACCTGCTGACCACTTATCCCATCTCCAGCCAAGCCGGGAGGACGCCGCAGCCCAGGGGAGCGGAGCGTGCCGTGACTGTGACCATGACTGCAACCCTGAGTACCGTGAGGATGTGGGGTTGTGTTGGGGGGGGGGGGTTTGGGTGTTGACCCCTGACAACACTGCGGGAAGCTCCTGGCTTCTCTCTGCTATTGTTCCTTGGGCTTTTTAAAACTGTGTCCTCGGTGTAACAATTGTGTGTCTCAGAATGGCAGAAATATAGAAATATCTAGCACTTTGCAGAGAAATGAAATGAAACACAAAGCAGTTTCTTGCGGGAGCCGAATGGCAAAGAGTTAAAGAGGTTTATCAGGTATTTGCAGACCGTGCCCAGAGATGGCTGGCATAAGACACGCGACAGAGACAGATGCTGGTTTCATCTGTGGTTGACAGGAAATGCTGCAGCTAATCCTAGGAAAGAAAGAGAAGAGCTGGCATCTGTGAATCTATAAATTTAAGAGAGCGCTGTGCTTCAGGCTGTTACAGAGACTTAGAACAGACAGATCAGCTTTGAAAATTCAGCAGCCACAGGCTGTTTAAATGCAAAACCTGGCAAAACCGCCTGTTTCTATGGCAGCGTGTTGGGATCTCATTTCCTTGGATCAGTGGAAGTCAGGAGCAGGATGGGGTTGGAAATAATTCCTCTACCAGAATACTGATCTCGAAATCTGATTGGTTTTACCTGTTTTTTTCATCATCAGAGCTTCTAATTCTCCCTGTTGTTTGCCAGCACAGGCAGTGCCGTACGGAGCGGAAACGGGAGTTGCCCTGCTCTGGAAGATAATCTGCACCTAAGATCCCAAAGTTCTCGCTGTGCTGCACTACTGACAGGGGAAGGCTGAGCAGCGGTGATGTGTGATGCTTCTCCCTTTGTTCCTGGTCTTCTCTTAGGCATTGGTCAGTGACAGATTAATTACTGTTAAATGACTTCATGGACAAGCTGCTGATGTGCACTGAATTTCTCTAGCCTGGGTAACACACCCTGTAATTTTATGATTACTCAATTCTGTTTGCAGGGATCACTTAAACCGCTTCTTGTAGAGCATGGGTGTACTGTCTTTCACTTAATGAAAGTGTAAAATAACTGATGTCAGGGAAAGGATTGGTTTAGTTACCAGAAAGGTTAAAGATAAATAATTAACAGTGTCGCTGGCTGTTCCAGAACAGGGCTACGAAGCTGATGGCTGTAAAAGCACATTATACATTTCTGGCACTGAACTGTCTGCAGGTCAGCAGAGGGGCAACCCACCAAATGGATCCATCAGACTTTTAACTACAGATTTTTAGGGACCTGTATGAAAGAAGCTTTGGGTGCTGGTAGATTGCCACACAGCCTTCGTTGTCCTGCCATGGTCTTGGCCTTGCTGCTCCCACTAGGTGTTGGGATCTCACTGCCACACAGTGTCCAGAGAGGTCATATCCAGAAGGACCTTTTGATTAAAAGGTTTTCTACCAGCTTAATAGTTTGTGTGAATTACTGAAGAGATGTGAGCGTGTGTGTGTCACTCTGGAGATGTTTAGTGCATCTCTGACAGATGGGTGGGCTAATGCCATGCCAGCAAAGACAAGGTAGTAGCCAAGAGGTTCTGTGTCCCTGTTGGTGTGGGGCTCACCTTGAGTGGGAGCAGCAGAAGTCACTTTAGTTTCAAGGTCCACTCAAACTAATGTATTGTGCTTCCAGAAAAGTGAATTTTCATTTTTAATACTTGCTCAGGCATTTCTGTAAGGTGCTGGGCTACATTCAGAGACTGGTAAAGAAAGTTGCAGTGGATAAATGTGCTGCTGAAATGGTACCACCTGCTCCAGTGATTAATGGTTCCCGACACCCGGCGTACACCGCCTTGGACCCTGCTGAGTAGCTCTGTCTCTGTGACAGTTGGGCTCTGGACAGATGGAACGAAGGACATTGCATCTGGGTAGTTGCCTTAACAACCAAATTTGTAATCACCTCAAAGAATGAAATCAGGTTTGTGTGGCATGACCTATTTTATGTAACACCATCTTCACGGGCATTAATTACATTCTCATCCGTTAATTCTTTATGGCTCAAATCCCGTATCAGCTTTCTGTTATTCTCCCTGGTTTATCAGGGGTAGATGTCAGGGGAGCTGGTTGAGAGTTACCTGGGTCAAACGTTCTCTCTTTAAACACTGGCATAATATTAGTGCTTTTCTTCGTGCTTTGAAATTTCCTCACTATTCCAAGACTTGCTGAAATTCGTGTCAGCTAGCTAATGAGGTTGATCTTAAAATATTTACTCCTTATACAATTTTTTAATTACTCTTTTTTCAAAGTCTGTTGGTTGTTCAACCACTGCATTTTCAGATGCACATGTACTTACTGAAGACTTTGCACTTAGAATCATAGAATCATTCAGGTTGGCAGAGACCCCTGGGATCATCAAGTCCAACCATCAGCCCTACTCTACAAGTTCTCCCCTACACCAGATCCCTCAACACCACATCCAATCTACTCTGAAACACAGTCAGGGATGGGGACTCCACCCCCTCCCTGGGCAGCTGATTCCACTGACTGACCACTCTTGCTGTGAAAAACTTTTTCCTAATGTCCAGCCTAACCCTACCCTGCTGCAGCTTGCACTTGCTCTGCATCAACGGCTTGCCTTCATAATGTCCTAGTCTCCAGCTTCCCATGTGAGTCTTCCACATTTTCTCATTTCTAACAGTGACTCTTGTTTTCCTTCTGTTTTTCTCATTGCTCTGCCCTCTCCTACATTCTTACAGGAATGTTGAGGACACTTTAAACCTGACTGTGGGGGTCTCACTGTCAGAACTGGTGTATTCAAATAGAGCTCCAACTGCATAAAGCTGTGCTTGTAAATCACTGTGAAACCCACAGAGAAAAAAATCAGCTGTACCTACTTCAGCTAGACATGCAAGGGCCACATGCAATATTCCTGCTCTAGGAATGCCATTTTTTATTCTTATTTTGGGCACTTTTTATTCTACCCAGCATTACTTTTGGGAATTATATCCTTTTTCTTTCAGGATTCTTGTCTCCTTTGACATAGAATCGTAGAATCATTTTGGCTGGCAGAGACCTTTGGGATCATGGAGTCCAACCGTCAGCCCCACTCTACAAAGCTCTCCCCTACACCAGATCCCCCAACACCACATCTCATCCACTCTGAAACACAGTCAGGGATGGGGACTCCACCACCTCCCAGTCCAGGCTCTGACCACTCTTGCTGGGAAGAATTCTTGCCTCATGGCCAGCCTAACCCTACCCTGCTGCAGCTTGCAGCCATTCCCTCTCCTTCTATCGCTAATTCCCTGTGAGAAGAGACCAGCACCAAGCTCTCTGCAATGTCCTTTCAAGCAGTTGTAGAGAGGGATGATGTCTCCCCTCAGCCTCCTCTTCCTCAAACTAAACAACCCCAGCTCCTTCAGGAGATTGATGCCCCAGGCCCTTCCCCAGCTGGTTTCTCAGTGTTTTGTCTGAGTAGCTAAGTCAGGCTGTCCCATACCACATTCACCTGGGATTTGATTTGTTCCTGTGTGTGTAGAGCACTGTGTCTCAGCTGTGCCTGCCTCCCAGCAAGGAAACCCAGGAACCAGACTTCATGAAACTTCCACAAAACATAGGTGTAGAATTAGTTATATGTGACTGAGGATGACTCCACTTCCATGCAAGCCTTCCTGTCATTAAGTTGGGGTCCTATGTAGCGATTAGATTAATAACAACTTTTTTTTTTTCCCCAGGCAGTGGTTAGTTTAAAAGCCCGAGAAGAGAATGACTGTTAAAATAATTAGATTTCCAGCTCCAGTTTCCAGGTTAGGATATTATGGACACACTTGTTCCTATCACATTTGCTTTGTGGTTCAGTATGAATTTTCAATAGATGACTATGTGATAAGAAAGCAGCAATTCAGATGCAATTATATAAACGGTAAGATCCGCCTGGAATTAGCCTGGAGAGTATAAAGCGCACGCAGAGCTGGTGCTGGGTCACTGCCTCTCCCAGCTCAAGGCAGAATCAGGTTCCTGTAATAGGGAAGAATTCAGCTGACGAGAGGTTGGTCTTTCCAGACTTGCACTGTTGCAGCTAGAGGGTAAACCAGACCGTGGCTAAGGGCTCTTGCGAGGGGGAGCGGCAGTTGGAGGAGACCGGCGGGTGCTGTCCCTGACGCTGTCCTTTACAGCTCCCGCTTTGGGAGCGATGGAGTAGACCCCGGGATGGTCTGGGAGCTAATCAGAGCTTTGTTCTGGGGATCACCCAGCAGCTCTGAAACATGAGGTCAGCGCCACAGGCAGACAAAGTGGGGATTCGTTGATTTGAACTCTTTGCTGATGTTCTTTCTTGTAATTTGCTTGAATCTGTTATTTAATTCTTGGCAGTGTTCCCACTGCTCCGTGCCCGCTAAGCCGACTGGAAAAAAATAGAGCCAATCACCCGATACGCACAGCTCTTTGGTTTTCTCTCGTGAGCGTTTCTGTAACCTGTTTTCTTTAGAAAATTAAAGCAGTGAGGTTATTTTAGCATCTCTGGCTAACTTTAGAGCTCCTGCTCTCTCTCATACGTCACATTTGCAGTTCCTTCAGCTCCTGTTAATTTTCTCTGTCAGCATTTTATCGCTCATGAGTGAAAAGTTCCGTGTAATATGCTTTAGTGGGGGAAAAAGGGAATTTGTCCTGTGTTTTAGTGGCACTGCATTTCTGTTTGGTGGTTAGTACCATTTAAATTAAAGCTCTGAGCTGGGAAAGAACTTGGCAGGCTGTAGCTAAAACATTTAAGATTGCTTGTGGTCTGTGACTATCATAACTCCTCTTGGTGAATTCGGAGAGAAGGCCTGGCAGGTGCATGTCATTATACTTAGGGTTTGCTCTGCTTTTGTTTCTTTTTTCCCCATCTAGCATGACTCCCCTCTTCGCAGTGTCTCTCCTCTTTGGCCTGACTTTGGGTCAAACAGCATCGCTCTGTGCTCCGTCTGAGTACATAATCCACGTGGAGAAACGGGAATGCTCCTACTGCCTGGCCATCAACACCACCATCTGCGCTGGGTTCTGCATGACTCGGGTACGAGGCGTTACTCTGCTGTAGGCAGTTTGTTTCCTAGAATGGCCATCACTGGGGAAAAAAAAGTGCCTGTTCTCACTGGAAAACTGTGTGTGAATGATCCCGTTCTAATAGTCAGGCTACCTTCACCGTTCCAGGTTAGCTTTTTGTGAAGGTGTGGGTGAGAAATGCCAAGCTTGGGGAATTAGGGAGTTTGTCCCACCAGTGGCACAGCAGAGAACTGACCGCTGCTGTCACTGTGGGGGGCCTGTAGTCAGGTTGTGTGGGGTCAGGATGGAACCAAGTGAGAAACAGCTTACATTTAGTCGTTCTTATTTAATGGACATGACTTGGGTTACTTCTGCTCCTGCTGCTGCTCTGACAGCTTGCTGGGGAGAGTGTCCTGCCTTGAAAGCGTGCCAGAACTCGGCGCCTCAGCCTCACCCCTCAGTGTTGCCTTTTAATTTCCCCCTTGGTCAGCAGGCAGCCCATAGGGATTGCAGGGCACCCTTAGTGCCCTAAGCCAAGTAGGTCAGTTAGAACCCAAAGAGCAAGGAGAATGGATCTATGAGGTTAGAGAGCCCCAGTCACACGCAGATCCCAAATGGCAGATCTGAACAGAAGTGCACTGAAAACATAAGAGCCAGTGTAAGTGTGAAGACATTTGCTTTCTGCAACAACATCAGAGGAAGTCTGACACACATACATGCCTCAGTGAAACAGTGCATTTCCTTTGTCTTTGTAGGACAGCAATGGCAAGAAGCTGCTCCTCAAAAGCGCTCTGTCCCAGAACGTGTGCACGTACAAGGAGATGTTCTATCAAACAGCACTGATTCCGGGCTGTCCTCATCACACTGTCCCTTATTACTCCTACCCTGTGGCTGTGAGCTGCAAGTGTGGTAAATGCAACACTGATTACAGTGACTGTGTCCAGGAGAAGGTTAGGACAAACTATTGCACTAAGCCACAGAAGCTTTGTAACCTGTAACCTTCCAGCTGAAAGCTTTTGAAGTGTACTTCTGCTCACACCTACGGGAAAATAAAAGTGTACTTCATAACAGGTTTGCAAATGGGTGTACACAAAGTTTTATTCGAAGATGCATGTACTCAGCACTGGTGAGGCCACCCCTTGAGTACTGTGTCCAGTTCTGGGCACCTCAGCACAAGAGAGATCTGGAGGTGCTGGAGCGAGTGCAGAGGAGGGACACGAAGCTGGTGAGAGGCCTGGAGAATAAGGCTTATGAGGATCGATTGAGGGAGTTGGGATTGTTTAGTTTGAGGAAAAGGAGGCTGAGGGGAGACCTCATCCCTCTCTACAACTGCTGGAAAGGGCATTGTAGGGAGGTTGGTGCTGGTCTCTTCTCACGGGCAATGAGCGACAGGACAAGAGGGAATGGCTGCAAGCTGCAGCAGGGTAGGGTTAGGCTGGACATGAGGAAAAAGTTTTTCCCAGAGAGAGTGGTCAGTCAGTGGAATCAGCTGCCCAGGGAGGTGGTGGAGTCCCCATCCCTGACTGTGTTTCAGAGTAGATTGGATGTGGTGTTGAGGGATCTGGTGTAGGGGAGAACTTGTAGAATAGGGCTGATGGTTGGACTTGATGATCCCAAGGGTCTCTTCCAACCTGGATGGTTCTAGGATTCTATGCATCACTACTTACTTCACTTAACGGGGTATTCTGTGACATGCACAAGAGCAGAGTCCTAGGGCTGCAGGTTTGTCTTTAGAACCCACCTGTCATTTGCTCTGGGGAAGGAGGAGAATAATCCTAGGTATTTTGTGAAGAGACCCTCTGAGACAAAACATTTGATCCATTTCACAGACAATGCACACACTTAGCACTGAATATTTTAATTAGATTTTGACATATACTCACAGCCTTCATTTGAGAAAGGGTATTTTTTCCATAGATACCTGTAATACTGCATTTTTTGAGTGTAGTTGACTGGGACTAAGCACATACAGTTTGCTTGTCTCCACTAGAGATCGTCTCGACAGGTCATCGCTGCTGCCCAGACCTGTGTGTGTTACCCGTTTCACGCCTGCGCTGCTGGAGGAAGCCTCTCTTCCCCATTGACCCACAATGTTTGAAAAACTCCTCTCTCTGTGAGCACTGAAGAATTAGTGGAATTTAAAGTCAACACCATCAGAAAAAAAAACCCAAACCCCTCTTTTTGCTGGGCTGGTCCCTTGTGGGAGCAGGAAGGTGAGCTGGGGGCACCCTCTGTGCTGGGCAGCCGCAGGTGAGAAGTGCAGGCCCAGGAATAAGGAAATAAATATAAGCAAAGCGTTTCCCATCACTGAGAATTAGCCCTTTCTCACATAGAGGGGGGGAAAAAAGATTATGAAATGGTGATGCTGTTCTTCTCTTGCAGCAGGAATCATTAAGGCAGCGTGATCTGGTTGGATGTGACCTTGTTCTCCTGCGCAGGAGCCTGCCGACAGATCGGTTACCCAGCCCTAATCCCACGCTGCTTCCCATCAGTTACAAGAAAAGAAACATCTTTTCTGACCAACAAGATGAGGTTTTTTAACCTGATTTACCAGAGTTTCCTCAGAGGGAAACGCAAAACGTATAATGACAGGCAAGAAGTTGTCGGGGTGTGGAAACGCTCAGATTCCTGGTCGTTGTGAACTCGCCTCTGACTTACAGAATTCTCCTGGCTTCCTTTTTTATGTTAAATTTTACATTCAGAAAGGCCATTAAGGTGAATCATTAGTGCTTAAACCGATGTAATACAGCTGAAAATCCAACCTGTGACATGCAGGTCGCTCAGGTTCTGTAGAACACTGGAAGCTCAGCACTGGGGAGGCTACACCTTGAGTCTGGTCTCCAGTTCTGGGCACTTCAACACAAGAGACACTTGGAGGGGCTGGAGTGAGTGCAGAGGAGGGACATGGAGCTGGGGAAGGGCCTGGGGCATCAATCTTACGGAGAAGGATTGAGGGAGCTGGGAGTTGGAGGAAGAGGAGACTGAGGGGAGACCTCATTGCTCTTTACAACTGCTTGAAAGGACATTGCAGAGAGCTTGGTGCTGGTCTCTTCTCACAGGGAATGAGCAATAGAAGGAGAGGGAATGGCTGCAAGCTGCAGCAGGGCAGGGTCAGGCTGACCATGAGGAGAGAATTCTTCCCAGCAAGAGCGGGGATTCTTCCAGAATGAATTCTTCCCAGCAAGAGAATTCTTCCCAGCCCTGGACTGGGCTGCCCAGGGAGGGGGTGGAGTCCCCATCCCTGACTGTGTTTCAGAGTGGATGAGATGTGGTGTTGGGGGATCTGGTGTAGGGGAGAGCTTTGTAGAGTGGGGCTGATGGTTGGACTCCATGATCCCAAGGGTCTCTGCCAGCCTGGATGGTTCTAGGATTCTATGAAAGGTTTGGTAACGCTCCCTCCTTGCGGGGCCCGAGATGGGTCTGCAGCTGGAACACTGGGTGCAAACACCCGCCTGCGCAGAGCCACCGAGAGGACATCGGCCACCTCGAATTCTCTTACCCTTGAGAAGAACCCAAATGCGGGCACTGGGGTTGTGTTAATGCACCCCTTCAAACACAGGCTCTGTGTCTGCGGAGCACACCTACGCCTTCACCTGCATTGCCCTCGGCTGCGGGGGCAGTAACCCATCGCGGGGATGGTTCCGCGGGGTCGGGGGGGTGTTTACATTCGCGTTTTTTATCGTAACCTGCCTTTTCCCATAACTAAGCAATGGAGTTGCGGAGAACCCTGACACCCTTACCTCTCTCTTCTCACCATCGTGACTCTGCCGAGGAAGTGAGAGAAGGCGGGAGCAGCACAGAGCACGGAGACGGCTTCTCGGGGCTCTCGGAGTCAGACAGCCTGAGGCAAACTCTTCGATGCTGCCGTTTTCGGTGGCCGCTCTTCACCTGCCGGAGGTTTGGAAATCGGGTCACCCTCTCTTTCCTCCTCGCAGCCAACCGCCGCCCCAAGGCCTGGGGGGTGGCCCGGGGCCCGCGG
>VZTM01000933.1:23304-38647 GCA_013400555.1 Jacana jacana
GGGACCCGGGGGTGCCGCTGCCTCGGCCACCGCCCTCCCGCTCCTCCTTAGTCGGCGCCTGACAGGAGCCGCCCGCGCGCCGGCCGCAGGGCTAGTAGCCAATGAGGAGCGAGCCTCTCCCGCCGCCCCGCCTCGGTGGGCGGGGCCGCTCCGCCGCGCGCGTCTCTGAGGCGATCCGTGAGCAGGCGGTGGCGGGTGCCGGTAATGGCGCGGTCCGGGTCCTCCGCTGCTTTCCTCGCTGACCGGAGCCTTGTTCCTTCACCCAGCGCCTACGCGACCCCACCGCCAGGGGTGACGGGCGAGCTCTGGGCAGAGCCGCCTCGCAGCCTGCGCTCTCGCCCCGGCCGGAGGAGACTAAGTAGGCGGTCGGGCCGCCGCCCCGCCGGCTTCTGCTCCTGCTCCTACTTCTGTCGCCGCCACCGAGTGACCGTCCGGAGGGGTGACCAGCGGGTGTCCGGAGGTGAGGCGAAGGCAGCCCTGCCGCGGCGGGATGGCCCGTGGGAGCGGGCGGCGGGTGCGCGGAGGGGAGGTGTGGAGGAGCTGCCCCAGCCCCAGCTCGGGGTGGGGGGGACGGGGGGGGTGCACAGAGACGAGGTCTCGCTGGTAGTCGCTTATTTCATGTTATTTTTATTAGAAAGTTGTTTTAAATTCAAGACAGAAAAGGTGATAAAACGCCACTTCAGAACACATTAGACTAACGGGAAGCGAAAGGGGATTTCAGCGACAAAGCTGAGGTGGGTTTTTTTTCTCTCGAGGAAAGCTGCCGTAGAGGTAATTCTGCTACAGACTTTGCAGCATAAACCAACATAAACCAGTATGCCATTTCTGACCGAAAGCGGAGTTCACACTACAGAAACAAAGACGTTATATTGGAAGTGGTTTGTGTTTTGGGGAACCTAGCGGCTGGAGCACCATTAGAGAGGAAGATTCTGTGATTATTTGTGTACATTTTCCATGAACAGCATCTCCTGCTATTAATCAGTCGACTCCAAAGGCTGTAAAACATGGCATTTGAAGGCTTAAGATAACTATTTCTTTGTCAGCACATGCAAAATATAAATATAAATGTGAAAGGGGAGCCCTTACTGGCATTTTCAAGCATGGCACCAGAGAAGGTGGAGACTCCCTTGGCAAGGAGTCGGCTGGAAAAGACGAGGGGTCGTGGGTGCAAGTTACTGCAGGGGAGATTCTGAGTGGACTCAAGAGGAAAACTTGGGCAATGAGGAAAATGGGCCACTGGAATCATCTCCCCAGGGAAGCAGTGGATTCCCCAGTACTGGCCATTTCTAAGATCCAGCTGGGCAGGGGCAGGGCGCTGGGCTTTCTTGTCTAGGCTGTGCTTTCGCCAAGAAAGGTTGGAGCTTTGAGAAGACTTTCCAACCTGGTGTTCTAGCATTCCGTGAAATACATTTTGCTACGAAACTATCACTTTCATTATGAAGAAAAGTGAAACATTTATCTTCATTGCAGGGATGTTGCAGGGCTGTTTCATCAGCTTCTGTGCAACCTCTGCAAGGTACCAAAACTGGCTGAGGTTTTCCTGTCAGGAATGAAGCTCCCACTGGAGTCAGTCAGTTAGAAAAATTAGACAATGGAAATGTGAATAATGATTTTTAGAGATATATTAAGGGCATTTTTACGCTTTCATGCTGTAGGACAATCTTCTGAAAGACGTGCTTTCAGAATTATCACCTGGAGGGATTTGATCTTTTGTCACTTTCTTCTGAAACAGGTCCAAGGGACGGGACTAAACGGGTGCTCCCGCTGGTTTAGGTGGTGGTTAGTACGTGTCTGGTGCATGCAAGCACTGGAGTTGGTTAATGAAATCCTGGTGTGCAACTCTGGAGCGTGAACTGTGTTTGAGGAAGTTTAGATACTGGTTTGCATTTAGTTACTGTTGAAAAGCTTCCTTATTGAGGGCACATGGAAATTATTGTGCACTGCTGACAAAGATCCAAGATTCAGCACTTTCAGGAGCTGCAGTGGGAGAGGAGCAGCACCATAAACTGTGGGCACTGTATATCCAGTTCTGACAGCCATAACCCTGCCTGTGACATCTGAGCGTTTAAAAAGGGCTGCTCAAGCTAGTCAGTGGAAACTGGAGTTGTTAACTAGCTTCAAACTAAAAGCAACAGGAAAGAATTCTTACAGCTTTGACAGGGAAAGGACAGTTGTATTTTCTGTCCCTTAATAAGTTACAAAAGACTTTTGGGTATTAAGAAGTGTAGGAAACTGCACATGTATGTTATGCACCTCACAACAGCAGGAAACAGCAAGAAAGGCTGTACCTCTGGATTCTGTTAAAGGCACTAGTAGATGCATCACACATTGATTTCCAGCTTAAATGGGAACTAAACCAGGAACTGGTACTATTCTGTTTCTGATATGCAGTGCAGGTATCCCCTCTACCTAACCAGCAGTAAGCCCTAGGGTACAAACAGTAACTGTGCTCAGAAAAACAAATGCAGAAGAGTAAAAACAAACCCAAACAAACGCAAACACTTCAGCAGATGGAGTTAGGTTGCTCAACTCTGAATTTATGGAAGGTTTTCACAAGGCACTTGGATGGGTCTGTACTTCTGGGGCAGTGGGGTACTGGGGAGGCAACAGAAATTTCTGCCAGCTGCCTTTTTATCCAGTGCATCTCAAAAGCAGGAGTGGGCATCTTCACACTCGCTGAAGAAGCAGTAAACAAATAAAGGAGTAAACTCTGGTCCTATCACTATGTTCTACTGCTACAAATTTGAAGAATTAAAACCAATTCTATGCAGGTGTGTTTAAAAATCACTAAAATGCTGTCATTACAAAGGGGTGTAACAGAAGGAAATAGCTTTATTTGAACTAAATTTCTATCCCTGTAGGGCAATAATCTTCCAGCCTGAATTACTGCCTTCCCTGTTGTACTATTTTTACTGTTTTTTCCTGGAAAGCTGTCTTGCTCTCAGTGCCAAAAATGACACTGCACACAGATTTCTTTCTGTCAGAATTATCTTGTGAGAAAACACCCCAGTTGTCTGCTATCCCCTTACCTATTTAGAGCAGCAGCAGTTGGAGGGAAAGCCTCAGGTGTACCTGGAACCCAGGAAATTGCTTTGGCTATTTCAGTTGTTTCCTGTGAAACCTTTGCTAGTTTCAGCTTGAAACCCTCGGGGATCTGCTGCCAGTGGGATTCTCCCTCCTGAGCCTTATTTTCCTGGTCTGATGTTTACAGAATAAGGTCCCAGGCCCTACTTTTTCCATGCCATCTGTAGCTGATGGGCTGTGAGCAGAGTGATAAGCCCACCTCTGCTTTGGTGTAGGACATAATGTCTCCCTGTAGCTGTGCCCGGAGGGTGCTCGGTTGGCAGTGCCCGCCGCAGTGGAATGAAGACCCCAGAACTAGGAAATGCCAAGTCCTTTTAGACACCAGGGACCATTTACAGTGAGCTGAACTTTTCCCCATCATGTAGGCAACTACTGCATCCAAAACCTGAACTAGTGATCACGAGAGACAGCGCTGCTGTGTGGATGTTGTTAGCAAAAAGTAGATCTCTGAAATGGTGAATTATCTCAAGTAAGCCAAAAATTATGAGATTCTGAGCCTTTGATGTAATTTATTTTTCCCCCTTCTGGGGACAACCTTTCTCCCTTCTGGGCTGTTTCAAAAAGAACATTCTTGTATGAATAAATATGACAAATAGAAAAATAAAAATATAGAAACGAACTATGTAAACGCAAGCCCTGAGGTATTTCAAGCACACAGTGTAATTTTTATATCTGACATGCAATCTGAAGGTGCCAGTGAGAAGATTTACTTTCTGGCTCTGTAAAAAGGTCCCGTCTTTCTTTCCTGCCTTACACCCGCAAGAAAGGGTGAGAGGTTGAGGTAAGAGCCCTGTAGAAGCTGTGATAGTCACAGAAGCAGAAACAGGATATTAAAGTGCTGTGTGTCCCTGACCGTCGCTCTTTGGTTGGCTTTCACAGGCCAGTTAGATTTCACAGAGTACCTGACAAAGCTGCTGCTTTTCTGGATATAGGCTCCACTCCTGTGCCAGCATATATACCATATAGAGTCTTGCAGGATAAAGGGGCTTAGGAAGAAAGATTTTAGTGGCCCCTTTAACTCCTAGGCTTTTGTGTGAGTGTCTCAGGCTAGCTTGGGAAGCTTAAGCACGCTTTGCCCTGAAATTGCTCCCAAATGACTGCCATCTTCCCACCTCTTTCCCTCTCTTCCTTTAGCCTCCATCTCCTTGAACGTGTTTCTCCCCCCAGAGCTTTCTGCGTTTTCATGAAGGGTCCAGTCCGAAACAAAAAAGAATATATCCAGTTTCTGCATGACAGTGAAGTCACTGGGTCTACTCCCATGAATTAAAGTTTGCTGGAGCAGGCCCTGAGGCATTAAATAAGGTTCAGTTTTATTAATTCTACTGTGTTTGGGCTTTGAAGAGTTACAAAACGAAGCGTGGGTCTTACTTCTTAAAACTGCATTCGTTCCTCTGCTAATTCTTTGCAGACAGGGGCTCGATGTGACGGGGTGTCAAGTGCTGTATACCTGTGGGTGTGTGTATGTGCTTGGGTAGTGAGACAGACCCTGGAGGAATGTGCACACAACCACAACACACTCATCTGGCACATACTTACCTAAACAAGGTACTGTATATACAGGTACCTGCTCACATGCATGTGCTTACATGGTGTCTACAGAGGGGTGAACTCCTAGTTGAACACATACAAGCTAAAAACCAAATTAGTCTTAGATGCACCTTTGCTTTTTTGCATTAAAAAGGACATTTTAAACCCCTTTTTTTGTTCACTTTGGTTTTACTGTAACTAAAACAATTCACCTGCTCACCTAATGGGACATTTTCCTCTCAGTATGTTAAAACACAAATTAAAATGCATTACAATTATTAAATGGGGTAGAAGAGCACTTCTCGTGAAGCTTAGTCTGGAGCTCCCGGGACATAGTTGTGCAGTGAAAGTTTTAGATCATGTCTCTTGTGTTACGGATCGCACAGCACAGAACCATGCTGAATATCATGCCAAAGATCTAGAAGAGAAGGGATGCAATTTAGGGATCCACTTACAAAACAGTTCTAAAATAGTCTGCCTATCAGAACAATCTGAAGGCTCTTGCGGCAGAGCAGCAAGCGACTCTTCCATCTACAAACCCCAAGACCATCAGACAGCTGACATAAAAGAGATTGCACCCCTTGAAGGGGCAGAAACAAGCACAGAAACAGGCACAGACACATTTCTGCTGCTTAAAGGGTTATAATTTCATAATTTCTGCTGTATCTGAGGTGGGAAGCCGTAGAAGAGATGTTTGTCTTTCTACTGTATCTTTATTGAGCAGAGAGGTTATTGGAATTTGGTGACACCCATGTTGCTTCGCTGTATTTTTGAGTCTACCTTCATGTTTTATACAAATCAGAGGATTGTTTCATCCCTTTTACTCACACTGTCGTTTCTATTACATACATAAACCCTTCATCTGCTTTCAAGTGTCCACCTAAGTCCATGAACATCCTGCCCTTCAGAGCAGCTAAAGGTCTATTTCTTTACTAATATTCTGTCTCCTGATACTTCAGCCTGCTGCAGGTTTCTGACTGAAGAGAGTCATAGCACACACAGGATGGAAAATGCTCTCTGTGAAAGCCTGTGTTTGGTACAGACTGCCCACTCCTGCCCTATCCTTGCAGCAGGGTGACATCTATTGGTGACAGCTCTGTCGTGAAGGAGCAGAGCTTGGGAATACAACACAGCACACTTGTGGGAGAAGGTGGACTGTAAGAAAACTCATCCACACTTGGGTGACACAATTCAATGAAACAGCTACCTCTAACCAGGTGTTTAGGAAAGAAGTACTGTTCTGAAAACCTCTGCAGTTTAAATCCTAATCATTTAACAAAATACATACTGATCACTGGATTTATGACCTAGAAAATCTGTTTATCCTTCACATGTAGCACAAAATGTTACAGCCAGCATTTTACTGGAAAGCCAATTCTGTACAAAGGGCAGGTATTCTCTGTTCCTTAGGAAATACAAGAATGGGTCCTCAAAGGGCCTAAGGCATCAGTCTGCTGCTGTCTTGGAATAAAAGAAATGCTGCTACAGCCTTTTGCTTTTCAGTTTGGTTCATGTGAACTCTGCTTTCCTACTATTACAGTCAAATAAGATTACCAGTGAATACTTTGGACACTCTCTGAGGACACAAAACAAACTGGTAAAACCAAGTCATGCAAGTCTGCTTGCGCCAACGTGGGCAGTTCCCAGAGAAGACACTGAAAGCTGTAAGAAGAGCTGCACCTTTGAGGAATGTCACCACCTTCCACAAAGCTTGGAGTAAGGGCAGGGTACGGGGCTCAAATAGAGATGTGAGGGTGAGAACATGGATTTACTCACTGTGGTGCCAGCAATTGCAATTCCAACAATTCCAACTAAATGCAGATTAGCATCAACTATGTTCTGGATTTCAACCAGGCAGTTCTATTTAAAAGAGAATTGGAAGATTTTTACTCCTAAAAAAAATATGTTCCAACCAACTCTGTCAGCTGCTCTCACTAAACAACACATAAACATGAAAAATATTATTGCAGCCACTGTCCTAATTCTTCATCTATGCCTTGTGTTTTGTTGGGCAATTTTCACAGCATATTCCCTTTCCTAGTGAGACATCTGTACCTCTTACCTGCCCAGGCTGACACATACGATGATTTGCTTACAATCATTTAAATGTAAATGTAAAACAGCAGGCCATGCTAAATTAGGGTGTTTGGCCCCTCACTGTTAAGTTCCATTGGGCTTAGGAGCAGATTCCACAAATGACAGGAATAATGGTGTCCCTCTTAACACTGATGGAGTTTCTAGTCAGGAGTCCCCGTGCGTGATTAAGGCAAGCCCTTGCCAAAAATTCAACCTTCACAGGGCTTTTCATTTAGGACTCTTGTTCTGCTACATCCTTCCCGCTTTGCTTTTCAGAGGATGCAATGTTGTCTGGTATGGAATGCTACAAGCAGGATTCAGAATGGAGGGCTGGGCACTTTCAGTGGGATCTCCAACTTAGTTCTGCCCCCGCTCTGCTCTATTTCATACAGGTTTTCATGTTGGAATTTGCAAGGAAGAATGGAAGTTCTTCCTTTCTTTTACTTCTAGAATGTCTGCAATTATACTAAACAATTGCCATGAAAAAGTCATTAGAAGAGCCAGAAGAGAGGACACTTGCCTTCTGGATATTCTCTGGACAGGGTAATCCCATTTGTTGTTCCGTATTACCTTTACCACAGCATTGGAGCTACAGGAGAGAGAGAGGAGAATCAAAGCAGGGGAAACCATAGACTCCTATCATACTGAAACTGACTTACTACTTTCACATGGGAAGTGAGACAATAAATAATTAAAAAAAGAAACAATACAGATCAGGTCATAAATTTATCCCCTGTATTAACTGCTACCTCCAACTGCATGGGCCAGAATTCTCAAAATTCAGTTTCAACTGTCTGAAGCCCAAGGAAACGGGTAGATTTGTATTAACAACATCCATCCAGAAGTGACTTTTATCACAGGATCTCGTAATAAAGCAAACAAGTGGATTTTGGAAAAACAGATCCGTGGGTTAGGAGGAAAATGGGGTTGTTAAAGAGAGAAAGCAGTAAGTTCAAGGAGTGCTACAGAATTATGGGCAATGCACAAAAGCTACAAGAGAGAACGCTAGAGTCTTTATTTCTGACAAAACAGTGCTGGCTTTGGAGACAGTAATAAATCAGAGTGTTTCAGAGGGTTTGCTTTCCCTGTTTGCTTATCTCCCACAAAATGCTTGGAATTCCTCTTGGGGTCAGAAATAACAGCTATGGGAGAAGGACAAAAGGGTCTGAGGTTGTGAAATGTTTCTTCTAGAGAACGTGGGAATGCTGTAAGGAGCAACAAAGCTTGGGCTTGATCTCTGTGGGAGGCAGTGTAGATGCAGGATGGACACAAATAGGACCCAAGAAGTCACAGGTTCTAATTCTGATTCACACACTAACTTTCAGGGTGGCCTGAACTGAGTCACACATGTGCTTTTGGTTCTTTACCTACTTGGTTCAGACAGTGACAGGGTCTGCCATGTTGTAGGTCCTGGGACGTGGGTCACATTTTTTCCTCTGTCAAATTCAGACAGATTCAGAGCTTTCCACCTCTCATGGCATTTGTGAGTATTTATTCTTGGATTTCAGTACCCAAAAGGGCCCTAATAGTCCTATCTTCTGCTCAACAAAGACCAGAGGCATCAGCTGCAATTTAAAAGCCATTTTAAAGCCATTTTCACTTTTAAAGGTAGGGATTACTTGGGATCTGAAAACAGTAATTCTGACAGACCCATCAGGAAACCAGGCTGTGAGCCTCTGGCTCTGTTTTAAGTAACACTCAGTTCAATTCTTTCATACCTCAGTGGGAAGCAGTCTCAATTTTAACAGGTAACGTGACAGTAAAGGGGTAGTGCAAGGTATTAAAGCTCAGGGGGACTACTCACAGCTGAGTGGTAGTGATAGATAGTGCTGTTGACCTTCCCCACTGGGTTTTTCATATAGTCGTCATAAACGTCTTCATAGATTTTCTGGGCTTCCTGTATTGCCTGCAGAAACCACACTGCCGAGTTAGTGGCAAGGAAGTCTTACCCCGAATCCCCTGCAGACTCCCAGCTTGTGTCATCAACCTCCAGAGCAGAAACTGAGGTGCTGTGACTGGAAAGACAGGAGGTTTTGTGGCCTGGTGGCAGTCAGAGGGACACTGCGTGGCTCAGAGCGTTTTGGTCAAACGCTGTTAGTTGAAGAGACTTCCTTGAATTTGCCCTTTTCCCAAGCAATACCCTCTTACATAGTTCAACTTGATGTTCTGTGTAAATGTAAGGGCTGAAACACACCTACAGATTTTCTTTAATAGAGGGGGACAAAAACTACATCTAATTCTGGACTTGTGATAACACAAGCTGCCGTTAACTCCAGACAGGAATGTCAGAGAGTCCTCCCGTGCAGAAGCCAGAGGGTGGCTCAGTGGGCACTGGAATCCAGAGCTGCCCCACCGTTATTACATTAGAAGCTGCTTGCTACTTACCACTTTCTTGCCTATGAAGGCAAATACTCCAGCAGTGACCTCAGCTGCAAATATCACCAACAAGCAAGCAAAGAACTGCAGAGGAAGAAGCAAACCTTACGTTAATAAACTTTGCACAATTCTGCTTTATACGGACTGCCAGCCATCCCGCGCCCTTGCACACACAGGAACTGAAAGCGAGCTGGTCTGTGACAAGGGTGTCAAGTCAGATTCGTTGTAATATGGAAACAAAGGTGGAAATGGCAAAGATGTGGCTCAGGTGGTAGTTTCAGAAAAGACAGAAGGTAATTCCAGGCAATATATCACATTAGACAAGCAATGGATCTTCTTCCTGTATGGAAGCTCTGCCATAGCAAGGTGGCTGGAGGTGCTAGGTTAGCCAGTAAAAGGACTTAAGACATAAAGATCTTTCCACTAATGACACAAACCAGGCTTTTGAACTATTTTGACCTATTTGAATGTGCAGCCCAGGCCCTTGAAACCATTTACTTACTGATCCAATTAAGCACTGAGATTCCCGCGCTGCTCCACAGCACCCAAAAAATCCCACTGTGGTCATGAGAGCCCCTGTTCCCACCAATACGTAGAGTCCTGTGAAAAAGCAGAATCAGACAAGAATATGAGAAGGTTGCTCCTCCCAAAGCCTGGTACCCACTTCGCCAAACCCACATGTTTGTAAGTGACAGTGGTCTCTGGCTCTCACAAAGGACATTTGTTACACAGAAAAGTTGCTCTCGCCGCAAAAGGAGACCAATGACTTATTCAGAATTCTTGGGGGATCTCATGAAGACAAGCATATTCCAGTGTCATTACATTAGTATTTTTTTTTCTAATATACTGATGCAAGTGTCAGAAGATGAGACATCATCAGCTTTTAAAGGCTACTGTTATCAGTGCATTAGGATTTGAAGAAGAGCTGCCTGAAAATGGAAAGAACCAGAACCAGACGAACCACATCAGATATTAAAAGGCAGCGATGCTGTATGAACGGAGTAGAGTGTCTAAGACTGAGAGGCCGAGACCCTGGCACACATGGCCTACAAACAGCATCTCATGGCCTACAAACAGCATCTCAGGAGGCACGCTGCCCTCGTACGTACTGCAGAAACCCTGCCGCCACTTTATTTCAACAGGCAGAGTCAGAGCAGCAGCCGGTGGCAGCACTGCATTGCCTTTGCCTGTGGGACACTCCCGGCTCAGTGTGACACGGTTGCTGAATTATTTAGGGGTCTTGAGCCCACTGGCACAAGGAGTTACCTCTGTGAAGGCAAATTTGATGACATAAAGCAATAACAGCAAACAGTGGTCATCATCTGTGCGACTGGTCAAAACCACGACATCAGACTAAACACATGAAGAGATAATGAAGCAATCTTGGGCTGAGACAAGTACAGAACATCGGAGCTGCCAGTATAGCCCCATCCAGAGGACCCTGGCTGCATAGAACTTGATGGGACCAAAACCACAGAGGGCATCCGGCAGAGGTACGGGCATCATTCATCTCTGCTGCCTGTAAAACTCCTAGAAATACTCACATTCAACAGGCTTTTTGTTTTCTTTTTTTGGATGGGCTTTATCTAGGACAAAAGGAAGTGAGAGCACAGAGTTTTTCATTCCTTATTTGTAAATGTACATGCCTGATCCGTTCTTAGGTGATCCGTGCGTTCCTGTGCTCTGCCAGTTCCCATCAGACCACAGCAGCTGTGTCTGTGCCGTGTCTCTGGGTAGTGCCAGCCCAAGCAGGACAGGCTCAGTGCGCTGCCTTCTCCTGTGGGCACCGGGGAGGACTGTGCAGAAACGGACCGTGCCAATCCCCTGCAGGAAACAAACGGCTTCGTTTCCCTCCTGCCGTTCTGAGGGGACAGTGGAGCTACAGACTGTGCACACTAGAGGGCACGGCGAGCCCTGCTCCCAGCTTTGGCCAGGCAAACTTTTAATGAGAACCTTTAGTATTCTCCATCGCAGATTTCAAATCTGACCCAAATCTGTTGGGTTAACAGAGGTGTAACCTGGTGTAACCCAGCCTAGAAAGACTTACAAACGGCACTTTGCAGCGACAGGAAAGAACAATCAATCTCTATCTGAATGCGGAGTGTCTGGCTGCTCTGCCACCCGGCTGCAGCCTGCTTGGAGAAGGCAGACTCCTGCCTGCTGCCTCTTCATTGGCACATCCATCACTCCCAGTCGCTCTGTACTGGCCAGATATCTATCCCAGCTATTGTGATCCTTCTGCCTGCCATCTTGCCCCGGTACCTTTCTTATGCCAAGGGTTGCTGCTGAGGAACACATTCTGCTGAACAGCATTAAACCAATTATTATTAACCTGGCTTTGCCAGGCACCAGATACGTGGGATTTGCTGCTGAGCGTGCTGGCAGTCCATATTCTGTATTTTCTAGGGTTTTAACAGTCAGTGTCTTGTGACTTACTAGGACTGAGCATTCTTCAAGCTAACCCTTGGACACCTCCTCACAGCACGGTGGTTTGTACCCAGGGAGGGATACACAGGGATATAGATGGCTCAGGAGTAAGAGTCAGCGCCGCAGGGGAGATGAATTGGAAAAGACAGAAAACTTCTCTCAGGTGCAGAAGCTGCTCTTCAGCTGCCAAACACCAAAACTGCCATTTTCTGAGATCTCCATGGTAACAAACAGACTGTAATTACAAAGATGTTTCCTGGACCCTTTTCTGTATGGCACTCCCTACCCCGGTCCCTGTATTTACTTATTGCCAACTTAGCAGCGAGATGTTTTGATCAGGAAGGCTGGAAAGAAGTCCTCCCCTTTCTGTTGCTTCCAGTGAGCAAAGACGAAGCTCCGTGAGGCTCCGGGGTGAGACCACTTTCAGGAATTTGGATTTGCTTTTGTCTGAGAAACAGCCTTAACATTTCACTGGCGTGACTCACAGCTAAACCACTACCTCAATCAGAACTTCCCTTTTAAGGCGTGTTACAGGAAGAACTCACATCACTCGCTAAACAAAGCTGAGCTTGCCATGAGTCTGGCCCCACGGCTGAGCCAGCCAGGAGTTTAAAAACACCTTTTTCCATCTTCTCCTCCGAAGAGTTTGTTCCAGGCTTTGTCCTTCCTCAGCCTCTGATACTCGGAACGCTATTTCTAGATGGAAAAAAAATGACGGCACTTCAAAAAAATTTCCACAAAGCCAAAATTGTTTTTACTTGCCTGCTAAATATACACATACAGAACCTTTCCTGCAGGAACGAGACACTTAAAGAAGAGCTTGAAAAAAATTCCAAGGGACCAGGTTAGTTCTCAGCTTGCACCGTGAGGTTTCCTACCACCCAGAGCCGGGGATGCTCAACTGGAAGATGATTTCCAGGAAGGGTATCACAGCAATGGATTCAGAACCAGCCTAGCTGCTGCAGGAACTTGTATTTCTTCTCCTAGTGGGCTGTGGGCAGGAACACAGGCACGTTTCTCTTACCTACAGACATCATGCACTAATAGCCATCAAGTTAGCAGTAGTGGTGTGTGCCAGAAGTAACTAAGCTTCACCACACGCTGTTCCTTTCAAAAAAGCAGGATGGAAAGCAAAGCCCTTAATCAGCTCCTATTCATAACAGCTTCCATTGTAAAATACAAAGCCTTGGCATGGCTTCCAGTTTGGCATCTACAGCGCAGCCAAGAACCAAGGCAGACAGTTGTAGTCACAGAATGGAAAACATTTGATAGCTAGAAGCTCTCGACACAAACAGCTTCACCACAAAGCTCAGCATGGCAAAAGGAATGAAGGAGTCGGGTCAAGGTGGAGAGCTCATTTCAGGGAAATACTGAGAAGACTGGCTAGCTGCAGCTTTTTGTGCAGCAGAAGTAAAAAAGGTAGAAAGGAAGCAAATGCTTGTGGCCTGTGTAAAACTTTTCCTCTTCTTGCCTCTGTTTGTTTCCCGATTCCTAGTTTTGTCACTTCGATCTGTGTTTGCTGGGGAAGAGGAGAGAAGGTTTCAACACTGACTTGTCTCCGAGCTCACTGGCAGCAGGCAGCCCGCCCAGGAGCAGACAGGAGACGAAGATAGAATACTGAGGACGGGCATGCTGCTGCCCTGGCATCGAGGAGGGCAAACACAGCAGTAAACTGGCATCTATGTGACTGCCTGCAACTCAGAATAGTCACTGCACCCGCGTGCAGGACCCACAAACCTGAGTCACCCTCAGCCCCTGCCTGCAAAGGGATGAACAGGCACCTTCCAAAGAATTAAAAGCCACGTGCTGCTTTTTCAGCCACAGAAAACTGGCTGATCTGAGCAGATACAGGACACCGATGACTGTGAGGGGTAGTGGAGGAAATACAAGAGGGTGAAAAACAAAGTAGGACTAGGTTTTGGGGTGGTTTGGTGTGTTGTTGGTTGTTTTTTTTTTTTTGACAAAGCCTATTCTCTTGAACTTTTTTTGTGGGGAAACATTCGGGTTTTGGTGTGGTGTTGGGCCTGGTTTGGCTTTGGGTTTTATTTTTTGGTTTGTTTTAGCTGTGCTAAAACACATCCCCACACAGAAACAGGTATTTTTATAAACTGTGAAGAGAAACTAACACTTCTGCTTTGAGCAGTGAGGCAAGTGAGAAAACACCTAGTAACAAATGGATTTCTCTTCTGGCTGAAAAATAGAGAGTGTAAGAGGTGGGGAAACCCCATACTTCAGCCATATTTTGAATTAAAAAAAGAAGATTTGGAAAGCATTAAAGCAGCAGCTTTTCTATATACTTGATTTTTTGATTCATCCCATGGGGAAAATCATTATTTCCTGGAAAGGAAAATGCCTGGTGGGGGCATCCCCTGTGAAAATTCCACCAGGAGAGAGTCCCGTTTTCTAGCAGACTGCTTTGCAATTACAAGGGGAATTAAAGTGACCTGGCAACCTCAGAGAAATGTTTGGCTGCCAACAGTGAAGAATGGCCAGCCCACACCTCAGTGGAGATCTCTAGTTGGGCACCTGTGTTTATGGCTCCGAGTTCTTCCACAAGATATCAAATCCCATCCAGAGCCTACTGCAGAGAGCGGGAGCAGACAGACGTACTCTGTCTCTCTGGCTTTATTTCACATGGGTTTCTTGTTTACCTGGCTGCCAGGGTCACTTTCCATTTTAAATAATCCTACTTTCTCCTTTTTTTGGGGGCTGAGTACCTAACACGGAACAAAGCACCAACTGTTTGTGCTCCACGGAGTAAACCTGCAGCTCCGTGGGTGTAAGGGACGCAGAGGCCGTGGTGACAGGAGTCCTAGAACCCAGCCCTGACTTGAAGAGATTTTCCTGGGGAGGAACATCAGGCTGATGTGCTGTTCCACGGAAGGACTGAGGCTCTCGAGCCTGCAGTAGAGCACCAAGGAACATGGAGTGCAAATGCACTATTGAAAAGGAGGAGAAAACACACGCAGGGGTTGGAAATAACAGGCCAGACAGGGACAGTTGTGGGTGTTGCACGTGGTGGAAAAGTCACTTTCTGAAACAGGCTTGTTACTAGAAATTACCATTTTTAGTATATTTATCTAAGACACGTTTACAAAACCAGAGAGAAGAGGCAGAGTCTTCTGAAGGATGATGAGTTTCTGGAGAATTGGAACGTGCCCTTAATTTGAGCGTAACGCATACACAAAACTGCATGTCTTGCATGAAGTCACCAGCTCTGGTGTGGTTAATCATCCTGGAGCCACAAAAGCACTACAGATAGCAGCCGGTTTGTAGGCTTCTGCTGATGCAGAAATCCTCCATCTCAATTGCAAAGCAGCCTCCCTGTAATGTAACATCCTGGTCCACTGCCTCCCCCGTCCCACAGAACACCAGCACTCGTCCCATGCATCTCACGTGTTCAATGGAGTTCAATCCAGCTGGCGGCCGGTCACAAGTGGTGTTCCTCAGGGCTCAGTACTGGGGCCTTTCCTTTTTAATATTTTCATTGATGATATAGATAAGGACATAGAAAACACTATTAGTAAGTTTGCAGATGACACCAAGTTGGGTGGGAGTGTTGATCTGCTTGAGGGCAGGGATGCTCTACAGAGGGACCTGGACAGACTGGATAGATGGGCCAATGTTAATGGCATGGCTTTCAACGAGGCCAAGTGCCAGGTCCTGCCCTTGGGCCACACCAACCCCATGCATCGCTACAGGCAGTGTGGCTGGAGCTGCCTGGCAGAAAAGGACCTGGGGGTGCTGGTTGACAGGAGGCTGAACATGAGCCAGCAGTGTGCCCAGGTGGCCAAGAAGGCCAAGGGCATCCTGGCTTGCATAAAGAATAGTGTGACCAGCAGAAGTAGGGAGG
>VZTM01000933.1:38728-49333 GCA_013400555.1 Jacana jacana
ATGGTTGGACTTGATGATCCCAGGGGTCTCTTCCAACCTAAATGATTCTATGATTCTATGATTCTAAATAATTACGTCCCAAATTCACATAAGCCAAGGTGTGTCAGGTGTTACCTTCTGAGTAGTATCCAGTGACTCTCAGTATCTACTTCACCCTACACCAAACATCACCCAAGTCAAATGCAACCACCGTCCCTGCTTGAGCTGGTTCTACACTGCCATGGCTGAACCCCACCGAGTCCTGCCTGATGGATTCCCTGCTTAACGACAGGAACGCTCTCACAACTCTCCTACAGGGAAAGCTTCCTACCGTGGAAGCTGTTTATCCTACACAGCATGGTAATAACTTTGTACAACTTCTTAGTAGATTTTATAGTTCCATTGCATCCTTTCTGACCAGAACCACGTAGGGCATTCAAGACACCGAGCGGACTGGAAGTTTACATGATGACATTAAAACGTCTCCATTGGCTTCTCGTTTCCTTTCCTGATAACTTCAGACATTTATAGGCCTTTTTTGACTGCAACTGCACAAGGCACTTTTGTCAAGAGCAACTGCCAGTGAGTCTAGATGAGGTTCCCATGTGGTTATAGCTAATTTCAAGTCTGCCAGTGTTTATACCGCTCAGGTTATGGTACCACTCATCTGGAATGCCAAAATCCTCTGGCAATTCTTTCTAAGTCAGGACAGCATCAATAACCCTGTGTGTTTGCACACATTTCCATGCAGATACCAAGGACAGTTAGACACTTCTAACGCTTAGATGCACAGGCTCTGAGCCACCCCAGGCAGGAAGCAGAATATGGCCCATAGGCATTGACCGAAACCTGCAGCCCCGAAGGTCAGGACTCTGCAGATGGCTGTTGTGAGCCACCCAAGCGTTGGAACAAAACAAGCCAGCTCAACCAAAGCACTCTCTGTAGATGCTTTTGAAGTGACATACCCCAAAAAAGGAACTAAGGGTTGGGTTGGGTTTTTTGGGGGAGGGGGGAGGCTGTTTTATTTTTTCCAGCAGACAAAACGCTTTCCTCTTAAAGCCTTCACAGGGGACAGTCCCACTGTGTTTCCAGCACGGTCAGAATGAAACACAGCAACACAACACAGGATGTTTCCCTTGAGGTACAACGGGTTGTATTCGTTTGGTCCTTTTTCTAGAGGCCACTTTAGAGACTGGCACCCAGAGCAGAGTCAGTCCTTTCGAAGAAAGTACGTATGAGGAACGAAGCATGTAACTGCAAAAGCCTGAGCATTCCTGGAGGTTAGTGTGCTGTGAGGGCAGGAGGAAACTTCTTGATGTCTTTTTTATTTTGTGCAGGACCAGTGACAGGTTTATCCCCAGTCACCTGGGTCACTTGCTCCAGGTGTCTCGCTCTGTAAAAGCAGAAGTGCTGAGCCTGTGCTCTGGTGCGCTGTCAGCCTGACCAGAATCACCCACTGAGGTGGAGGGAGAGCCCAGTGCTCCCAGTGACACGACTGGGGTGCAGGGGCTGGGGGGTGCAGCTGCCCAGAGGAAGGAGAGGAGGGTGCGACAAAGGAGGAAATGGCGTAACTGGTGGTTCAACTGCTGCTGCTGTGAGAAACTGGCAAGTGCTGAGAGAGCAGGGGGGTTTACCAGGGGGACAGTTTAACAGGCAAAAACCACAAAGTGTGTTATCATCCCTAAGTGATTAATGTAAAAATAAACCCAACAACCTCCTGAATGCCAGCGTATGGCAAGTATCAGCCAGTCACCCTGAGGCTGGCAGGTTGCTCCATTAGGCTTATCTGGCTCCCTTTGTCAGAATTCTAACCTTGTGCTGGCCTTGCCTTCACTCTGCCAGGCAGGACACTGCCTCTTAGGAACTGATTGCCAGGGTTTTCTGGTCAGGCACAGACACTGAGGACTTTAGAACAAGGTTTTTGAGTAAGGGGTTTTTTTTTGGCGGGTGGTAGTGGTGGGGTCATATTTTTAAGCACATTTCCAGTGCTGCAGCTTTCATTTTCCACTCGGGGCCACTAACAGCCTTTTCTAAATGTCCTGGTTTGAGGATGACACTAAACTGCTCTTCCTCAACTGCAGAAGAGGAGACCTGCAGACAAGATTATAGGAAGAAAGACAAGTTCATTGCTTAAGCCTTAAGTACAGACTAAAGCCTCTACAAATGCGCATGATGGCAGGACCAGTTGATGCCCCTCTTGTGGTATTCCATTTCTACGCAGAGGCTCCTTTGCCAGTAGCTCTCATTTTAAAGGCTGACAGAGTTTGAGAGGCTATGGATTTTGGAGAGAAAATCCTGCTGACTAAGGGTATAGTGCTTGACTACAAAATACATGACTAGAACGATAATAAAATGAGGCACAGGAGCAGGGAATCGCAGTTGACATGAATTTAACTGCTGGGCAGCTCCTGTTTGTATGGGCATCCCCTGCTATGGAGCAAAACTACTAATATCCTTCAGCTCCAGACATGACTTCATATCCTAAGGCATGCACCATCCAACTGTACCTTTCAAAGCCAGAATGATCACTCATGCTTCTCACAGACCCCAATAAAAGGCCACAGCCGCCCTGAAGCTTTTCTTTACAACTGGTTTGGCCCTGATGAACGCCTGGACCACAGACTGGATCAGAGAGGACACAACATAGCACAGAGCGTGTGAGCTCTGGCTGTGCAGGAGAAACAGTGCCTCAGCCCTGCCAGTTAGGAGAAAGAGTCATCCCTGTAGATGCATTCACACTCGTCAGTCCATGCTGCCATTCCTGATGGAGCCCGTTGAACACATACACTCTGTTTTTATTGCTGCTGGCAGTGATGTGACCCTCTGCACTTCATTTATTAGGGATGCAGGGAGTCTGTTCTCCATATTGCCCAAGGAACCAGAACAGCCTCTCCTCCTCATCCTCCAAAAGCAAAGAGGGGAGAATAGGTGTCTTGAGCTGACCCTTAAAAAGTTCCTGGCTTGGTTTTTACTTCACAAACCAGCAGGCACTCTGCCTTCACTTCTGCACTTGAGGTGCTTTTCAATTTGAGAACAACTCTACTACAGAGAATCAATTAAGGACCAATTAATTATGAGACAGCAATGCTGACATCACACAAGTGTCTCCCTTTTCCTTTTGGTTGTTGCAGACTTTCCTGCCCAAGTAAAAAACTCGCCAGGATTTTGGTACAGGAGCCTCAAGAGGGATGAGCCATCTGAGAGAATTCTTTGTTCTACACATCTTTTCCCCATTTGCTCAGTACAGTGTCACAGCCAACGCAGATGAAAGTGGTAACTAACCAGCTAGTGACCTTTGCTGAAACTATCTTTTTGCTTTCTTTCTTTTTTTCTCCTTTCTCTTTAGTACAGCCAAGAGAGGACTATATGAGACACGCCGGAGCTGAACAGCGAAGTGTCAGTTTTGCCTCACTCCTTGAAGCACGGGCACAAAAGACATTCTGTGAGCTGGAGGAACATAAAAGCACTGTCATGCCTGCCACTGCAGCGGGAACTCCAGGCTGGGGAGCTGCAGAGAGAGGATGTTCAATTTTAGGAGGCTGCTCCGGTGTTCCAATACGTCTGCATGGGTCAAAGAGTTTCAATTCCAACCTTTTATGCTGTAGGTTAAAAAACTGCAAGCTGCTGCAGTGGGGAATATGCATCACAGGACACAAAACCACAAGCAACAGAAAACTGAGAACACATACATGTGCTGGACCTCAGCGCTGCTGCCTCCGAGTTGTTCTCAGACCAACAAAAACATTTGGGCGGCTGGAAAAGATGAACGGGCCCGGTTGCCAAGTTGTGGCCTGGACTATTCCAGGGGGCAGAAAAGACAGCTGGACTGCTGGTAAAGAACAAGGCTATTTAAGGAGACTCATTCAGGCTTAATGGAAAACTCAAGGATATAATTATCAATTATTTTAAACTAAAACAACATTTCAGATCCAGGAAAAAGAACATCACAAGGAAGTAGAGGAGACAAGCTGGTTAGATTCAGCTAACGGCTTAGCCCAGGTACAGACCCAGGAGAATGTGCTGCCCTTTAGAAGCAAGAGAATGAGATGTTTTCCACAAGATGGTGATTATGGACAGTGCTTCAGCCTACACAGCCAGCTCTGGAGATAGCTGCAGGGTTTTTCCAAGCACTGACACAAAGCTGATCTGATAACAGGGGGCGTGGGTTATCATAAGGCAGCCCCAAAGTGGAACCCAGCTACAGAGATTAGTTTTAAATTATTGCCATGTAATTATATCTCCAAGTCATACCAATGGTCTGCTCTCTCCCTGGGCAGCTGCTTCTTGGGGACTGCACAGTGCTCCATAGTAAGAATTCCTCTGCGGAATTCTGGCTGTCTCCCAGAATCCAAACACACAAAGTCAAATAAACAACACTCCAGAGTGTCTGTGAGGAGGGACCAAGACACAACTGTCAGGGGGGACTGTCCTGGAGAGGCAAAGCTCTTGAGCGTGACTATCAAGTGCAGCCTTGTCTACTGCAAAACCCCACCAGTTGCTGAACTTACCAGCAGTCTCTTACTGCTGTCTTAGTCACAGAGTGTTAACAGCCTCCAACCACTGCATGGCTGTGCAGCAGGCACTCAGGAGTCACACCAGCATTTATCAGGATTTCTAATGAGGGAGAGCAGCAGAATTTATGTGTTTTTTTTTTAATTTACCAGGAACGCTCTGCTCAGACCATGATGCCTATTACAAAAAAAGAGCCACAATTCTGCTTTAGGATTCAGTCAAAGTGCAGCTTTAAAAGAATTCTCAGCATATTTATGTCCTGTTCCTTAGTTTTTCCTCTACTGGCGGTTGTATATTACAGCACAGCTCTATAAATACATGTAACAGCCCAGTAGCATCACAGAATCATCCAGGTTGGCAGAGACCCTTGGGCTCATGGAGTCCAACCATCAGCCCCACTCTACAAAGCTCTCCCCTACACCAGATCCCCCCAACACCACATCTCATCCACTCTGAAACACAGTCAGGGATGGGGACTCCACCCCCTCCCTGGGCAGCCCAGTCCAGGCTCTGACCACTCTTGCTGGGAAGAATTCTCTCCTCATGGTCAGCCTGACCCTGCCCTGCTGCAGCTTGCAGCCATTCCCTCTCCTTCCAAATGGCATCCTGGCTTGCATAAAGAATAGTGTGACCAGCAGAAGTAGGGAGGGGATTGTCCCCCTGTGCTCAGCACTGGTGAGGCCGCACCTTGAGTCTGGTGTCCAGCTCTGGGCACCTCAACACAAGAGAGATCTGGAGGGGCTGGAGTGAGTGCAGAGGAGGGACATGGAGCTGGTGAGAGGCCTGGAGAATAAGGCTTATGAGGATCGATTGAGGGAGTTGGGATTGTTTAGTTTGAGGAAGAGGAGGCTGAGGGGAGACCTCATCCCTCTCTACAACTGCTTGAAAGGGCATTGGAGAGAGGTTGGTGCTGGTGTCTTCTCACGGGCAATGAGCGACAGGACAAGAGGGAATGGCTGCAAGCTGCAGCAGGGTAGGGTTAGGCTGGACACGAGGAAAAAGTTTTTCCCAGAGAGAGTGGTCAGTCAGTGGAATCAGCTGCCCAGGGAGGGGGTGGAGTCCCCATCCCTGACTGTGTTTCAGAGTAGATTGGATGTGGTGTTGAGGGATCTGGTGTAGGGGAGAACTTGTAGAGTAGGGCTGATGGTTGGACTCCATGATCCCAAGGGTCTCTTCCAACCTAAATGATTCTATGATTCTATATGATGAAACCTTCCTAAGAACGTTCCCCAGGACTTCACAGCATTGACAGGTCTCAGCAGCTTTTGTAATTCCTGCTGAGGACTGGAGCTCTATGTAAATCTTTGGGAGATTTAAATACCCGTGCCCCAAAGAACATCCTGTTTATGCAGTCTGCACTGCAAAGCTGCGAGATGACTGCGGTGCTTATTCACATCATGGGATGTATTACTTTCTAGCTTCCAACAAACCAGCAGTACTTGATTTTGAAGGCCAGAACGTCCTTCTGTGTTCTTGAAATCTCCTGGGTCAAACAGAAGCGCTGAAGGCAGAGATGAGTTCCAAGACAGAGCATGGGAAATGCAGCAGGTATACGCTGCTGACGGAGCAGCTCAGACGTTAGAGAAAAAGTAAACTGTGCTTCCTGGCTCTCTGTGTCAGCAGAGGTGCTGCAAAGTATTTCACAGTTACCCTCAGGTCCCAGTCAGGTTTTCATCTGAATGGTTTTATTCAGCCCCGTGAACTCCCCCAGAAACTTTGCTGGACAGAACGCTCTACCCGTCTGCTCCCGCAGGACTATACAGCCAGGTCTGTGCCTCCAGCCAGGTCGCATATATTAAAGCAGCTTGGGGTTAGGACTGGGGTGTCTCCCAGCCAAGGTTTCCATTAAGAGAATTGGGGTGTTTATAGGCACAGCCCAGGCAGTGGTCACACCTGACGGGTGACTGGCTGCTTGGGACAGCTTCTGTTCCTGGCTACCCTCTCAGAACGGCTCGATGGACCAGGCAGGACCTGGGTATTCATTCCCACTTGGCATTTGTAGAGGGCAAAAGTGTTTCCAGCCATTGGATTTTATGGAGTGAATCCATCTCCAGGGGTGGTCTATTAAAACAGAACAAAACCTGACTCTTCTGCTGCAAAGGCACCTTAGAATCACCGGCACGTGGCCAAGTGCAATTGCTGGCAGTCGTGGGCAGCTGCTATTTAAGGGTATCCATCGATCTGTAGCATGGGTGGTATTTCCCAAAACCCAACTGGAAACACTGGGGAGAACAGAAATTATCTGGAGGGCCTAAAATGACAGATAACTGATAGCATTCAGTGGGCTTGGGGAGCTGGTCGATTCCTGCCCGGGTTGGACAACCAGTTACTGAGGTGACCGAACGCTGCAGTTTTACTTCTCAGCTGTGGAAGGATTTGCTCTGCTAATTGAAGTCCCACTGAGGGCCTCTGTGTGCAAGACACTGGGAGAACTGGTGGGCAAGTGTCTTACTGCTGCATCAGAAACATTCAGAAGTGACACTTCTGTTGGTAGCAGCTGCACAGAAAACTGGAAGGGTATATTGATGGGCCCCTGGAGTTCCAGCAGCCTCTGACCCTTCTCAACTTCCATTCTGACAGCATTAGCACAGCGTGCTTCGGATGGGTGAGGATTGGATCGGATCTGAGAGCAGAGTTCAGTCAGGCCTGAGGAGGCTGATGCCGAGCAGAGAAGGGGTGAAAACCATCGTGCACAGGACACACAGCACCCGAATGCCCAGCTCTGTGTGGTTCAGCCCAGGAACTGCTGGCCTTCATACAATCCAATGCCCCAGGATGGAACGAAAGCTAAAGGCTACCGTCATCACAGGCACTTGAACTTACCCATGAAGAAATACTCTGGAGACCTTTTGTCTGAAGCAAAGTCTGCCATAACCCCACCAAACCGCAGCCATAGGCCAAAGGCAATGACAGCCAGTCCTGCCAGCTGGAAGATAAACAAACCGGTCAATACTTTAGTAAGGAGTGGCTGGAGAGCATCAAAGAGGTGTTATGGGCACCTTATGCTTTCTTGAAATCCCACAGCTCAGGATTGCACTGTCAGAAAATTCAGGAAGTGCCCACCAGAGTTTGAAAACACTGAATTTTTATTATAGGGCAATGCACTTTAATTCTTTCTTCGGTGTAAGTGCTGCTTCTGAACTTCCTAGGGACTTTCAGACCTTGGGAGTAAGCTCAGTCAGTCAGCACAGCTTAGCCTGAATTGCAGGGGGAGGTTGCGGTGGGGAAGCGAGTGCCCCCGAGAAGACAAGCTGCAAAGCCAGGGAGGAGCACTCTGGCCTCCCTCCTCGCCCCCAGCACAGCTCTCAGGCAGGCAGTTGGTCACAGGAAGCTGCTCGGGGCCGCCTGGCTCTGGGGACAAGATACTATTAGTGTAAGAAAAGCCCCTTATGGGGAAGCACCATGTGATCAGGGACTAAGCCCTGCTGGCTTGACACCCTCCCCCACACTTTTAGGACAGAAATAACTTCATTGACTCTTTTTTTTTCCCCACCCTCCTGGCTGTTTCAGGGCTAAATAACAGCCTTTTGGGATGAGAAGTATCCCCTTTCCCTGTACATATCACAGGTCCAGCTCCAGGGTCACAGGATACATGGTGCTGTAGCTACCAGCCTGCACCTCTAAACCATCACACCCCGCTACAGGAGACCAGATGCTCTTCCAGAACTGCTGTTGCTGCTCAGCTGTAGGAAGGGTTCAGCACAGAGGTTTACCAGGAAGAGAGGCTCGGATTGTCCCACGAGACGCGCTGAAGTTAAGTGTCTTTGGACCAACTGGGATGGGGCATTTTTGTGTAAATCCCTAGGGGACTCCCTACCAGAACTAGGGGAGAAAAGGGATGATTACAGCGTACAGCATCTCGGATCGCAGCAGTCGCTAACCAAGCAGTGATGGACGCTGTCACAGGCAGGGCAAAATCCCCTTGACCACAGACAGGGCTAGACCAAAAACCGAGCAGCGAGGCACCTTGTTTGAGGGGACAGATCTACAGACCCACCACATGCCAGACCCATTTAGAAGCCCCTCAGGTGATGGCACGTGTCCTGGCAGGCAGCGCCAGCATCCCGTGGGACCAGGCAGAACGCTCTGTCACACTTGTCATGGAGGCCCAGAGCCTCCATGGATCTGCAGCAGCTGCACAACACTGGGGCTGCTGGCCATGCCCTTGGTGGCCTGGCGTGGAGCTCTTCAAACCTGCCCTGTGCTGCCCAGCACTTGGTTCCTCTGGCATAGCTACAGCAAGCAAAGAAAGTGGCCAAGGATGTGGGCAAAGAGTTTGGGCTCATGGGTTCCCTCACGGAAGTGTCCCAGCGTGAGGGTCCCCTGCCACCCTGCTCACAGAATCACAGAACCTCAGGGATTGGAAGGGACCTTGAAAGATCCTCTAGTCCAACCCCCTGCTGGAGCAGGAACACCCAGAGCAGGTCACACGGACGCGTTTGGAATGTCTCCAGAGAAGGAGACTCCACCACCTCCCTGGGCAGCCCCTGCCAGGGTTCCCTCATGCTCACCCTGAAGAAGTTTTTCCTCATATTAAACTGGAATCTCCTCTGTTCCAGCTTGCACCCATTGCCCCTTGTCCTATCGTTGGATGTCACTGAGAAGAGCCTGGCTCCATCCTCCTGACACTCACCCTTTACATATTTATAAATATTAATAAGGTCACCCCTCAGTCTCCTCTTCTCCAAGCTCAAGAGACCCAACTCCCTCAGCCTTTCCTCCTATGGGAGATGCTCCACTCCCTTCATCATCTTGGTAGCCCTGCCCTGGAATCTCTCCAGCAGTTCCCTGCCCTTCTGGAACTGAGGGGCCCAGAACTGGACACCATATTCCAGATGGGGTCTCACCAGGGCAGAGCAGAGGGGGAGGAGAACCTCTCTGAACCTACTGACCACCCCCCTTCTCCTACACCCCAGGATGCCATTGGCCTTCTTGGCCATGAGGGCACAGTGCTGGCTCATGGTCATCCTGCTGCCCACCAGGACCCCCAGGTCCCTTTCCCCTACGCTGCTCTCCAACAGGTCATTTCCCAGCCTATACTGGAACCTGGGGTTGTTCTTGCCCAGATGCCAGACTCTACACTGTTGGGGACAGGGGGCTCCCCTCCAGCTAGTCCAGGCTTCCGAGCGCCTCTGGTGGCTTGGGACGTGTTTGAAATGAATGCCCAGGGTCCAGCTGAGGGCACGGCTTCTTCCACCTCGGCGAAAAACCGCAGATAATTGTCACTTTTGTGAAAGAACATAAGGCCAAGCTTTGTCCTTCCACGGAGCCGCAGCTGCAGCTGGGCAGCAGCTCTCTGCTCCCGCACAGCAGCGCTGTGTCCCCGGAGCTCCCTGCGCTGTCACCAAGAGGGAAAAGCATTTGCTTTAACTGTCTTTCCAGCAATAAAAGAGACAAAAGCCCAAAACTGCTTGCTCCAGAGAGGCTGAACAGGATTATTTTGTGACTTAAAAACAAAAAACAACCAGCAGCCAATCGGAAAGAAAGAAGAAGACATTTAAGATGCTAACACTGGTAATTGTTTTCCAGGGTGAAAAAAAACTGGAAAGGGAGAACACAGCGTGAGGGAAAGAAAGAGAGAAAGAAAGAAAAAAAGAAGCTTGGATTCAGCTGTGCTGTGGAACCATAAAAAATGTGCAGGAGGGGAGAGTGGCCGGAACGTTCTCTAGGTCTCAGGAGGCCTCAGCGCCGGGCCCTGGCTGCGGCCACCCTCGGGTGGCTTCCAGCAAAGCAAGTGCGGCAGGAATCGAGGGGCTCGCTCTGCTGTCGGAGGGGCTGGTAGAAGCAGCAGCTGCTCACTCGCTATCCCAAAGGAGGGTATTGAAAAGCCTGGCGGCGCTGGGAAGGTGTCCTGCCGCCCGGCGTGCTGGGAGAGACTGGGAGGGACTGGGAGGGACTGGGAGAGAGCCTTCCTTTGAAATGGTACCCTGAGGTCTCTTGCTTTACCGGCTGGGGAGGAAGTTGCATTTTCTCAGCGGTGCCAATTTCTGTTGGTATTGAATAAATCCAGAAATAGCTCCTACCCCCGGGTTTTCCCAGGAGAGCTCCGTCTTTACCGAAGACAGTAACACCGGGGAGCGGCTGCAGGGCGGGCTGGGGCTGCCCGTCCCGTCC
>VZTM01000933.1:59195-141193 GCA_013400555.1 Jacana jacana
CTCTGCCCTGGTGAGACCCCATCTGGAATATGGTGTCCAGTTCTGGGCCCCTCAGTTCCAGAAGGACAGGGAACTGCTGGAGAGATTCCAGGGCAGGGCTACCAAGATGATGAAGGGAGTGGAGCATCTCCCATAGGAGGAAAGGCTGAGGGAGCTGGGTCTCTTGAGCTTGGAGAAGAGGAGACTGAGGGGTGACCTTATTAATGTTTATAAATATGTAAAGGGTGAGTGTCAGGAGGATGGAGCCAGGCTCTTCTCAGTGACATCCAATGACAGGACAAGAGGTAATGGGTGCAAGCTGGAACAGAGGAGGTTCCAGTTAAATATGAGAAAAAATTTCTTCACAATGAGACTGAACACTGGCAGGGGCTGCCCAGGGAGGTGGTGGAGTCTCCTTCTCTGGAGACATTCAAACCCCGCCTGGAGGCATTCCTGTGTGACCTGCTCTGGGTGTTCCTGCTCCAGCAGGGGGTTGGACTAGAGGATCTTTCAAGGTCCCTTCCAATACCTGAGGTTCTGTGATTCACCATCAGCTGCAGCATTACTGGGTGTTTCCTAAAAAACGCCCAGTTATCAGAACACACGTTTTACAAAGAGAATTCGATCTAAATTGTCTTCTTCAGAATTAGTTACTAGCCGAGTTTTGAAGATGGTTAAAATTGCCATGGTGCAGGGATTCACTTATTTCTGAACTGAGATTGACTGCAGGGTGGCCAAAAATGTGTGCGTAAAGAGATACACAATGATGTCAGGGAAAAATGTTACTGCAAAGGCCGTACTGGCACACAGATACACAACAGGGAAGTGGAGGGTGTGCAGGAGCTCAGGGGAAAGAAGGTATATAAGGCTAAGGATAAAAAGACACGAAGCAGAGAACTTGAGGGTAATATATTGATGTAATCACTCTGTGCTATCCTATGGCTACGAGAGGAGAAAATGTCTGTCTGGGAGAGCTGCTGATCCTGGCCACAGCTCCTACTGCTGATTGGAAAGCTGCCAGAGTTTTAAATAGACTTCTACATTTTCCCAGAAGTCATAGAAAAGGCTGCAGAGAACAGAATGGGATGAAGCGGTTAGGAAAAATGGGGGGAAAGGTATCAGAGTTTCATTAACGTCTGTGAAGTGCAGAGGAGAATTTGAGACACCCAGCTCCAGTGTTTAAACTTGTTCGCGTAAAGATAAGCCAAATAACACCACTCTTCCTTTGAAGTCATTCCACAGCTGGACAGTTTGGGCTGTCCTTTATTTCCACTGTTCTCCCTCAAAATTTTCTTTTTCCTGTACTTCTTCTTAAAACAAACATTGCTGAATTCCACAAGGCCGATACTAGAAAAGAGCTCCCCCTATTCTCACACTTACATTCCCAAGATGTTTCCTTAAGCATTGACTGGCAGCTGCTGATAAAAGCAGACGGACCATTGGTATGACCAGACCATGTATTTGTGTATCTGGTGTTTCTTTCAAGTCAGTTCAGAGAATTTCACTATTCTGCACTATTGTCTGAAACAATTTTATTACTCCACGGCCCTTCTCTTCCCGTTTCTACCTTCGGTTTGGAAAAACCAAACCTGTCTGGGGCCCGAGCCTGTTAGCGTTCACGGTATGCACGCGACTAAGTGAGTCTTCTGGCTTAAACAGGAGGCTTATTTCAAAGACCGTGCCCCACAGCCACGAAAGCTTCCAGAAACAAACGCTCTGAGGTGATCTAAGCACGTTCAGTATTCAGCCTGTGAATAGCTTTAAAAGGGCAAAATTTCTCAGGGTTGAATCAGCTTGGAAAGTAATTCAACAAGAAAAGTAAGAATCACTTGAGCATTTCAGAGAGTTTTTTATTGTGGCCAAAAAGCTATTAAAAATGTAGTAGAAAGAAAAATAAAACTTACTTTGATAAATAAATATTGAAAGTTTGGAAATGGAAGGAACTGAAAAAGTAAGTAGAAAGACTGTATTTTTTTTTTCCCCAGAATGGTGATGCTCTAAACATGTGTCTATCAAGAAAAGGAACCCCAAACCAGCACCACTTCCTAAGCAGATGTAATGGTCATCCAAAATTCAGACATGTTTACTACATTTTGCATTTTGGGGCTATAAGAGGTAGTACACCTGTGAAACTAGCCATAACTATCATTCAGCAATTTCACCAAAAAAAATCACAATCACCATGAACTTTTCCAAGTATTTTTCACAGTGGCTTATGTGATAAAATTCTAGGGACCTCTAAAAATGTGTCAAACCAAATTCAAACCCTCTCCTTCAGTCCTACAGAAGTGGAAAAAGCGTGGACTAGATATTCAGAAACCACACTAGAGGGCACTTGAGCTGTTTCTTCCAGTGTAGGTAAAGGTCAGAATAGTAGGATGCTTACTCGGGAGCAGCAAGTGGGCAGAACTGGACATGGGAATTAGTAGGACTTATCAGTATCGGGATGGGAGAACAATGAGTGATTGTCCCCAGCAGCCTATGGTGGGGGAAAAGGCATCAATTTCCAGGGGTAAATAAGGTGAGCAATGAGAAAGAAATAATCGCATTTTTTGAGATTGCTCATCTGAAAATTGTTGATTGATTGACAGCAGTAGTGGTTTGCCTTTTACATGGATCAATCACAGAAAAGTGGGATATTTGGAGAGTTTAGAAGAAAATCTGGTCTCAAACAGAGCTAATGTCCAAAAAGTTGAGTTGCACTTTGGAGTCTGACCCCACTGTGTTGCTCTCGGTCCAGTTCTGTTCCCTTCCCAAGTCGAGTGTGATGCCCTAAAAAAGATCACTTTTGTGGAATTGGAACATCATTTGGCAGTCTTTCTATAGAAAAAGCATCCATAACGAAACCTGAGGACTAGACAGGTAGCACAGGCCTGCCAGAAGACCACAGTACTTAGTAACACACTTCAGAATTTCAGAGGTTTTGTTTAAAAAGTTAAAAAATACTGATCTGGTTCTTAATGTGGAAAACACACTTAGAAGCTTGAGTAAAGTTTTGAGCTTTTGTTTGTACCATGGCCCAAGTAATTAACTGTTCCTCAGCAACATGAAATGGAGACGAGGTCTTTGAGCTTAATTACCGTCCACCTAATTGAGAAGCAACAATCCCAGGCCTATGTGCTCCGAACTAGTGAAGTCAGATCACGATTTATACGCGTGGCCCTGTTAAGAGTCTTTTTTGAATATTTAATGTTTATGCAGATCAAATCTTGTAGGTTTTCTCTGTAACCTGGCATTTCCCTTGTTCACCAAAACGCAGTAGATGCTGTCTTAGAGTTCCATGAATTGGGCTTCAATAAAAGGTGTACGGTGTGATCCCCTATGTATGATACCGTGGCAGCAGCTCCTAAGTTGCTACTTAGAGCACTTATAGGTGCTGGTGCTGTATCTGTTCCCCTTATTTCTGCACCACCAACCCGCCTCCTCCCAGTTAACCCATTCGCTCCCTGCAGTTTTATTTACTCTGCACCTACAGAGAGTGAATTTACATCTCTTCTGAGGCGGAGGCCTCCCCAGCCTGCACATCAGGCTCTGCCATGCCAGGAGCTTGGCCCAGGGCAGGGTGGCTCCAATGGGTATTTTCCTTCTGATTGTTCCCGGAATCCATTGTTTGTGTGTGGCTGACTCCAGATGTTGCTGCACAGCACAACTGGAAACTCATTTCCAGCAGATGATGGCAATGTATTGGTAAAATAAGTCTTTGCTTGAGAACTGGCAGCTGTCTGCCAGGAAGGCTGCATTTGACGGGGTGAGTCTCAAAGAATTCTCCTGAGGCCAGGTAGCATACACAGCTGAGCTCCAGTTCACAGCATCTTCACTCACAATTGTCAGTGAAATGAAGGTACAAGCTGCGATTGATTGGGTTTCTGGACAATTTACAGGTTGCCTGGTGTGTCAGATTGCCTATGAAGGAGGTGGAGCCCTTCTCTCTACCGTGGAACACCTGATTTTTGCTAATCGCACTCACCCCCTCTTAGGGGAACTGCTGGCCGATCTAGTCATCTTTGTTCTCTCTCAAACAATCTCTCACCTTCATCCGTCCCTGCCCCATCATCCTGTCCTCTTTCACATCTCAATACTCGGCTTGTGCTTCTTCTGTGTCTCTTCAAGTCCGGTCCCCCCATTTTTCCTTACCTTTCTCCCTCGCTAATTTCCGAGCTGGAAGTACTTCAGCCCCTCCTCAGCCAGGTCACAGCCCTCTGCTGTTACAAGCACCACGCACTGCTAAGCTCCTTCCAGGTTTTGAAGAGGCTCCCGCTGGAAGGCTCTTTACCCTCTCCCCTCCCCGGGAGGAGTGGAGGAGCCCCGGAACGGAAGAGCTGGAGCCGTTCCACAGCGCGGCCCGGGCCCGGGGCCGGTCGAAGGGTTCGGTTCAGCGCTGGGGTTCAGCCGGGCCCTTCCCGCTCCTCCGGCCGCGTCGGGCAGGCGCGAGGGNGCTGGAGTGCCTGCGCGGGAGCCACGGCGGCTGGGCCAGCAGGTTAGTGGTGGCGGGGCTTGGCGCTGGGGGCGGCCCCGGGGGTAGTCGGTGGGCAAGGCCCAACGTGGTGGGGGCAGATGGGGTGGTTGGCCTGGCCTGGCCTTCCCAACCAGCCTGGTGTAATGCTGCTGCTGCCGCCGCCTCTCGCTACTGGGCCCGCGGCTCCTGGTTCTAGCTGGCTCTTCAGTCCCATCGTGTCCCTAAAGATGTTATGTGGAGTATTTGAATTCCTGATACTTCGTGCCCTTAGTTACTCTTTTCACCCCCTCATTTAAACCTCTGCCTCTGGCCCTGATTTGTGTCTCCAGCTGCATTTGCTGTGGGTGGGTGCTTTCTGCCATCGAGCTCCTTACAGTGTAACGCACCCACTCACATGTGCTCCCCCAGTTCAGTTGGGTTTTGGGTCAGGAGCTTGGAGTGCACCAAACTGTAATTTCATTTTTTCAGTTCCCAACTGCACGGGCTTCCAGATAAGCCCAGCATCATTCCAGCACAGGAAAATGCAGCTTTCTGATCAGAGTGTGCAAGAGCCATACTGGGAGCCAGATAAATTGTCGTGACTGGCTGCATTGAGTTAGTTGGCTGCTATTTTACCCTTTTAAAATTGAATAATTGAAGTTGGGAAAACCTGCCTTCTCTAGAAAAACCAAAAAGTCATATTGCTGACTTGTGGTTTCAGCCAAAATTACCAAAACCAGACTGACAGATGGCCCTTCCTCCCCCCAAAAAGAAGGGAGAGGAAGAGGATAAATAGATTTACGAGTTTAGAATGAACTAAACTACTTTAACAAAGTATTAACACTAAAATTAAAACAAAAACAAAAGGAAGAAAATAATGAAATAGATACCATATACACAAAACCCTATGAAGCTCCCAGGATGACGCTCACGTCACCAGCAGCATCAGGAAACGTCCCAGCCTGGACTGGGTGACCGACAGGAGCTGGATTCCAGCTCTGGAGTCAGGAATGCTGGGATCGGGGTCAGAGGCAGACGGACAGACAGGGTCCTCCTGGGACGTCGGCCATGGAAGGAAGAGAGTTGACCCTTTGGTCCCTCAGCTTTTACACGGAGCACGATGCGGATGGGATGGAACACCCTGTGGGTCAGTTTGGGGTCCCCTGTCCTGTCCCCTCCTCCCCACAGGGGTGACCCCTCCAGGCTTTTCCTCTTCCCACCCTCCAACGGGGCAAACCCCACCATTCCCTGCCCTTGGTTGTTCCAGCAACGAGTCTAAGCCAGGGACTCTCTGCACCATCCCTGGGGTGATCAGAGCTGAGCACCCTGAGAGGGAGCAGATTCTGACCCATCTGCTGGGCATTGCAGAGTTCAGTGGGTTAGAAGAGACCCAGCTAAAAAAGTAAAATTGCAAAACAGAAGATGGGTTTGTTTTACCTCAAACCAGGACGCTGACCTATCGCTTTTGGTTTGCTGTACTTGTTTCCTCACCAATAACAAGTCACAGTGGGGAGTGTTTTCCTGGTCACAGTAGCTTGTGGTAGGACATATTATTTGACAGTCTGACATGCGTGCGTGACGTTTCTTGTAGCAAGGGAAAACTGTGCAGAGGATAAGGCTTTGCTAATAGCTGGCTGACGCTCTAGACAGGCCCTCACAGGATCTGTGAACCTGCTCAGAGCTCTTTGCATTCCATTCAAATGCAACGAGTGCTCTTTTGATCTGGCTCCAGTAGCAAGCTAGGCACCAGGTGAAAAGAGAAGTACCTCCAGGTGTTTGTCTACCTATGAAGAAAGAGGGAGAATGTCTTGTGGCAGATGCTGGTTTTGCTCTCTTAGGAGTTCTTGGGTTATGCTTGGAAACCATTAATGAGATTAGTGCAGAAACCTGAGTGGGATAGAGTGGATGGGGCCACGTGTGTTTTTGCTGCAGGTGTGTTGGTGTAATTTGTTGCTTTTCATGTATATCCTGTATACTCATGTCGTAAAAGCACACCCTGAGTACTGGAATCCTCTGATTTTTATTAGCTTTGGTAAAGCTCCTCTTTGAACTATTTTGCAGGGGTTATTTTGCAGTTTAGTTGTAATCAGAATTTAAAGCATGTGAGTAATAAAAGATGTCAGTAAAAAAAAAAACCAACAGCTGAAATTGGCACCAGAGAAGGCACAGAATGTGGAAAAAAAAAGAGAAGTGAGGAAGAAAACCACAACAATGGATATCAAGTATTGGCCTGAACAAAACGGCTGGGTTCCACATGCAGCCGAGAGGTGCTTTAGGCAGAAAGGAACTAAAGCAAAAGCTTCTTTGGAAGATAAAAGACATACACAGTACTTTCCTGAGCTTGTAATAAAACCAGAAGTGTCTGCAGTTGCTGAGGTCCAACGTGGAGGAGATTGACTGTGTAGAGAAGGAGCCTTAGGATGCCTGGAGCTGTCAGCTTTCAATTAAATTACAGAATAGTCTATTGTTTTAACATGGAAAAACATGCAGAGAGAACGCCTGCTGACAACATCCTGTGACAACATATGACTTAATTTGGACAAGAGGTAATTAAAAAAGTTGTGCATAGACAGAGTTGGTAGCTGGTTTCAAAATGTTATTCTGTTACTGAAAAAAATAGCATTTCAGATTTTATGAACGGTATTGTTTCCCTGAGTCGCATAGCTGAAAAACATAAGGCAAATGTGAGCAAAGATCTGTGACAAATTACTGTAAAGTCAGTCTTTTTCCTTGAATGTTTTCGGTAAAATAACCTGCATCAGTTACTGGATCTTCTTAGTGCATGTGAGTTTGAGAGTGAAGGTGTTGGGGTCAATGGCAATGAATCTTGTGTTGGCCATTATTTCCTTTAACATAACCTGGATAATGTATTGGAAACTCTGTAAGCAATTTATGAATGACAGCAAGCAGCAAAGAGCTGCTCTAATGGAGGAGGACAGAACTAGAGTTATAAATGATGGAAAGATTAGAGAAAACCTCTAAACTAGTAGCTATAGCCAAATAATAACATAAAAGATCATGAATTTGTGTGGAAATAAACATTGTCACTCGTGCAGAATTGGGAGTAAGTGACCAGGTACGGTTTGCAGGGATGAATTTGGAAGGTGCTGCAAACTGCAGCTGAGCAGAAAGTGCTACAGGGAGGGAGTCAAACATACTGCTTACTATGGATAACCTATACTCTAACCCTAACGAGTGGTGAGATAAACCTAACCATGAGCCCTCACACAGCCTCTTCTGGGTTCTGCTCCCCAAGAAAGGTGGGGACTACTAGGGGACAATCCAGAACAACTTTCAGCTCTCTTTGAGTTGTAAACATCAGATAATTCCAGGATATCTCGTGCATATGTCCTACATATGTCTCAAATCTTTGCACTGTGAACTCAGTGAACAAATACTGCAAGGAATATTGAAGTCCAGCCCAGATGAGGTAATAGCAGGCTCAGAATATAGAAAAAAAAACCCAAACCCATGCAAGTGACAAAAGTGGGATGAATATAGAAGCTTGCTTCTTCGTAGCACTGTGAGCAGAATACTGCTTTCTGTATTTAGCTGTCTTGTTTTGGTTGCTCAGAAATATAAGAAGTTTAAATCCATTTCCTGGATTCTCAGTTAGTGATTGAATGCCTTTTTCCCAGGCTGCTTCTGCATTTCTAGGTTAGGTAGGTAACTTTTCAGGGATTCTTGTGGAAGGTGGTGATTTAGAATGCCTTTGAAAATTGTCTGTGATGCTGTTCAGAAGATGTTTGAAATCACAAGGTTGCTCTTGCTTCTGATGTGGGTTTATATCTGGTTTTCTTTCATGACTTTCACAGGTCTTTGAGAATTAATCAATTCTGGCTGTTCTGCTGGAATTGAGATGTTACGGGAGAGGCCCGATTCCCAAATTACAACTTTGTCTTTACACCCACATGTATGTTGTGTGTTGTATACTTGACAGGCATGCCCTGTGGCAGACAGTTGAGTGGTACAGATCAGTCTTTGTTCTGACTCAATATCCTGTCTTAATGCTTTTAAGGTAAAGATGGTTTTATATTTTTTTTAAAGTGGTGAGACTGGGACTATCCACCAGCCTTTCCTGACCTGACTGCCCAACTGATGACAGCCAGCTTTTCTTGATTCTGTACAGGGAAGGACATGACTATCCCGTCAACACAATGCTTATTGCTGACCATTTTGAATTCTTTTTTTCTTTTTTTCTTTTTTTTTTCTGAGCAGTAGTTTGGGTTTTGGTGACTCTGTAGTGAATTCTGGACTGAGTTCAGATATCTGAGGTACACTTGGTCCAATGTTACTGGTGAAACTGCTGACTGAAAGTTTAAATGTGTATTGTATCCTGTCTGATAAACCTGACAATTTGCAGCTTCCCTGTAAGGACACTTTGTGCAGCAAATATTTTTAAAGCAGTATGACTCGTTTTGTAGATTTTGTTTCTTTCTGGATAACTAAACCCTCTCGTGTTTGCATAGGTTAGGGCTTTTTGCTCTTTGGAGGAGTTACAGACTATTTACTAAGGATATAGCCTGCAGTGTGGGCAGAGGTACTGTAAAAAGAACCATATAACTGAATTAAGATCTTCCAAAGAGGAAAATGGCTGGAAACAGCTCAGGTCTCTGCACTGAGCTGTTAAAAGTTGAACTTCCAAGTTTCTAATCAAAAGCTGAAACCAGATGGAAGTAAAATGTGAGGAGTAATATGAAAAATATGTTGCAGAGAAGATCAAATGGAAGAAAATGAAAATGTTCTCAATTGACTGCAGAGCTCCTGCAGGAGCAGCTTTATAGGAGGGTAACCCTGTTCATACTTCTCCTTTATGTTGTCTCTGGCTGCATGCAGGTGAAACAAAGCAGAGCCTTGTGGAGCCAGGGTATGCACTGCAGCATTGCTGGTGCCAGCACCGAATGGCCCAGGTTTTCTGTGTTGCTAAATTAGATTTAGGAAATTAACAGGCTTCCTGTGATCTCTGAAGGCTCTTTGCAGCAGTATCCAGCTGAAAAGGCAAAAAACGGAAAAGTTCTCCTCTGCTGGTAAAATTTTGTTCTTGTTTCTTTCACTTGGAGGCAGGAGGATAACTTCTGTGCCCTCGTGTGGAAGAGCAAGAGTTAGAAAGATTTGAAGCCTGATTTCCCAAAGACCCAATAATTCAAGATGGAGACAGGAAAATAAATAATTAAGTCACTCTAACAAGCAAGATGTGTCCTTATTCAGAGAACAGGAATACCATTCTTTCCTTCTTTGGGGAATACATGAGCAGAAAAATGAACCGGGAGACAATAACATAAGCGTGTTGTCCAAGTATTCCAAAAAATAACTTGAGACTTGTGCAGATGCCAAGTCTAACTTTGGCTGATTCTCTTTTAGGAATTTTGTGGAGCAATTTTCTGAATTCTATTAATACAACAAGCAAATATATAGTAGATGCTCCGGGTCTACATTGTGGGAAGTAAAGGTGATTTGCTGATTTTTTTCACAGGCCAAGGGCATGTATGCTTTTGAAATACAAACTTAAATGCTATATATAAATTAGAAGATGATAAAACATTAAGGGATAGGAAAGGGGAATGGAAAGAAAGGGCAGCAAACGTGGAACCAAATTTCAGATGTAAGAGTAATATAATAATATTTGGTATTTTTCTTGGACTGTGTGCCACAGTAGTAGGCAGTAGCAAGTTTCTTTGCTGCCTCCATATCCAACATTCTGAGTTTGTTCTGCCACTGCTTGTGTCCCACCAGCATACAGTAACATGGTCTGTGCCTCCAGCAACACGAATGGGGCCCACTCTTTTTTAAAACAGGAAAAGTTGCCCTGTCAGTCGAACAAAGACCATAATTTGCTGGTACCATAATAAATGTTAGCGTTGTTAACCTTCCAAGTGACGCAGCTCAAGGTGGTCCATAGCAGGGTTATCAAAGGTATGACAGAATGTAAGGCCTGTGATATATTCTGATAAAGGTATAGGCTCTGTGCAGTCCATGCCAGGGGATGATTGTGATGATATGTTCTATATAAGCTAGCCGTGGCAGGAAAGGCGGTGCGGGGTGGTATGCACTTGTGTCGTGGCTGGTTCCTTTCTGGAATGGTTTGCCTTCTGCTACAGAAGGTTTCTGTCACGCAGCCGAATGTCCATTGCTGGGTCCTTCTGCACAATTCAGGAAGGACCAAACTCTTTCCACTGTTGAAGTGCATTTGTCTTTCCCAGATAGGTGTTTCCCAGACTCCTGGAGGCGTTAGCCTGTCCTCAGGCCCCGGGTTAATTATGAAACCATAGCATTTTTGGTCATAGTGCAATGAATGGTACTTGTACATAGACTGCTTTCACTCTAAGGCTCTCCAAGAAGATAAAGATTTGCCTAAGCATCCATGATCTGTTTGTCCAGGAAGCTATTAAAGTCTTACTCTGAGTATTAGCCTATAACTTGATGAGTTCAAATTTGAGTTCTCTCTCAGTGAAGTTAATGAGGATAATTTAGTAATGCAGCTGCTAGCTAGAGTCTTTTTCACTTGCCGTATTCCTCTTCTTTTTCATAGATTCTGAGATTTTATGATAAATTTTTCTGCTATTTTTCTTCCTCCTGTGAAAGCATAGAAGGTATTTCTTTATTGAGTGGCAAGATATATGCTATTGATTAGGTTCTTCAGATCTTGTATATCTCACAACCATAAAGGTTTTAGTTTGTTCTTTTGTCTGGGGCTTAAATTGCATCCAGACCTTTACTAGCTCTTGAGCAAGTATGTGTATTGGCGTTTCTTCTCCTCTAAGTATCCAGTTTTGTCCATTGCTGGAAACAGGATGCTGAAATAGCAAATCTTTGGTCCGACTTGAATACAACAGATTTGTATTTTATTTTTTTAATGGTCTCAACATACTTTTTAGAAGTTCATTGGAACTACAGGCAGCATGGAATTTTCAGGCAGGACTCTTCAGTTAAATCAGATTTCCTTCTATTTGTTTTCTTTCTGCTGTGCACATTATCTAACTTCAAGCAATTTTATTTATTTCGAAAAAGATCCTGTAATTGAGTTGAAGAGGTGGTGCTCTTTTTATAGAAAATGGGGCCTTGGTTGTGCAACTCTGCTCGGCAGTATCTCCAGTAAGTGTTACTTTCCAAAGGTGTAAGAAACAGTCTTTTAGAGTGATGAATACATGAAAACATATTTTTCTCTGAAAAAGGAAAAGAATTATTTGATGCTCTGGAAATAGATTTTGTTTTCCATTCATACATTATAGAGGAAGTGAAATGCATTGGGTGAGCCCTGGTGGAATCAAGTGCTCCATTAAATTCTCTTTTAAGTAGCCATTTAGCTTTAAATTAGTCAGTAGTCATAGAATCATAGAATCATTTAGGTTGGAAGAGACCCTTGGGATCATCAAGTCCAACCATCAGCCCTACTCTACAAGTTCTCCCCTACACCAGATCCCTCAACACCACATCTAATCTACTCTTTAATCTACTCTTAAACACAGTCAGGGATGGGGACTCCACCACCTCCCTGGGCAGCTGATTCCACTGACTGACCACTCTCTTCGTGAAAACTTTTTTCCTAATGTCCAGCCTAACCCTGCCCTGCTGCAGCTTGCAGCCATTCCCTCTTGTTCTGTCGCTCATTGCCCGTGAGACCAGCACCAACTTCTCTGCAATGCCCTTTCAAGCAGTGTAGAGAGTGATGAGGTCTCCCCTCAGCCTCCTCTTCCTCCAACTAAACAATCCCAACTCCCTCAATCGATCCTCATAAGCCTTGTTCTCCAGGCCTCTCACCAGCTTTGTTGCCCTCCTCTGTACTCGTTCCAGCACCTTTAGTCTTTACACTTCATATTTATTTCCCCGCTCTGATAAAATGAACCATTCTGCCCATGGACCTTGACACTTAGCCTCTCCTTCCTTGGGCAGATTGTGCAACAAAGCACCACAATTACCAGCTTCTTGGGTTGAGAAAAGTGGTCTCACTTTTCCGTTGCTGCTTCAAAATACACCTCAGATAAAGTCTAAGCTGTTTGTGATGTAAATTAACACGATTTGTCATAAAGTTACGTCTTATGTTCTACTTAGTCCATCACACAGAGAAAATAAATTTAAGAAATTTCACTTTGACCTCTGGCTCAGAAATGAAGTGAATTTAAACACGAAATGAAGGGCATACAGTTTAAAAACCAGTAAGTTATTCATCTCTATTCTGGCTGTCTACCTTTTGGTGTTGGTTAGTCTCCTGTGATTCACAGCCAAGATGTGAATGAAAGTAACTAGCACTACATCTACCAGTAATTTAATAATAATAAAAAAATAGTTTTTGTTGTGTTACCTGTGATATACCTGTGTCATAACAGCACATGTGTCAAAATTACAGGCCTATTTTGTTATTTTTGAGGTGTTTCAATGTGTGCATAGAGTATCAGCTGATCAGAGGGATGTTCTGCAGCAATAAGAGGAAGAAAAATTGATAGAACTCACTTGAAGGGACTAAAAATGCAAGGCTGTGCAGATTGCATAGTATCCTCCAAGCAAATTGAAGGCATGGGCAAAAATGCCTTTGAGAGGAGAAATGTTTTGAGTGGGAAGTGTTCCACAAATAATTTCATTGCCTGAAGTGGAATCTGCCCAAGTAGAATGAATCCAAACAACTCCTAATACAAGAAGGAAGGAGAAATTAATAGAAAGGAGACAAAAAAACCCCAAACCCTAGCAACTGTTAGAGCATGTTGTTCCAAACTGGCTGGTGAGAAGTAGTGAGTAGAGGCATAGTCTGGGTTTGTGCTGGGAATTGAGAACACAAAGGTTGTTGAGGAGCTGAACTGCAGTTAAGGAAGTGGAGCATTTGCTGTCTCTTTGATTTTTGTTGCCAGAAATATTTTCATAGAGGTGTTTTATCATTTTGCTTTCTGTCTGTTTGCAGTGGATCAGCTTGTGGCCTAAGCTGGTGTCAGGGCTAAGTTTCTAAAATACCTGAGGCACTGAAGGAGCAATTGGTTGTACTCCAGAATTGTAAGTTGTGATGGATGTAAACTCTCTGGCCCCAACCATTATGATCTGTGCTGCTTTTGACTGCGCAAAAGGAGCTGTAGTTGGACTTTAGCTGCTCCAAGGTAAGTCTGCAGTGAATGGAAAGCAAATCTGTTGCCAAATCTCTGAGTAAACTGTGAGTGCAGGTAGAAATGTTTGAGGAGGCAAAACTACTTAGGTGGCAGACTGGCTATGACTGGCATCCAAAGCCAGCCACTCACTGAGTCCTGTTTTCCCTTAGTAATAGTTACCATGTACTCTCAGTGCTTCCCTGTGGTGGTTTTGATTGCAGTGGTGTTGCTGTTCATCTTTTTCCTCTCCTGTGGAAGCTGTATAGAGGAACAGTGGCTTCTCTCAGCCTGGTGGTTCTGCCGTGGCTGGTGCAGCCCAGTGGAGGCGCCAAGACGTTTCCTGCTTCAATTTCTTGTTGCAGTTGCTCTTTCCAGCTCCCAGTCCCTACATGCTTATCTCTTATGTTTGATCACTGAATGAGTAGTAGTCTCTTTAAGCTAAGTAATTCCTAAGGACTCTTGAAACCTCAAATCTAGTGGGTCAGGAGGGATAGTGTTTGGAGGAGAGGGTTAAGTGGTAGCTTCCTTTTCTAATCTCCCCATGTACCTCCTTTCTTTTTCTGGTTTCCATTTCTGGACTGTCATGATATTTGAGTTCTACAGAGCTGAACCAAACAGTTGGTGTTAGAGATCATGAACGTGAGGGCACATTTGCTGGATGCTCAGGTTTTTTGGCGTAAAATCTCTTGGACCCTGTGGATAGGTCATTCACTCTGAAACACACGATCATACTCAGCAACCTTCCTTTCTGTTACAGGCAGGCCACAGGCACATCTCTCAGGAGTGTTGTTTGGTGCAGTACTTTGTCTAAACATTTTCCCACTGGATCTAATCCAGTCTGGGATCGCAACTGTCGTGAGAATGCAACAAATCATTCTGGGAAGTATCTAAATTTGCCCCTATTGGTCAAAGCAATGTTTATGCACAGCCAGAACCACATGACAGAGGAGGGTACTCTTGAACCCTGTTGGTTATATGTGCTAAAAAAATAACAGAACTCTTAATTTTTTTGCATGAGTAAACCACAAAACTACTGTTTGCTAGTTTGAACAACCCCTGATTGGAACATCGTTGGAAAAAAGCCAGGAAAGCAACTGGAGTCAGCCCAGAAATATTTTTTTTTAATCCTTGCAGCCACTCTATTTATTAAAAAAAGCAAACAGAAAAACCTCACAAACCTTTTTCGAAAATGTAAATTTTATGTTGAAAAACTATTTTAGGGCTTTACAGTGATTGATTGAGAGATGGTTCCTACGTGAAGACTGCCAGTAGGAAACTCAAATATAAAGTAAATGCTGTAAGTGTACACGTTTTTGCCCATTTTCAGTCCCACCTCTGGCTGGCATAAATCGTTGTTCATTTCCTGTATAGTAACTTCCTTAAATCTATCAGGTATCTGAAAATGATCAGCCTTGCAAAGAGGTTATTTAGCAGTTTTCCAGTGGAACGAATTGCAGAGCTCTCCTACGAACAGGGCAAATGAGCAAGAGCGGCTGCTGGTTCCGTGGGTTGCTCTGAGCGCTCCAGAGTGCTGGGTTTGATGCTCAAGTGGCAAAAGGCAGTGTTTAATACATACGTGAGGGAAAGATCTAAGGTACCTGGTTAACAGGGGCTCTGCTCAGGCAGAGAGTGAGGCACGTTGGTGGGAGCAGTGGTGGTGTTGCAGCCTGTTCTGCATGAGCTTTGGAGAGATTTACGTTCATTCCTCCACCTACTGCTATATCGTAAGCAGCTAAAACTCTGGCCTAGTTGCTCCTGCCTCCAAGTGCTGCATCAAGTTAGAGTATTGACAGGGGATATCTGTTAGGTAAGGAATGATCCCCGTTTTGAAGGCCCAGGTTGATCGACTGGGCCCCACTGTGCACAGTCACTTGCCCGGGGACTAGAGTTACAGCGGGTTTTGTGCCTTATTAGTTGGGGTGACAGTTTGAGTAATGAACAGGCAGCAGAACAGAAAAATGAAGGTTTACAGGAATAGGTGCAAAGTAGGGCAAAAACAGAATGAGGGATGATGCTGTTGAGGAGCATTTCAAAAATAGTAAGCTAGATCCTGAGCATGACAAAATACTGCATGAAAATAAAAGAGAAATAAGAATGGGATGGAGAAAATTCACTAAAATAAAACAGAGACATGCAAACTGCAGGATTTTAAGTTGTTAGTGGCAGCTGTGTGCTTAGTAGTAACAGCTCTTTCCCAAATAGGTCAGTGTTATGAAAAAAGCAGCATTTTGTAAGTAGATCTAGGGCAACACTGAGGAAGTGGCACTATTAAATGGTTGTCGAATCACCCTTTATGCTCAAATGTAAGATCCTGCTGGAATTAGTTAACAGAAAACCAGAGTTTGTTGACTTGTCTTGCAGTGTAGGATCCACAGCAAGATCACTGCGAATGTATACTCCATCTGAAGAGTATTGTGTCACACCTTGAGTATTGTGTCCAGTTCTGGGAACCTCAGCACAAGAGAGATATCGAGGTGCTGGAGCGAGTACAGAGGAGGGCAACGAAGCTGGTGAGAGGCCTGGAGAATAAGGCTTATGAGGATCGATTGAGGGAGTTGGGATTGTTTAGTTTGAGGAAGAGGAGGCTGAGGGGAGACCTCATCCCTCTCTACAACTGCTTGAAAGGGCATTGCAGAGAGGTTGGTGCTGGTCTCTTCTCACGGGCAATGAGCGATAGAAGGAGAGGCTGCAAGCTGCAGCAGGGTAGGGTTAGGCTGGACATGAGGAAAGAATTTTTCACAGAGAGAGTGGTCAGTCAGTGGAATCAGCTGCCCAGGGAGGTGGTGGAGTCCCCATCCCTGACAGTGTTTAAGAGTAGATTAGATGTGGTGTTGAGGGATCTGGTGTAGGGGAGAACTTGTAGAGTAGGGCTGATGGTTGGACTTGATGATCCCAAGGGTCTCTTCCAACCTAAATGATTCTATGATTCTATTCTAAGAGTGACTGGTTGTTATGAACATAAGGAGTAAACTCTTACAGTAAACATAATTTTTCGGCTAGTGCTGAAGAATCTAGGAGCAGTTCCAGTTTGCCAAGTCTCATTTATTAATTTGATTCTGCCTGTTTGCCCTTGTACAGCTTTGATATTCAGAAATCGGTGTGTGAGCCTTGCCACGGGTGACAGCTCTATTGGAAGCTTTTAATCGCTGAATGAGTCACCTCTTCACCTGCTGTAGGCAAGGCTTGAGCAGTCGGATAAAGGTGCAGATGACCTGACTGAGTTTAGGGAAGATGGGATAAATTTTACTTGTTTCATTTTGTCTGAAATCCATTGTAGCTGAGACAGGCTGTATGTTGAATTCTCTAAATAAATGCCTGTTTATTTTTAAACAAATAGGAAATTAGGACCTGTTAACGTCTTTCAAACATTGGTGAAATAGAGGGCAATTCAGTATTTCAAGTGCAAATTTGATGGAAATTTCCAGACTGATTCTAACTTAAGTTGCTGGGGACACCATCTTCTAATTTCAGAGAGATAAGTCTCTTGATGTAACTTAATTGGATGGAAAGTGGTGTGTTTTTCAGTGGCACTGAGCTCACAGAAGTCTGCTACCCCTGAAATGTATGGCCTTAATTTTCACAGTGCCACCCTGCTCCCCGTGCCGGCTGTGGAAGTTGTAATCGAATAACTGATTCGACTCAGGACACAGCAGGAAGCCTTCAACTTCTTTTCAGAAACTTTATTATCGCACTTCTCCCGACCCTGGGGACTCTTTTACAGCAGAAACAAGGAGAAAGCATTAAAAACTTCCACGGAAGGTTGTCAAGTACAAGTAAACGGAGTGTTTATTTTTTCCTCTTTATGATAGCCGTTCCTTCAGCGCATTAGCTGTAGGTCACTGGCAAGGAGTGAAGCAAGATGATACTGTTGTTTGGGTTTTGCCTGGTTTCTACATGTCATTGCAACAGCTGTTTGTAGTACTTCTAATACTGTAGTTATCTGCTATAAGTCTGCAAGAGATACGTGTTAGGCTGTTGTCGGAAATGGTGGGTTTGTTCATTCAGCTCTTCTGAATGCGGCTTGTCTAATAACTAGCTTCAGTGGGACATCTGAAGAGTTGCTTGCTTCAGAATAACAATAGCCTGTGCAGAGTTTGTTGTGTTTGGCTTCAGCGGTCTGCTTTGGGAGTGCCCTTTGAAAGAGAACTTGAAGAACTCATCTTCCTAGAATGAGAACTGGGCTTCCATCATTAGTCAGGAAACAGTCCCAGTTTAGAACAGCACTTTCCCATCAGATACTGCCTTATTGTTTATAATCACCTAAATTTATTTCTGAGATACTAAAATCTTTTTGCTCTCCTTGCCTGTTCTGTTTTTCTAGTCTTAGGAAAATAATGGAGGACAAGGGACTTTTCATACACTCCTTGCATTCTGGTCACCTTCAGTGCTTCACCTTAACTACTTACATGCAACTGCTCTGATTCAGAGTATTTTTAACCTAAACCTAGTTTTACTGTTTGCTAAACAGTATTTATGGCTAAAATTTCCTATAGTCATTGTCAGTTGACATAAAAAGCTATTAAAAAATTTGTATAAAATGTGTCTGCTCAGTTTTTTAACTATCTTAATAGGAAATCGTTTTTCATGTCTTTCTGAAAAGTGTTCTTTGTGGAAGAAAGCAGAATAAAAACTTACCATTGTAAGTTGGACATAGCAGACATTGTCCAGCGGACCATACACCCTATTCTGCTGTTCAGCAGCTCTTTCCTCTGTCCATGCATTCTGCCCCACTTGAAACCTCATCCCATGGTGTGTAGAGACTCACAGTGTGTGTGTTTTTAGAAATTTGAGCTCCAGTGTGTTTGAGGAACCTAGAACCACAGGAGTCATTTTCAGTTAGTGACACTTTTTTCCCCTTCCTTTTTTTTTACTGTGCATCAAGTCAATACAAAATGAAAATTAAAAGAACTTGACTGTTGCTGCAACGTTTCAAACTGAATTTTGGTATTAGCCCACAGTGTAACTCCTAAATCGGACAAGTTCAGTTTTAATTAGAGCCTGTAATCAAGCTCTTGTTATTTATTGGTTAATAGGTCTCTCTCTCACCAGAGAATTCAGATTGTGCATGTTCCTTCCTTCCTGCTACAGCTTAACTTGTTCTCAGAGTTGGATTCGGTGCAGTAGAGTTGGAATCTAACCAAATCAAATGATTCAAGAGGAAAAAGCAAAACAGAATCAAAATCCCCAGGGGATGCATGTGATCAGAAGCAAGAGCAGATGTGCTTTTCATAGAGATGCTGAGAGCATCTGCGCTGTGTTCATCATGGGCTGAAGGTATTACCTACGTTGAATGTTACTCCATAGCTTTACAACTGTGTGATTCATTTCTGAAATGATCATGCTTTGGATCACGAACCTAAGGGCAAGATCTTGCTAAATGCCTAAAGAGGGGCCACTGTACGCTGGATTATGTAAACAGTGGTGATACAAAAGAGGCAATCCATGAGTCAGTGCATTGAGTACAGGCTTGCCTTTTCCAGGCAGAAGGAGCCGTCACACAGTGGCTCGATTTGAATATTAAGTGAAGCACTGGTTTGCAGAGCAACTGTGGTGCATTTTATACTTCGGTGCTGGCTGGCATTATTTTCTTTAAAAACCATGTGTGTCAAAAGCAGCTCCTCCAAGGAAAAAGCCACGTGCATTTAAAACAGGAAATAACTTCTCTGATTTAGACATGGCCATTTTTGAGGGGGTTTTGTTTTCTTTTGGTGTAAAGTAAGAAAAATGTGTCCTCCAGAACAGTTTGGCAGAAGCACAATGGAAGAACCTCCCGCCTCACCCAGGGGGCTTTAATTATAGTCAGATTGTAGCGTCCCCATCACTTGGACAACAGCTACCAAAATGATGACTTCCCTGAACAAAGCTGCATGGTAAAACTTTTCAGCTTCATCATTTCTCTTCAGTTCTTGTAAAATTTAGGGAAACCCTCCAAAAGCTGTGAATTTCTGATTGCATTGGGAACTATTTGAAGTGCCCTTTGAAGCCTGGAAGGGCTCTAAGGAAATCTCACGGAACACTAGGACTGTGCTTACTGGTCTGATCACTGCAGGAACAGTTATCCCTGGGAGGGGAAGGGCAAAATACTGTGTCTGATAATTGGAGGCCAGTGCCTGGGACCTGCTGTACATTTGTGCTCGTAGGAAGGAGGCGATCTTCTGGTCACAGAACTCTGTCCTGGTGAAATTAAGAATTCTCAAGGAAGGCCCCCTACCTGCAGAGCCCCTTCTTGTCTGCTGTTGTGCTTGGGCTGTTGTCTTCTGTTGTGTGCTGCAGGTTAACCTTTACCTTTTCTGATTTGAATCAAGGAAAGGCCAAAAGCTGTCAGCTGATTGGGCTGAGGAAAGCGCATCTCTGAATGTTAACTCTGAGGTTGTGCAGCTGATGTCACCATTTCTTTAAACCATTATGGGGCTGTTTTGCTGTTTTAACCCCAGCCAAACAAAAAGAACATTCATTTTTTTTTTTTCTAATGAGCTGTCATGATTCCCTTACACTGTCTACAACCCATGGATACTGTCTGATGGCCTGATTTGAAGTTGGATAGTTCTTTCTTGCATTTTCTTAGTTTCAGCCCTGCTCCCTGTGCACAGATGTTCTGCTGGCTTGTTTTCTTTTCTGTATTAAACTGCTGTAGAGCGGTTATTCTGTGGTTTGTTCCACTTTGGGCTGCAGACTTGTCCTCAGTTTTTGCTAGTTTTGTTTCACTTGGTGAAGCAGCTTGATTGAAGGGTGCTACTGAGGTGTCAGTGGACCATCTTCAATGGATGTACAGACCAAGTGCTGGAATTCAAGATTGCAAATCAGGTCCAATGACTGCTAAATAATGCTAGAGATACCACATCAGGAATAGCTTATTGGTAGGCATACAGAGACTGACTATCCCAGACCAAAGAATTCCTCTAGAAGACAGAGAAAAATGAAAATCCAATACATAGTCATTGCAAGCCCTCACTAGAAGTACATTCCCTGACAGTGGTTGTAATTGCTCTAATGAAAGATGTTCCTTACTAAAGAGAAGCTGCCAAGGGTGTGGCTTCCACAGTGGTTGTCTTTAATCGCATGTTTAAATAAGGGATCAGATAATGAAGCAGCGGTGTCATGTAAGGCATGAAAGGGAGCATATAGAGAAAGCATGACCCTTATATAAACTAGCTCTTTCTCTGTCAATGTCAAAATTTCCTGTCTGTATTGCTGTTAAAATGAAAACAGGCAAGGCAAGGCCCAATGAAGTATTACCTGATGGCAGGTCCAGGCATTAGAATGGGCTTTCTGGCATTCCAGGGTTTTGGCATCACTCAGCAGTAGGGAAGGATTGTGTAACTGCTTGGATTTCAGACATGTGTTGTCGTCCCCCCCCCAACAAAAACCACCACCAAACGAGAACTGTAATAACAGCAGTGACGAGAGGATGAATTGCGCGTTGGGGATGAATCGCACGTTGGGGATGGAGCTGACTATGATCTTTCTACAGAACGGTCTGTTTTCCTCTCCGCAAAATTGAAGCTGTGCTCCTTAGTCAGACCAAGTGAGCAGCAGTGAGATTGCTGGTGTCATACATGTGGCATTTGGCTGAAGGTGAAACCAAGTCTGCTCTGATTTGCTTCTTAAATCTAAGGATCTTGAGGTTTCTCCTCATGAAGAGAAGAATATCAGATTCTTGGAAGAATTGCATAGTCACTATTACAATAAAAAAGTCATTTTCATAGCAGTCCCTCTACTTGATCTTACTTAATATGAAGTAGCTTTCCTTTTATTATCCATAATTGCTTTCAATCTTTAAGGAATTATAGAATCATAGAATCATTTAGGTTGGAAAAGACCTTAAAGATCACTGAATCCGACTGTCAACCTAACAGTACCAAGTCCACCACTAAACCACGTCCCTCAGCACCACATCTTTTTAATGTCTTTTGAATTTTTCTTAAGTGCCTCCACTGACCGGGACTCAGCCACTTTCCTGGGCAGCCTGTTCCAGTGCTTGACAACCCTTCCTTTTTGAGGAAGACCTCTTTCAAATTTCCAAGTTAAACATCCCCTGGTGCAATTTGTCTCCTCTTGTCCTGTCACTTGTTACATCTGAGAAGAGACTGACCCCCACCTCTCTACCCCCTCCTTTCAGGGAGTTGGAGAGAGCAAGAAGGTCTCCCCTCAGCCTCCTCTTCTCCAGGCTGAACACCTCCAGCTCCCTCAGCCTCTGCTTGTGAGACTTGTGCTCCAGACCCCTCACCAGCTCCGTTGCCCTTCTGGACACGCTTCAGCCCCTTAATGTCCGTGGATTGAGGGGCCCAAAACTGGACACTGCCCTCAAGGTGGGGTCTCACCAGTGCCCAGTCCAGGGGGGCCATCACTGCCCTAGTCCTGCTGGCCACACTGTTGCTGATATGGGCCAGGATACAGTTGGCCTTCTTGGCCACCTGGACACTGCTGGTTCAGCTGTCAGTCAACCAACATCCCCAGGTCCTTTTCTGCCAGATAGCTCCAGCCAGGAGTTCTTACTGGGTTGGTGTGACCCAGTGCAGGATCCAGCACTTGGCCTTGTTGAACCTCACACTGTTGGCCTTGACCCATTGATCCAATCTGTCCAGATGCCTCTACAGAGCTTTCCTACCCTCCAAAAAGTGTAGTTTGGAAGGTTAAGCCTGCAGAATATCAACAGAGGTATCAAAAATTTTTTCTGAGGTTTTGTTCTGTTTCTGATTTTATTAACCCAGCCTGCCATGCTGCAGACCAGTAGCATTTGTGAGGTGGAGCATTATCTTGCCATCTAAGTGCACAGTTAATACAGAAATTGAAATATGGCAATAATTATCTTTCTAAGAATGTACTTTTCCAGGTTTTTCCTATTTTCTAATGATAAAACCTCACATTCTCATTAAATTAATTTCTTGAGATACCTCACCACTTCTCGGTAGGTCATCAGCACGTTGCACAGGCATAACAATAGCATGTGTGCAGGGAGAGAAATTATGTACGCCCTTAAAATTTGAGTTACGGGCTTGGGTTTGTAATTCCAAATCTGGAATTCCATATTCCGTTGTTAACAGTGGGATCAAGATCAAGTGTGAATGCACCAAACTGTCCTTTTCACTCTTAGACCCTCCCTTTTGAGACCTTTTTATCAACAGGCAAGAACTATCAGTAATATGATAGGTCACTGTCATGAAGGATGAACCAGTAGCCTAGTTTCAGTCTTGGGAGTAACAAATAAAAATCAGCTGAAAGGATAAATGTGGAATAGATCACATCAATATCTACAAGACTAAATGACGAATAGCTAAATGGTTATTAATAGAAATTTTAACCAAGGTCCAGATTTCTATCAGTAGTTCATAGAGCTTTTGCTGACAGCAATTTGTCCCCCACACTGGGGGCTACAGGTAGTAGTGCCTTGCTCTTGGCAAGCATGTGCTTTAAGGTGTATTGAGAAGAAACCCTAAGTGGGCTGGATGTGGAAGGAGTGTCAGCTCCCAAGACTGCTTCATGAAGTTAGTTGTCAGTTTCAGGGCTTCTTGAAGAAATGCCAGGTCTTACACATATTTGGAATAATCAAATGCACTCGTGGTACACTTTCAATTGCGGCTTTGTTGTGTCGGTCCTAAAATAACAGCGGTTTCAATAAACCTGCAAGTCCTGGATGAGTAGCAGCTTCATTGTTCCCTGGCTGCATTGTGTCATGTATAGTACAGAGCAGCTCTACAGCAGATTTATCACTTCTGTCAGTTGCTTTAAGGCCACCAAAAAGCACAGATGGGACTCTGCTCCAATGCTGTACTCTTCTCAGGTTTTTTTGCTTCAGAATACTGTGTTTGACTGATCTCCATCCATCTCTCTGTGGTGACTGGCAAGGTGGCTGTCACTGCTGTCGTGTTCTGCTGTGTCAGAGCATCTCATGCCTCCATGATTGCACTATAAAATTTCCTTAGACTTCATTGCCTCCTCCTGCTCCAGAAGAAGTTGTTATTTGGAGGACACAGGAAAGTTGGGAGCCTGCCCTCCCCCTGAGCGTTCAGATAACTGACTATTGGTGCAAATACTGCAAATATGTTGTTCTGGAGAGAGCAAAACATTCTCATGGGAATATTGCTGCCCCACACCATAACCACCTACTAGAGGGGGCTGAAAAGTGGCATACCAGTGATTATCGGGAATGGCTCCGTGCCCTCCACCTCACACAGGCTGGCATTGTCCTACCGGAAAGCGTACCTTGCTGAGATTGGATTATTTCAACTGGTGCTCCTTTTGCCACAGAGCATTTTTCTCTAGAGATCTGCTGCCCTTCTTTGGTGTTTACGTGGAAGAAGCATATGTCAGGTCTGCTTTTTTAATTAAAGAAATAACTGCATGAGGGAAGGCAAGCGTGAAAGCGTGCCCCCTAGGATTTGGAAGAAACCAAGCTGCAAAACCTTAGTGGTATTTGTTTTGAAACATCGTGGACGGGGAACAGCTGCTCTTCCAAAGGAAACAATGCGAGAAACAGCAGCTTTATTCAGTGTGCAATGACTGAAACACCCATCACAGACCTCAGGCTCCACCATCTACCTTTAGAAACCAGTGTTCCCCAGTGCGCAGGAATGATGAGCGTAGGGTTATTTTGGGGCTTCTTGCTAAAACACAGCCTTGGTGGGGTTTTTTGTTGGTTCTTTTTTTTACATTTCCTTCTATTGTGTCTGCAAAGATTTGCTCCCATGTCAAATCCTCATTGCTAAAATCTAGCTGGAGAGAATTTTCAAATTTTAATTGTAAGCCACATGAGCTTTTTTATTTATATATGTATATGGACATTTGCAGTGCCATCACTCTAATAGAGCACATAAATAATGAGCTGTAAAAGATAATTTTAATGCAAAAATACATACATCTAGATGCTACTCTTGTGCAGACAAAAGTTCCAAAATAATTCAGAATGTGTTATTTTTGTGGTGAAAATAATGTGGCCATTTAGGATAATGGACTAAAGATCTTACTTAGAAACGTATCCGGCAATCTGAAGAACTGGTATGTCTACCAGGAGTTCTCTAAGGGATAATTAGTAACACTAAGTTTTGAAAGTTCTTTTTCAGTCTCTTGGTAGTTGAACTAAACATTTCAATTTAAAACAAACCTACAAGATTTTCCCAGTAAACTGGCAGGCTTTGTGAGGAAGTCTTCTATTGGGAAGGAGAGGGGTATGGTTGAAAAATGTTTTCTTATTGTAGAGTGGCAAGCAAAGATTGTCCAGTGGCCCTGTGGACACTGCAGAGCTGGAGGGCTGAACGAGACTAAGGGGAACATCCTTTGGAGGCTTCTGCTAGTAAATAAACTGTAAAACACAGAAGGTTTCAAAAAGAGTTTAATAAATAATGAGGTTCTTTCTGTACTGTATAAACTATAAATATACCATGCAGTCCTTTATAACTTAAAATAATTTACAGACTGAGGTAGGGGGGTAGGAGGGTGTTGTCATGGGATTTAAGTCCATCTCAGGGTCTCCCTGACTTCCTGCTGAGCACGCACACACAGGCCGTGTCAATCCGAATAAATCGCCAGGCCGCTTGTTTGCCCTCCATGGTCAGCGCTTTGACAAAGGTATGTGTTGTGGTGCAGTAGGAGTTCCAGTGCTTCGCATCGATCCCTCGGCACCCGCTGGAGACGGGCTTAGGGTCCCTGCACTTGGTCTCAAAAAAGTACTGCTTAAAAACGTTGTTGTTAATGTTGACCTCTCCCAACACTGTCACCTCTTTGCCTTTAATGTCAGTGGCTGTGGTTTTGTCCCCAACCCACATGCTGACGCTGTCACACACTGAGAATTCACCCCGGTGTAATACGGGGTGCGTGGTCCTCTTGGTCCGGGCAGTCCTGTTGAGAGAACCTGCACTGCTGAGAAACCCCATATTCTGTCCTTGCCCTGATAGCGGGGGGGGCTGTGTGCTGAACAGCACCCGGGGAGACCGGAAACGCCTCTTCTTAAAAAATTTGGGGTCCACGGTGATATTTATAGCTTCTCTTCTACCCATTGTCCAAGTAGAGTGGCCGTGGGATGTCTGTGGAGCTGCCTTGGGAAGGTGGTGTCTGTTACTCCGGTGGGTATGGAGCAGGGAGTGTTCTGCGGGATACTCCAGTGGAGCATTGTCTTCTGACTTTGGAGCTGCCTGTGTGCCGATCAAAAAAGCTATAATCAGAGTGTAGCACAGCATGGACATTACGCTATGCACCTAGAACAAAAAAAAACAACTTGATGTTACTGTAAGCCACGCTGGCACAAAGGAGTAAATGTAGAAGATACCCAGGACCATACAGATTTCATCAGGTATTCATGCACATGCCAGATGTTCTTCCAGAAGAGCTCATTCAGACAGCATAAATGTTCTTAATAAAGCGAGAACATTAGAAAATAATAGCTAGATTATTATTAATTCCTCTGGTATTTGTTATTAGAACACTGTTTATGAAGCACTTGTTTGGTGTTACTAATGCAGAGACCATATGGCGACAGCGTGTTCCCAGGAGTAAAATCTCTAGCGATTTTTGCAGCAACCTTTTTGGCCAGGGCTCATCTCTTGGCTGCAAATAGCCCGCTGAGCAGTGAGAGTAGAAGCAGTCCCTTAGCTAAAATAGCTATCCATTCAGTTAATTTGTCTGCAGAGGTGCCCTTGGGGCTCGGGTGGGGACTGCCAAGCTATTACTTGTGGAAGGGGGGAGCTGTTATCGCACACTCAGCTGCGCTTACCTGCCGTGTGGACAGGCCTCACCACTTTGGCTGGCTCAGCAGCCTCCATCTATGCCATTTGCCCTTTTGGGATGCACTGCATTGCTGATTTGGGGCAGATAAAGCCCAGGCATCACATGTCACAAGGGCAGATGGTATTTTTCCCTATTCAGGCTGCTTGCTAGGACAAATATGGATATTACATAGGCACACTGTGGGTGACAGGCTACATCTGTGTTGGCATCTTAGGTATAGCACAGCTAAAACCACGGTGGACGTAGTAGTGGGAATTATGTACAGGGCAACACCTTCCTTTTTTCAGAGTTCAAAGACCAAGAAGCTCCACAATATCACTGCATAGCAGATCCAGTGCCAGTGCTAGTCTTCCTTGGAGCTGCAGAATATGCACATCTGTTTAGGCAGGAAAAGTGTAAGACAAAAGCCTAAAAGTTTGCTAAGAGCCATTTTATTCTAGAAGACCAGCAGCAGTAATACCTTGTTAGGTAACTACCGTGTGTTGACTAATTCAGCTGGATCGGCAGCAGGCATCCTGGGAATAAGAGACATTGAAAATGATCTGAAATTGCAGGACAGACATTGTGTTTCCCCTGTGAAGACTTAATAAGCAGAGACCGGGGTATAAACAGAAAAAAGCTACCAAGTGAGGCTCCTCCCCTGTCTCTTTGCCTTCTCCTGCCTGACATGTCTCAGCTGGCCCTGAATTACACGGTGTCCGGCCAGCAGGCAGGCAGCCGCACACAGACTGGACAAACAGGGTTTTGTAAAAGAGGAATCAGGCTCAGCAGTTCCACTGTGATTTCCCAGCATGTCTTGATGTTTTTTCTGGGTGTGGGTCAATTACTGTTGAAATTCCCCCTCTTTCTTTCTGTTCGGCTCTCTCAGACTAGAATCCCAAGCTGCACTAAAGCACTCAACCAGGGCTTTAGCTTTGCTACAGCACAATCTTGTGGAAAATGCAGAATCCCAAGATGTCCCCTAGGATCCTGTGTAGATAGCCTTATCTCAGACCAGAGCTGAACTGAAATAAACAGCAGTGTTTGTGTAGGGCAAGCATTTAAGGGATCAGCAGGAGATACCAAGTGAAGAGAGTGACTCGGGTGAAGATGCTAGAGTCATCACATTAAGGAGAGAAAAGAGGGGAAAGGCCAAAAGCCACATTAACGTTTGTTTGTGCAACAGTTGGGCTGGAGGAATTGGGGATAAAACAGTGATGATAAGAGTCAAATCTGTCTCTCAGAAAAAATCCTTACTGTTCCAAAGTTACTTTAAATTGCTTAAAACAAGGCTGGTTTCCCACATGCTGCTCGTGCTTGAGCAGTCATCATCATCTGTATAAGGAAATAGAGCTGGGTGTAGCTCAATAGCTTGGCTGTGCATGATTCAGAGAGTAACCCCTTGTTCTACAACTAAATTAAAATCAGATGGTTCATTACATCTCTAAAGAGTTAGCTTTCCCGACAGAAATGTTAATGGAAAAGGTTTGCAGAACAAAATCCAGGCACAATTTAGACATGCCAATAGGAGCCGCAACCTATTGTGTTTATACATAAACCCTTTTTTTATTGTTTCCTTCTATAGGAAAGAGACGTTGCAGTGTCAGCAAAGAGCTGTTTCTGGTTTTGTGCTATACAAGATTCACTGCTCTAAAAACAGCTACAGTTATCTCCCTTCTCGGAGTTTCTTATGTTACATATGCCAAGATTATTACTTTAAAGACATTAACACAAAATCAGAAAGATCTCGCCTGCTTTTGTCTTTCCTTTCCTTTTTTTTAAAAAACTTGGCTTGTGTTTCCTCTCCTTGTGGTAAAGCATTCTGTGGAAAGCGTGGCCCAAATACTGACAAAACGTATTTGGGGTACCTGGTCATTTTCCTGGAGATGCAAAATTGAATCTTTTAATCAATGATTAAATTGAGGGAGTATAGACACAGACAGATATAAAAAGTGGAATAGACTTGATGACAACACAAGCAAAAAAAAGTTAAATAATAGGTATGCCTTACACTGTGGACTTTTTTGCTGACGTGTACAGATACTTTATGGGCTATTTTCATAGAATCCTAGAATCATATAGGTTGGAAAAGACCCTTGGGATCATGGAGTCCAACCATCAGCCCCACTCTACAAGTTCTCCCTTACACCAGATCCCCCAACACCACATCTCATCAACTCTGAAACACAGTCAGGGATGGGGACTCCACCCCTTCCCTGGGCAGCCCAGTCCAGGCTCTGACCACTCTTGCTGGGAAGAATTCTTGCCTCATGGCCAGCCTAACCCTACCCTGCTGCAGCTTGCAGCCATTCCCTCTCCTTCTATCACTAATTCCCTGTGAGAAGATACCAGCACCAACCTCTCTGCAATGTCCTTTCAAGCAGTTGTAGAGAGGGATGAGGTCTCCCCTCAGCCTCCTCTTCCTCCAACTCAACACTCCCAGCTCCTTCAGGAGATTGATGCCCAGACCCTTCCCCAGCTCCGTGTCCCTCCTCTGCACTCGCTCCAGCACCTCGATACCTCTCTTTTGTTGAGGTGCCCAGAACTGGACACCAGACTCAAGGGGTGGCCTCCCCAGTGCTGAGCACAGGGGGACAATCACCTCCCTGCTGCTGCTGGTCACACTATTTTTTATGCAAGCCAGGATGCCCTTGGCCTTCTTGGCCACCTGGGCACACTGCTGGCTCATGGTCAGCCCCTTGTCACCCAGCACCCCCAGGTCCTTTTCTGCCAGGCAGCTCCAGCCACACTGCCCCCAGCCTGTAGCCATCCCTGGGGTTGGTGTGGCCCAAGGGCAGGACCTGGCAGTTGGCCTTGCTGCAGCTAATTTTGTGAGGTTATTTCTGAACTGTCACATACTTAGGTACTAGACCCTCGTCCTTTTAGAGGTGTTCATACTGCATGCCAAGTGCAGCCCCCTGAGCTTTGGGGGAGATGCAGCCCTGCCAGTTCTAGTGCTGGAAGTACATGGGTGTCAGTAGCATCGGTCACAAAGGTTGTCACAGGCATTGCAATGCCAAAAATTAAAAAAAAAAAAGTGTACTGATAGGATGTTAATGAAAACTGTGACTTCTCAGTGGACCATCTCATATATTAAGCATTTCCCAGAAAACATAGGATGTCTGGAGACAGAATACAAGAAGACAGGGTATGTGGAAACTCCCATTGTAGCCAGACAATAGCTAGCTAGCGGGTATAAATGAAGCAACTTATTTAGTAAGTCAAAGAACTAAGTTTTTCCAAAAATATGAGTATTAAATCCAAACTGCCTTGGTTTTTATTCTTTAGAAGACACGCTAACGATTTTTTAAGTTCAAGATGACAACTTTCTTGCCCACTTGCATGTTGTTGGTCAAACATCATTTAAGCACTTCTGGTGTAGCTCTTCGGGCTTTCTGTGAGATACCGTTAATAGACGTGAATTTCAGTCTGCTCTGAGAAGAGTTACCTGTGTTGTACTTACCTCTGAGTACACTGCACAAAGAACTGCTCCCCAGCAAGGTCTTTATTTCCTCCAGACGCCGAGCCGGGGCCGGCTGCAGCATGCCATCGGGCTGGTTGGACTGCCTAGCTGTCTGGGAGTCGCTTATTCTGTGTTCCACTACAAGAAGAAGTATTTGTTTCAATTAAGCAGTAAAGAAGTGTTTTCAGTACCATTCCCCACTCAATAGCAGGAGTACAAGGACAAATCCACTTCCTTGGCTCCCTGAACCGCGTCTCTTTCACTGTTACAGTCAGAGGCTGTCTAAAGTGCAGTTCTCGACTTCGAAGAGCAGCATGGCTCTAAGACAGAGCTACCTTTATTCAGCACTTTTACCAGAGTGTAGTTAGCAGTTCACTGCTACTGATACTTCTTGGGCATCTTCCAGGCTCACCAAAACCTGAGGGATGCAGCACAGTGAAGCAGTCCCTGCCGATGTCACTCTCTGAGCTCTGTTTGTGCAGCAGTGATAGACAAATGAGGGCTCGGACTCTCCACCATCTTTGTTTAGGAAGCAAGTTTGGTTACAAGCAATAGCACTAGAAGTTATTTGCCAACAAATGCAAATGATGGAAAACTCAGCAGCTGCTCTCCTTGGTTGTCCAGGTTGGTCTAAATGGCGCTATCACCAGCCTCATGCCCTTTTTCTGTCACACTCCTTCAGAAGGGGGTGCTCCTATTGCCAGTGCTAAACCACTCCAAACCAGTGGTGTTTGTAGTACCTACGCACACATCTCAGGCGGTTCCCGCCCTGTGCTTCCTCTTCTTGTGACACCCCACACACTGGAAGTCCTTTGGACACCCTGAAGAAGGGTTGCCAACTGCACACCACCATACCCATACCTTGTGAACTCGGGTGTCTCCTTTCCGTCTTTGTCAACCTATACCGTAACATGGTGATTGTAAACACTCCATATGAAATACCAGCTACCTACAGGATAGTTCCAGCCTCCTCTGTCCCCCCATCACTGTTTGAGCTGGGTGTAAAGAAATGCAGTTGCCAGGCTGGCTGGCCTGCTTTGCAGCAGCCTCGTGTTAAGCGAAAGTGAGTGGAGGAGGAGGAGGGAAAAGCGTGCAGCTCAGCAGGCGGTGGTGAAGCTTCTCACGGGTTGTCCAGCTACAGTGACTGGACTCTGCTGATTGTCTGAAATGGGAATTCCACTTGAGCAGTTTCATGAGACTGCCTGCTGAGAGGCTGCTTCAGCGGAGGGATGATGCTTGAGATGCTTGAGATGCTTCACTGACGATGTAGATAGGGACATAGAAAACACTATTAGTAAGTTTGCAGATGACACTAAGTTGGGTGGGAGTGTTGATCTGCTTGAGGGCAGGGATGCTCTACAGAGGGACTGGGATAGACTGGATAGATGGGCCAATGTTAATGGCATGGCCTTCAACGAGGCCAAGTGCCAGGTCCTGCCCTTGGGCCACACCAACCCCATGGATGGCTACAGGCTGGGGGCAGTGTGGCTGGAGCTGCCTGGCAGAAAAGGACCTGGGGGTGCTGGTTGACCAGCGGCTGAACATGAGAAGGCCAAGGGCATCTTGGCTTGCATAAAGAATAGTGTGACCAGCAGAAGCAGGGAGGTGATTGTCCCCCTGTGCTCAGCACTGGGGAGGCCACACTTTGAGTCTGGTGTCCAGTTCTGGGCACCTCAGCACAAGAGAGATATCGAGGTGCTGGAGCAAGTACAGAGGAGGGCAACGAAACTGGTGAAAGGCCTGGAGAATAAGGCTTATGAGGAACAATTGAGGGAGCTGGGAGTGTTTAGTTTGAGGAAGAGGAGGCTGAGGGGAGACCTCATCACTCTTTACAACTGCTTGAAAGGGCATTGTAGAGAGGTTGGTGCTGGTCTCTTCTTACAGGGAATTAGTGATAGAACAAGAGGGAATGGCTGCAAGCTGCAGCAGGGTAGGGTTAGGCTGGACATGAGGAAAAATTTTTCACAGCAAGAGTGGTCAGTCAGTGGAATCAGCTGCCCAGGGAGGTGGTGGAGTCCCCATCCCTGACTGTGTTTGAGAGTAGACTGGAGGTGGTGTTGGGGGATCTGGTGTAGGGGAGAACTTGTAGAGTAGGGCTGATGGTTGGACTCCATGATCCCAAGGGTCTCTTCCAACCTAAATGATTCTATGATTCTATGAGATCGTTCATTGGCACATGGAAATACTGTTACTGCCAGAACAGAAAGGTACTCAAAGGTTCTGTGTGCTAAAAGCTAGTGAATTGGTCAGCCTCAGTGCTGGAGGTCTGCAATTTTAGGAAAAAATCCAGAAAATCAGCACGTTGTTCAAAATGAAACTTGGAGATGAGCTTGTGGTGATATTGTAGTGGGTGAACCAAATGTGTCCTTACCTGATGGAATCTCTTCATCAAGACCTTTGGCAAACTAGCACTGGGGCAGTGAAAAGACGGGGAGTTAGCCTCTTTCTGTTCAAGGCAAGCTTCCTTTTTCACTTGAGTCTTCTTGGCTTAGGAGAGAATCTGAAGACCTTTCACAGGATAAAGGCCTTAATCTTTGGGGCTTGTTTTGGTATGTGATTCAAAGTGGGTCCAAATGAGCTATGTGACTGGGATACTCTTTTCATTGAGGCACCATAAACTGTAGATGGGCTCCCAGGTTTAGTAGAAATTGAGCAGAAGGTAAGGGTAGGTGCTGAAGCCTAGTGAAGAGGAGGAAAGCAATGGGCTGCAAGCAACAGCTAGGGCAGCAGGGCAATATCTTAGTTCAGTAGATAATCAGAAGAAGAATCACAGACTGCCATTTGTTGGCAGCGAATTACCTGATTGTGGCTGATACTTGAGAATAACTGAAGATACAAGACTTGCAGATGCATGAAGGCACATACTTAAATGCTTGTCCTTTGGCTACTATGAAGGCAGATAAAAGTCCTGACTTAAAATTAAGTGATTGAGATAATATTTAGATAGCCTATCTGTTCCATTTAATAAGGTAAATAAGAGTTGCGTAAAGTACTCCTGTACTGCAAAAGATCCTGCTCAGTTCAGCACGGAGATCCAAGCACATCTGCTGCAGAGAGCATGCTGCTAACGCTGAAGCACGAACTGGATTCATTTCCCACCTGCACAATCTCTGTCTGCAGGAGGGCTGGCTGCTGGTAACTGTGGCCACTGGCTTTGGCTCTTACCAAGATCCAAATATAAGCTATTTAATTTTTTAAAAGTTAACTGAAATCTTCCAAGCCCATTTTCAAGCAGGGCAGGGCACAGGAGTCAAACTGGCCCGTGCTTCTTGTGTTGGGTTGTGCCATGGGTTCTGCAATGATTAGTCCAGTTTTGGGTTTGCTGCTGTCTGTACACCATGGCTCACGGTCTGCTCTACCCGCGTGGTTGAAGTATTTAGGAGCTGAGCGAGTTACACCGAGATTAACGTGGCAGGAAGGTCAGAAAAAGTTCTAAAATCCAAAGTAACATGCTGCTATGAGTATGTGTATTTTTGCAGGAATGGACTAGGAAAGTCATAACCCTTTCAGTGGGCTCCTGACAGTTTAATAACAGTAATGTTAGAGCTATAATATGCTGGCCACTGCCAAAAATAATCCAACAGCTTTTCCGACTGTTCTGCCACCCTAAGAAAACACTACTACAGTTCCAACTGGCTGTTTTTTAACCACAAAAGAGTTTATTTTCAGCAGGGCATTTTTTTTTTAAAGTTCTTTTACTGTCTTCTTCCCGGATTCCCAGTTGTGGCAGAATCCAGTAAATGATGCAGTGTTATTCAAGTGATGCTGAAGACAGGATCTATATACTGTTTCTCTCTATCTGTCATTCCCAGAGATTAATAAAATCTCCTGCTGAACTGAAGAAAGCATTTCTTGAGAATTTACATGCATTCAGGATTACAGACCTGGGGGATAAAAACCCCACACTTCATTCTTATTTCTTAGTCTCAGCACATATGGTGGGAGTAATGGCACATTATAACTATATAAAATGCTATTTGCACATGAATATGTCATAGGGGATTACAGTAAAACAAATACAGTATTTACCAACTGATCAAAGGGTTGCCTGAAAGGCAGGTTGCTTTCCTTGAAGGGTGCTGTATTTTTTCCCCTTTGAGGTTTTTGTCCTGTCATTATACAGTCCTGGAAATACGGCGATTATTTTGCTTTGTGAAGTCTCAGGATGTGAGACTTGAAAGATCAGGAAAACAAACAAACACCTGTTGGAGCAGTCAGTAATTAATTATGACAAGCCCTATGATTGTGCTCCGGTTGGATCAAGAAACTAAGGAACAAGCCTTGAATTTATCCCAAGTCACCTCTGACACCTCATGTCACTGAGCTATGTGGGAGCTTCCTCAGCTTGCACGAAGTGCGCTGCTGCGGGAACTGAAGGAACCATCTTTTCCAAAATGCTTTGGCAAGCCTTTTTGTTGTTTGTTGCCCGTAAGGCACCAGTAAAGCTTTAATTATGTCTCAGTTTTTACCCTAGATACTTACTATTTCCTGCACAAAGGACTGATTAGGTTATTAGTGCACAGAAACCAGTGATAAAATGAGACCTGTCAGTCTTGTAGGTCTTGAGGGTCTCGGGTATCCCGCTGTTTCCGTTGGTGCCTGACTGGGTAAAGGGAAGCACTAGAATTTAATTTGACTATCAAGGTGGTATTACTATCTGTAAATGTGAATCAAAATAAGCAGAATATCTTCAGTAGAGTAGACAGTGCCTTCTAATTGCACATGAATGATATTCAATTCAAGTATCTCCTGTGCCAGCGAGAGACAAGATAAAATAATGCTCCCTTTAGCGCAATCAAAGTAATTGTTTTTCTAAATAAAAAGAAACAAAGGCGATAAACAGGCTAAGAATGCTGTGATCTGAAGTATGATGCAATTTGGAATATTGTTTTCTGTTGTTCTTGAAGTTGTTGGCATATTTTAGGGATATGCAAAAAATAGGCAGAAAGAATACTCAAATCTTTTAGTCCTCCTAACTCCAGGAACGATGCTACATCTTGAATTGAAGGAATGGTGCGGGTTTCAGAAGTGCTGTCCCTAGTGCAAGTGACCTGGTTAGTCTCAAGTCTCACGCAGTTCAAGCAAAAGGTATGGAAGAACAAGGAATTAGGCTTGTGAGAACACACAGCTGATTTACCAATGTTCTAATTCAGATTACAGGAAATAGAAGAAAAGCAACATCATAAAAGCAGGAAATAATAGTGTTCAGAGTATTGAATAAGTCAATAGAGTCCCCAAAGTATTTGACTAGACTTGTCCATTTCACAGGTGAGAAGCAGTTGCTTTATTCGTAGAATCATAGAGTCAGTCAGGTTGGAAGAGACCCTTGAGATTGTCAAGTCCAACCGTCAGCCCTACTCTACAAAATTCTCCCCTACACCATAAACAGTCCCAGTTCCTTCCATTGCTCTTCAGGAGATTTATTCTCCAGGTCCTTCCCCATCTCCATTGCCATCCTCTGCACGCTCTCCAGCCCCTCCAGATCTCTCTTGTGTTGAAGTGCCCAGAACTGGATACAAGACTCAAGGGGTGGCCTCCCCAGTGCTGAGCACAGGGGGAATAGTGACAAAACCAGTTGTTTCTACTGTACAGGGTTTGACCCAGCAGTGAAGTTTGCACAGTTCTTTCCAATGACACATGGAGCGTGTGCGCTCTGCTGAGGCAGATGGTTTGCAGCCAGTAATCTGCCACTTGTTTTCTGGTATGGTTTGCGGTGATGGATGATATGCTTGGCTGCCTATGCAGCAAAACAGGATCATGGAGGTCACCAAAATAAGCAATAAGGACTTAGTTTCATCTCTGTGTCTCTGGTAGTAAGCAAGAAATGAGGGAAGCAGTTGCTGATGAAGTTGCTGTTAAAGAGAAGGTGTCTACTACCACATCTTCCTCACTGAAACATCTGAGGAGGTATATGAATTAAAATTTAGCAGTAGCAATTCAAGGAAAAAAACTTCTGAGACCTTAGAGGCCTTGAAGGGAATCCTTAAGCCATTAATGACTAAGAGGAGTGTCAGAAGCACTGCAATTCAGCTTTCCCTTGATCTTAGCTGATGAGCAAGAAGATGGGAATTTCTACTGGACTCAAGATTTCATTCCTCTGTTATATCTGCAGTGACTCATCCTGAGCTTTATGAGTGCTGGAGAGTCAGTTGGAAGCTATCTGTGTCTCATACACTTCCTTTTGTTCCAAAATGCCTCCAGTATTGAAATGTTCCTTTGAGTATTTCTAGGGAGAGCAGTAGACTGAGAAGAATGCTGCCCTGAAGCAATGAGCACGCGTCATGTCGCCATGATCGTCGTCATCACGGGATGTGCAACAGATAACTACCTCTAGACTTCTGACTCAAGTTTGGTCTAGGCAAGGGTAGTAAGAAGAATGCTCGATAGCCCATGATGTGTCTGTCTGTTTTGGGGATACTAAAGGGAAAACAGCACTCTTGAGTCTTGACCTGCAGGGTGGGGATTCACCAAATCAGAAACCAATAAGGCTCTGGAAAATACTTCATCTTAGGGTTTATTTTATGCTTATTGGGGACAGCTTATTTGCAGGAGCCTAATTTTATTGCTTCTATGCTCCTGAACCAGTCTATGGGTATTTCAATGGCTATTGCCTCTGCAGAGAAGCCCTAAAAGAGAAAACCAAATCCATTGCCCATCACCTTCATTGACGCTCCTTTCCCTCGGAGTGCAGGCTGCCGAGTGAAGCTGTGCGGTGGGAGAGATCCAGCCCGCAGCAGCAGGCGGTGGTTCCGCAGCAGTAGGCAGGTGGCAGAGACAAAGGACACTTTTAAAAGGCTCACTTTGTATCTACTGAGTTGTAAAACATAATTGAGACTTCTGTTTCTAAGGATGTAATGTTAGGCATCACATAAAATACGGTCATGGGAATATAGAGTCATAAACAGTCATCGAAAATTTGGCTTCCTTTGGAAAACAATACATGATGTTCAGGTCATGATGGCCACACCGTTAAAAAGTTGCTCTGGGGTTCAGCTCTTATGGCGACAGGTTGGCTGCTAGTACAGTGTTAAACATGCACAGAGCCACCCTGACAGAACATTTTATCCTATTTAAGAGAACATAGACAAACTGACATCTATTACATAAAAGATACAGAAATTGTCTCAGGATAAAAATATAGACTCACAGAATCATCCAGGTTGGCAGAGACCCTTGGGATCATGGAGTCCAACCATCAGCCCCACTCTACAAAGCTTTCCACTACACCAGATCCCCCAACACCACATCTCATCGACTCTGAAACACAGTCAGGGATGGGGACTCCAGCCCCTCCCTGGGCAGCCCAGTCCAGGCTCTGACCACTCTTGCTGGGAAGAATTCTTGCCTCATGGGCAGCCTGACCCTGCCCTGCTGCAGCTTGCAGCCATTCCCTCTGATGATTGTATATCATCCCTGTATTAACATCTATAAAGCAAATCCTAAAATTAACGATTGACATGTGATGATTACTTTGGAATTTCCAATGTAGACTTTAAGTGGTATATGTATTTTATAGAACTCCAGGGTTTTATAAATCTTAATTCATTGGCACAGAGGAGTGACTAAAGATCTCGGTCACTAACTGAAAGGAAAACTACTGCAGCACAATGGGATAAATCCATCCCACCGCCATAAAGTTGGATGCCTTTGAGGTCTGTGGAGACAGATTCCTCCATCCTATGCAGCTACTGGCATGGAGGACTGCCATTCACCCACAGCTCCTGCCCCAGGCCAGGGAGGGAGTTGTTCCCTAGTTCCCTGGCTTCAAACAGTGAGTCCAGAAGAGCTGCTGAGTGTATGACCTGCCTTTTTCTCCCTCTACACATTTCCCAAGGTTTCACATACAAAATTATCAGAAATTAAAGAAATGGAATTTTAGCCCTTACAAAGCTACCAAAATCAAACTGGAATTCATCTGGGAAAAGCAAGTATGAGGGCAATGAGGTCACAATATCACTCTCCTATCTTACAGCCAAAAGTAGTTAAGGCAGAAAAAATTCAGTATCTTTAAGCGCCAGTAAACTTCCAACTGGTGACCTTACTCCAGCTATTCCGAAGGGAATATAAATCCCGACTGTTGTCCAAACCCTGATTAATAAGAAGCAGCTGAATCCTAATAGCAATGTGAGCATGTCATTATTATTCAAGCTCATCATTTCCATTTTTCTTATCATTTTTTTTGTTTTCGCTTTTACAAATAAATTTGAACCCAACGAGACTTTGGGCGATTGGCCGCGTCCTCTCGTGTGAGTGACCCCCGTGTGTCAGGCAGCTGCTGCCCAAAAAATCCGACTAACGCTCCCGGAAAGCGCAGCCAGTTGGAAGTGAGTCCGTACTTCAGCTCTGTGCTGTGGCCTTCTGGGCGCAGACCCAGGCATCACTGGGCGAGAAGGAGTTTTCAGTCTTGGTATTATGTCAGAGTTTGAGGGGAGGCAGCTGCTGGGAATGTTTTAAGATAGGAGGTTTTTCTTCCCCACCCAGACATTTAAGGTGCAATGTAAATGTGGTCAGGAGTCTTGAAGCCTCTGGAGCCTGACTGCCCTGCAACATCCTTACCTCACACAAAGCTGGAGGTACCATCAGTGTAGCATGCAGAGAAGGGAATGACGATACGGAGTGCAAGCTGTTCTCCCTTGCTGGGAGTCCACAGCTGCTCTGAAATAAATGCCTCTGTCTGTGAACAGTGTTCCTGGTCATACAGTTCTTCTGTGCAAAGGGACAAGTTAAACAGAAGCGTGTTTGTAAAGAAAAGATCTGATCCTTTCTCGTGCTCTTCACTCTCTCACAAATGGGAATCCTTTAAGCAAAGAACAAAGTGCAAAGAAGTTCAAATGAAGTTCAGGCTTCAGCAACCTCTGCTTAGGAACAGGCAGCAGGGAGCTGGAGTAACCTGTCAGAAATCTGGGTTTGGCAGCACACTTGGGTTAGGAACATTTGTGGGGTTCTTACATGTCCATTTGCTGTTTTCTGGCATCATCTGGTTGCAGAATGGGGGTTTTTTGCTACAGTCAAAAACGGGGAAGATGCATCTCTTTCCTTTTGATTGTGCACTTACACATTTCTACACTTTCTCTTGAACTCTCTTTTTCTGAGTAAATCTGAATGCCTATATTGCAAAGCCATGCGAAGCGCTCATGTCGCTGCACGTCTTTACACTGTTCCCTCTTCAGCTTTCTGTGGAGTTCAATGACTTCCCTGGTATCTAGAGTTTGAAATGTGGGAGTTCTAATAAAAGCAGGCCAGGATTGGAAGTTGCTGTGTTTATCGATGTACTCCCTTCCTTGCTGTCTATGCTGATCAGGCATGAAGCTCTTTGCCATTTTCATAGCGAGGACAATCAATAGGTTGAATGTGTGAACTCTTGGAACTGGGATGACTAAACTGCTGTAACAGGTTTTCTCACCATGTGAGTCAAACCAGTGTGGACAAAGAGCTACGGCCTTTGTGGAAGAGGGCTATCTTTGTGCAAACTTTGATGTTAAAAAATAGGGACTTGAACTCACAGATATAGTGATTACATTGCTAAAATAAGACTTGGAATCTCTTCCCAGAATTATGGCATTTTAGTTAGAAGAATGTGAGCACAGTCTTAATCTTGTTAACAGGGATAGACATGAATAAGACAGAAACAAAATCCACAGCAACACAGCCTAAACATGAAAATCAGTGGCTTGGAGGCTAGTAACAGCAATGCTAGTTACAGCAACACAACTGCTCCCTGACTTGACTTTTCATGCAAGACTAAGCTTGACAGTGAATAAGTTGGAATAAATACTTCTGCCTTGTAACATTGAGCTACATCACACACAGTGATTTGAAAATATATAGTGAAATGTATGGAAAGGCATCTAAATTTACAAAGCAAATCCACAGACACATGATTATTTTCTTTAAATTTCCTTTTCGCCCTCCTAAATTCTTGTGACGTTCAAAGATCAATAAGAATCTCATCTGTAGCTGATTCTGGCAGATGTTAATCTTTCCCTTGGCTTTGCAGTCTGCTTGAAAGAGTACTTGTTTCTTCATGTCAAGCCTCTGGCAATGCTTACTGGTGTTAAGATTACAGTCTCCAGTGAATCCCATTTTTGCTGTCATTAACTTTCTGAAGTGTTCCCCATAGGAAATGCCAATGGCATCCTGGCCTGCACGAGGAGTAGTGTAGGCAGCAGGAGCAGGGAGGTGATCACTCCCCTGAGCTCAGCTCTGGTGAGGCTGTACCTTGAGTACCGCGTTCAGTTTTGGGCCCCTCACGACAAGAAAGACATCGAGGCCCTGGAACGTATCCAGAGAAGGGCAACAAAACCAGTGAGGAGTCTGGAGCATAAGTCCTGTGAGGGGTCTGGAGCACAAGTCTTATGAGGAACGTCTAAGGGAGCTGGGAGTGTTTAGTCTGGAGAAGAGGAGGCTGAGGGCAGACCTCATGGCGCTCTACAGCTTCCTGAAGGGAGGTTGTGAAGAGGAGGGGTTGGCCTCTTCTCCCAGAAAACTAATGACAGGACTGGAGGGAATGGCCACAAGTTGTGCCCAGGGGGGTTTAGATGAGATCTCAAGAAACACTTTTTCTCCCCCAGAGTGGTCAGGCACTGGGATGGCCTCCCCAGGGAGGTGGGGGAGTCACCGTCCCTGGCAGTGGTCAAGAAGGATCTGGATGAGGTGCTACCAGACAAGATTTAGTAGCTCAGTGGGTAGTACTGGTGACAGGAGGATGGTTGGACTGGATGGTCTTGTAGGTCCTTTCCAACCTTGCGTTTCTGTGATTCTGTGATAGCTTGCAACTTCTCCATGCTTGGAGACCTAGTTAGGGGGAACCTGTCTAGAATCATTGTGCCTGTAATTGATACTTGTTTGACTTTGTCATTAAGTCCATTTAATAGCGTAACAGTGATCACACACTTTGCTACACGGGCTACGTTTCTCTCGTGATTTACCTGTTAATTAAAGAAAAAACCACCTCTGTGTTTACTTAAGATTTTTCCCAATTCACCTTGATTAATAAATTCAGCAAAGTTTAGCATTGGAAATTAGAGACATGGCTCATCTGCAGAGCCTGTGCCATGTTCTAGGGCAACGAGACTGGTGAGGGGCCTGGAGGATAAGGCTTATGAGGATCGATTGAGGGAGCTGGGATTGTTTAGTTTGAGGAAGAGGAGGCTGAGGGGAGACCTCATCCCTCTCTACAACTGCTTGAAAGGGCACTGGAGAGAGGTTGGTGCTGGTGTCTTCTCACGGGCAATGAGCGACAGAACAAGAGGGAATGGCTGCAAGCTGCAGCAGGGTAGGGTTAGGCTGGACATGAGGAAAAAGTTTTTCCCAGAGAGAGTGGTCAGTCAGTGGAATCAGCTGCCCAGGGAGGTGGTGGAGTCCCCATCCCTGACTGTGTTTGAGAGTAGACTGGAGGTGGTGTTGGGGGATCTGGTGTAGGGGAGAACTTGTAGAGTAGGGCTGATGGTTGGACTCCATGATCCCAAGGGTCTCTTCCAACCTATATAATTCTATGATTCTATGTTATAGTTAAGGAAGTGGCTACATTTATTTAGCAAAATACAGGTTTTCAGTAGCCCCTTGTCTAGATAGCAATTGATACTGGGTTTAGCAATTGAAACCGTGGGTTTATGGTTCATTTCAAACTGGGCACAAGTCTTGGCCAGTAAGCAACAAGAATGGAAATGTATCTCCCCCAAATTAGAAGCACTTTATGGGGGAACAGAAGACGCTGTGTGTGGCATTGCTGTTTGTGCTCAGCAGCCGCATGGCTGGGTCGCAGATCGCAGCTTACGGGTCGCTCTCCTTCTCTTAGATTGTGAGCTGGGGTGACCAAAACTATGTGAGTTCCAACATGCATTTGACAGCTCTCACTTCAGCAGTTGGGGAAGCCAAATACTTGGTTTTAATAAGAAAAAAAAAAGGCAAGCTGGTTAGAGCTGAGTCACCCTGCTCTCTTCCAGCAGTGGTATGAATGGCATTCCCTATGGGTCGGCCCGCACAGAGGGAAATGCCAAACCGCGACCAAGAATGAGTGACTGAGTTCAGTCAAACGTTTCAAACTATCACTATCAAAAAGCACTGATGTTCTCAGTCAATATGTCTGTTGCTTCCTGAGAACTTGCACTGGTCTTTGTAATATTTTTAAGGTTTTCATTAGGATTCCCTCCAAGTAGAAGAACTTAATTTCTGTTTCACTTGGTCACGTTAGGGCACGCCGTAATGTACATATTAACAGAGTAAAACGTGGCGCCAGTCCTATCTCACATTCTTCTCTCCAAATGGTGCTGCAACGTTGACTTCTTTCTGGGCCAGATAATTTGCAGAGCCTCTAGGAATGAATCTAAGTTTTTAGAAGCTTTTAGAAAGATAAATAATACCAACCTCTTGCAGTTATTACTACTAGCAGCAAAAATCACACCTGAAAGGGAAATGGGTTGTAGAGTTAAGTTGGTAGGTTTTTCAGTTCTTGTTTTTAGAGAATTAATCCCCAAAGTATATTTCTATGGGGTTTGTTTCTTACATCTAGCAAAAAAGTGTTTCAAACAGGGGATGAAGCCAGTTCATGTCAAATTTTTTGCCACAGTTTGTCAAACTGAAACTAGCGGTGGCTGTTTAAGTACTTGTCTGGTTCCTGGTGTGCCCCAGGTTGGATGCAGTGATGAAAAATGTATCAGCAGCACATCTGTAAATGAATCATCTATTTTTCCTGCACCCACATAGTTGCACAATTTCACCGACTGCTTGCTTTGGTGAGTATTTGATATTTGTCATGTCAGAAATTCCAAGCACACTTAAGCCCTCGATATGTCAGAGTTCGTACATCCCTAATCATTTTGTGACCCAATGCCATATCACACAGTAGGTCTTCTGTAATTACCAGTCTTATTACAACACAGATAGGTGGCTGCAAGGCATGCACCTGCATGGAGCTTTTTCTCATCTGACTGTACTACACTACGTGGCAGGGACTGTGCAGAGCAGGTGGGACAGTCTTAGGGAAGATCCGTTATTACAAAGTAAGCAATTTATATTCTTTCTTACATTTGGGTTTTTTTTGTTTGTTTTTATTTTTTTCCAGTGGATCGAGGTGATAAATCTGTCTCACACCAAATAGGCTTTGCTCAACACAAATGCTGGAAATGGAAGGTTCTTCCTTTTCCTTTTTATTTTAGAATTTGTTGAATGATGGTATTGCTAGGAGAAAAGTGAAATAAAGTTGAAGGAAACAGAAGGAGGTTAAAGGGTTTTGTCAGAGCTCTTCTTCAGAGTTCAGTTCTGTTTCCTCTGCTTTGTGCCCGACCACAAAAGTAGTGTTGTACGAAAGTAGTGTCCTATTGTGACTCCTTAGTCACAATGGAGGAGACAAAATACACGGTCCTTTCCCCACATAATGATGACTCTAGTTTGTATTTCAGTTTAGTGCAGATGGCTCAGCAGGACGCAGGACAGAATAGAACGACTGCCTGAACAGAATACCTAAAAATATTTCCTGTAGTGAAGAATAGGAGCTGCATCCATTATCAGACGTGTGCGTTTGCACAGCAGGGCAAGTGCCAAGTGAATACAATCAGAAAGCCTTTGGCACTCTTCTGCAGGCAGGACAGACCATGTCTGGACTCTCCATGTTCTCTAGCTCCACAAAAAAGCATTAAGGAAAGTCTGATTTCAAATCTGTATTTCTGTGTGATGGTATTAATTAGTTCAAATGACCTGACGTATTTGAAGTTTGCTGTCAGTGTATCACTTGGCATCTCATCTAACCATATCTTTGGGTACTGAATGTGCACCTTGTATTTCTTACAGTATTTTTTAATGCTTTTGTCTATTGAGTCAATTTTCAGGAACAATCTTAATAGTTGCAGGAAGGCAATTTTATTCTGAATTGGAGGGAAGGTAGAATGCATGAGCATAGAGTAAAGAGACAAAAGATGACATCTGTAGGCAAACACCCCAGAATGACTAATGAGAGAAGGAATAGGTGGTTTCTCATGTAGAAGACCCCATAGGTGTCAAAACAGTAATAAATACAGGCCACTAGAACATGGGCATCATCCCGTGTCAGTGGAGTCAATTCAGGTCCTAGCTAGGAGTCTCAATGTCAACCCATAACGCTCCCCCTTGATTCTGAGTTCCTTAAAGAGCTGCTGTGTGGGCTGTACTCTGGTCATCCCCAGAATTCTGCACTGATCACATCTATCCAAGGAAATAATATTGCAGAAAGTTTGCTGTTGTTATCGACTACCCAATCCTAGTCAGCTAGTAAATGGTATGTCGATCCTTCTTGAAGCAGGAAGGTAGGTCAGACGACCTCCCAGGGTCCTTTCCAACTTGATTTATTCTTTGATTCTACACTTCTCAATATTTGAAGCCCATCTTCCTTTCAGAGACCCCTGCATAACTGACCTGCTTAATTTGTTCTATGTACTGTTTTTTTTAACAAAACATTATTTATGGTTGTCAATTTGAAGTATTTTCCATGTTGAAAGTCCAACACAAAGTTTAGTCCTTTTCTAGATCTATGAAGATGGTAGCAACATTTAAAAAAAAATAAAACAGAAGAAAGATGTAACTGTGTGTTTATTTTTCCTGCTACTTAAGAATTCTTAGGAGATCAGAAACAAATAGAAAAGTGTACAGATGTGACATTTTCTGGTGATCAGCAATCTGATAAAAACCTGTCAAACGGGATGCTGTAGGTGGTGTCCATGATTCTACTTGCGTCTGTGAAGTGCTAACACACACACACACACACACACACACACACACACACACAGAAAGCCATGGAACACCTCAGATGCCCTCTGCGTTACTAAGCTTGGATGCTGAATTTCCTGGTCTCTTACTGGGACTTAAGGAGCGAATACCTGTTGACCACAAAGACTCTTAAGAGATTTTCTCAATCGAGACGGAAGGTTCTAGCTGTTGGAATGCAAAGCCCGATACTGTCAGTGGACAGTAGGGAGTTCTCCCTTTATCTGTGGGTCGTGTGTGTGTGCAACAGCATTCTCCAGCAAGGCAAGGCGCCGGGTAGGAAAGAAAGAAGCCTGTACTTGGGTTACTGAAGTTAAAACCAAGCAAAGTTAGGGAAGCTTGATGTATTAGCACAAAAAAATCAGTCAGTGGCTACTTTGGAATCCGTTGCCTTTCTAAAGAATATGAAACCCACTCAGATGTAATGAAACGTAGCTATATGAAGTAATGGCAACAATCCCAATGCCCCATGCATATTTCTTTCAAAAGAATTAATGTGTTGACGTGATTCAGAACATTTAGATCCCCCTCGGGTTGCATGCATGTGCATTTGGCTCACAGGTTTTGAGCACTTCACGCTCCTAGAGTACTTGGTTCCCTGAGATCTGGAGAGGTAAACAGCAGTCCCATTTGAATGGAGTATGAGACTCTACTGAATGGGAATTATTAGAAAGCATTTCTTCTGTCTGTTTCTAATTTACTAAAACCTTCAGACACAGGGGACACAAATGTAAACACAAAAGCAGCACATACAGTTTGTTTACTAAGGACTTCCAGGAATCAGCATGCAAGGTAAATTAGCATCCTTCTCTTAGTGAGTGCCCTACAGAGCACATTGTTTGTGGGTATCTCGGTTTTTAAATGCCCAATTTTCAGTTCCTGGGATCAAACTACCAAAGCTGTGGCGCTCCCAGACTCCACACTGATTTTCAGATGCTTCAGAGCTTGCTAAGTGGGTCCTAAATATGACACACCAGTACAGCACAGCTGGAAATGAGTAGCTGCTTTTGAAAGAAAACTGCCCCTTCTTTTGTACATCATCCTGCCCAGATTGTCCTACGAAATGACTCTGAGCAGCAGCTGCCAGTGGGCTGTGCAGTGTAACAGCCCGTTGGTTGCAGTGAGAAAATTTGCTGTGTACTTGTAACTGAGGTGCAAAATGTGTATTTTTTCAGAGGTGGCTGTTCTCTGCCGCCTGACCCTTGATTAATGAGGGAAAACACCGTTGTTGGAAAGGCTGCCACGTAGAAGCGTTATTTTCAGTCTGAAATACGAAAGTACCAGAAAATTAAGGATATGGGCGTCCATCCTTGCACCACTTGATGGTAAATTTTTTGCCTGCTGAGCCTTCCTAAACCCCACCTTGTAGTAATTTTCGTGATGAATTGAAAATGCGGTTACTAAGGAAGGTTCATCATCGGAATTGTGAGTTGTTCCCCAAACGTGTGAAGCGATGAATAGTTCAAATGAGGGATTTGTGTAGCTGGGGGAAGGCCAGTGCCTTAAACACCTTACTGGTCTGAGGGCTGGCAGGATCCTGGCAAAATGGGCAGGAAATGATGCATTTGTGGAAAATGCAGGCTGCGTCATTCACCACAGGGCAAATCTCTTTGTGAACAAGCACAGGTCTCTTTTCATACCCGAGTCACCCAGCACATAAAGGCTTCACGAAAAAAAAACCAACCAAAAAATAGAACAACATACATTCTGTGAGCCAGAGCTGTTAGAGGTGTCACAGTCAACACAGTGTATAGCAATGCCGTGCTGTAAAATCTTTGAAGGATTTCTTACTGTTTTTTTAAGAGCCTGGGTCACATATGGCTATGTAAAGAACAAAATTAAGACAATCAGAGTAAATCACAGAATGGTCAGGTTTGGAAAGGACCTCTGAGATCACCGAGTCCATCCATATGCACACAAAAAACCCCTACAGCCTCAGCCAGCAGAGCATGCCCTGAAGTGCTGCATCTCCACCTTTCTGCAATGCCTTCAGGGCTGGTGACTCCACCACCTCCCTGGGCAGGCTGTTCCAGTGCCTGACCACCCAGTGAACCAGACCACAGACAAAATCTGTGTCACCTGTATACATATACAGTACAGAGGGAAAAACATGAAATGATGAAGAAGAGGAAAAAATTAAAATACTTACTTTTCGACTAGCAAAGGCTTACTTAGCAAAGAGAAAGATGTCAAAGAAAATCTGCTTCCCAGCAGGATTTATACTGGGCTAATTCACTTACTGTACATCAGAACTGTCAGAAACAGCCTAATCTTTTATTACTTTCCTGAGCAGGTAACATCTAACTGACCTAAATCAATTTTTGTTGCACGCTTTTTAAGGCAGCAATGTTTCTCACAAATCTGGGAGTTCAGAATAAAAGATCACCCCTGAGTGTAAGAAGCAGATTAGTTTTATTGATTATTCATTTGCTTCATTAATTTTATTCCTGGAAGGAGTGTCATATTTGCATAAATAAATGGTCATTATGATTGTGTCAGTAATATGTAAGGCAAGGCCCAAAACAAAGTCAAAGAAATTGTCTTACCTTCCATTTTATTTTTTCTGCCTTTGTGTCTTTTTCCACTGAAATCAGTGGGAGTTTTGATACACAACAAGTCAACGGGAGCAGAATTTGATCTTTTATTAGCACATTGTTATGGACTCTCTGGGAACAGCAAATTTGAGTTTGGAGGCATGAACATAAATTGGGGAAAGGTTGGGGTTTTTTAATTGGTTTTTTGGCTTGTGCTCAATGTTCAGGTTTAGAAAATCCCTGAACGAAAGAAGTCTTTGAAATCCTGAAGATTGGGGAAAAAAAAAAAAGAGTAAAGGCTCTTTACTGGGAAATAAACATTGTCTCCAAGATAAGGAAGAGTCAGAGGTGTTTCATTCATTGAAGAACGGCACAGGAAATTCAAATGATGCTACAGAAGCCTGGCAGTTAAGCCATCAAGTGTGCTATTTAATACTGCCTCATGCAGTCATTTTAATTTCAGATTTAGATAATATGACAGAGAAGTCTTGTTCGTGTGTGTATATATATATATATGTATTTATATGTAGGGCCTGATTTCTATGTGCATACAGCAATTTCCATCTAAATAGCTACGTGCAGACTCAAAACACGGAGCAGTGCTCTGCGTATTTTCTCCTGCTATATAGCAATGGTGCAATCTGTGTGTCTGCTGTAGTCTGTGTGCCTGCTGTAGTCTGTGTGCCTGCTGTAATCTGTGTGCCTGCTGTAATCTGTGTGCCTGCTGTAATCTGAATGTCTTTCCCATGAGTATATTCACATGGACAGGTACCGTATCTTTCTGTCTCTCATTCTTCTAAAGGCGAGAGGAGCCACGCAGTGAGGTGTATTCAGCTGTATTCAGCTCTGTGCATCTTTGGTGACTTCCCACCTCTCTGCCAACACAGCCAGCATCTTAACATCTTGATTTGTGTGGCTATGACATTGGATTTCATCCCTTCTCCTCTGTGCCCATCACTGTTCACAAGTGCCAGGTGTTAGTGTGCTCCACTACATCCGTAATTTATTTCCAAGCACTTAACAATCTCAGAGAAGCAAAAATCCGTGGGCACAAAAACCCCACTTTTACACCAAGGAAGCTCAGTGTAGTTGTAGTATTTCTTTATGCGTGCTAGGGGCTGAGAAACCACATTTACATGTCAGCAGCAAGTCAGCTACGCTTCGGGGCAGGTTAGCAAAGCCAGGCCGACCGTCTCGTGTCTCCACCTTTCAAGTTTGGAACAGGCCAGCCGTTCCCGGCATTCCGGTTTCACTCTTTGCATTGCCATGCTCTGGCGGGATGATGCAGTTCTTCCGAGGGAAAGCTATGCTGGTGGTGTCATTAATGATGTCATCTCTCCCCACTGCTTTTTACTCAGATGTATGCATCATATTTTTTTAGGAAGAGCGGGTAGAAAAGAATTGAGTTCGATAATGAGTTTCAAAGAAAGCACGAGTTCCACAAATAAACAGGCCACAAAGATAGGAGATAAAACTGTGTTTTCCCGTTAGCAGTAGATTTCAGTGAATTTCACAAGACCAGCCAGTTACGTACTTTCATGGGCCTTTCTCTAATACCTTGGTCCTGATCTATTTAGACATTGATGTGCCTGAAGAGCTGTAAATCTCAGCATCAGTAGTGAAAACTTAGGTGAACACATGCCTACACATAATTCTTGAACAAAAATAAACCCAAAGAATTCTGTCTTTACCTTTTCTGTTTTGCCATTTGCTATAGTAAATACTGCATAGTCCCCTTTCTTCTGGCTAGGACGGGTGAAGTATCTGGCAGGCTAAAACTCTGAGAAGCAAGTTGGGCTGTCTGTACCAGAACAGAAGTTCATCCAGGTCGTGTGCCGTGGCCAGCAGTAGCCAGGAGTGTTCGTGGACTGATGCACAAACAGGGCAATCATATGTTGATCATCTCTTTGGCAGACTCACCCCCTCAGCAGGTGTTTTTGAATCACAGATTTCCTGAGCCACGGGTAGTCTCTTTGATTTTAGCATGTCTGATGACTTTTGGAACTCCTGTGAACTACAATATCTTGTGCAAAGGAATTTCATAGCTCAATTATGCACCTTCTTTTGTTTGCCTTGAACCTGCCACCTGCTAGTTTTATTTCCCGCTACCTCAATTTCTGAACTGGGAGGCAGACAACAGCCACTTCCTTTTAAACATTTTAAGGACAATCATGACTATAAATACCTTCATTATACCCTTCCTCAGCCGTGTCTTTTCCAGACACAGAAACGGTCATCTCTGTAGTTTTTCTAAAGAGGAAAAACGTTCCAGGCCTTTCAGCATCCTGTACCGTTTCTTCGTGGACTATTGTTTTGAGATGTAGATGATGACAAGAGCTCCAGTCACTGTTCAGCTACGGGGACCATACAGGTTTATATTGAGGGTCTGAGATTTTCCTTCCAACCATGAAGTTATGTAGCTTTAGTATTAGTGGCACTGGGCAGATAAGAGTGCACAGAATTCCCATTAAGAGATACTGCGCGCTCTTGGCGACAGCAGAAATGATCTTGCTTTTTTTGGCCGCATGATTTTGGGTATAAATACACACACACACAACTATTTAATGAATTCAGCAGAGCTGCACAAAGGGCGTTGTGTCAGGAGAACAAGGCACACACATCCCATAGGACATCTGTCCCACAGCAGGAGACGCTTCTGTCGTGGAAGTGCTCTTGGGACCAGGTTCAAGTCAAATTCAGAACAGGGAGAACTTCCTTGGAACTGCGAAAGAAGTGCCGCTGTAGTAGCATTGTTACACGTGCCTTTCTTTACCCTGGGCCAAGGTTTGTGGGAAGAGGCATTACCTCTACATTTCTCTAATTGTATCAGCTGATCTAATACATGTTTTAGTTCATGGTCACCTTCTGAATAAACCCTTCAGACTTTTCCTGACAGGACAGTTGCCAGCAGAGGTCACCATTGCCAGTTTGAAAGGACTCGAGCTTCCTTAGCTTTTATTGGACTGAGATTTGAGGGATAGACAAGTATTTCTAAACCTACCAATCCAGCATTGACTTTTGGTATTAGAATGTTGAATCTTTTGGAGTGAGAGCATTCATTTTATGTACACTTTATTTTCTATCACTAGAGTTTGTTCTTGAAATATAGACTAAAAAAAGGGCAGAATTATGTTAACGTCTAAAAATTAGCAATATTTTTTCCAGACGCTGTTAATTTAATTCAATGAATAGTACTTATTTGTATTCTGTATCTCTTAGTCCTAAAAGCATTTCGTAAGGAAACAGAAAACCAATTAATAGAATTTGCATTTAAAGGAACATTCTTATAGGGCCAAAGCCATGGAGCAGTAGGGGAATTTATGGGACTTAATCTATTGATTGAAGTAATCTAGTTTTTAAATATATTCTATCTGACCCTCATTCTAGGTAACCCATTAAAGAAGGACAATTTACACTTGAAAATGCTAATCTGAATACATATTTTATGTATTTTTCTGACTTGTTTTTTTTAAATGAGCATCTGAGGGTGATTAGGTAGACTGTCTGGTTACTCTGTGTACCAGTTGTTTACTTCGCATATGGGTTAGAATGATCCTTCAGGCTCATTATAATTCTCCACTCAACTTAAATTAAGACATCTGAAAAGGTAATTTAAGCTTTTGATTGAGAAAAGGGACGCTGCTTAGCTTAGAGGATGAGAAAAAGAAAGGCACAGGAACTGTCTTTACTGTGAGGCTGACAGATCCCTTCAGGGTGAGCAGCTGGGATTGATCGAGATGTGAAATCACTATTAGTCTACTGCACAGATTCATCTGCAGGGCTCCTCTCCAGACCTTACTGGCATTTGTTAGAAAATCAGTTATGTAGATATTTACTTATTTATTCATATATTTAAAGGCCAAATCTTTCATATCACACTCCGGTGAGCACCCCCGTTTCTTTGGTTCTTCATTGCGTCACTGTAATTTCTTTGTGAAAAGGCAGAAGATACTGTCATCTTCTGAGTTTCACAAAACTGTCTGAAATGGTGGTTGTCAGGGTTATTTCAAAAAGCCCGTTTTCCATAATATCTGAAACACCTCAGAAGTGCAAAAAGTAGGAACCTTCAGGCAAGTTAACTCCCTCTCTGCTGTCTTTTTGCAGGTAATTACCACGTTTTATTTTGGCTTAGTAAAAGATTGCCCAAAAGACTTTATTGTGATACCCTAATGCATGAAAACATCCATAAATTATCTGTCTAACAGTTAGAGAGCAACTTCGAAGCTGTCACAACTTGGAAAAACCAGCCTGACAAGCACCCTCACTTTCGCTGTTTTTCTAAAACTTTTTGAGCATATAAGGAGAATTTCAAGGGAAGGAAGCAACCGAAGCACAAACCCTTTTTGTTCTCAGCCCACAGATCCCTTCTGTCTCCTTGACAGGGGTCCCCATTTCTGTCTCTGACTGGTGTATCAGGTAAAACAGTGTTAGCACTGGATATAAATCAACAGATACTGTGCGTTCTACCCTGTCACAGCCGGGCATTTCTGAGCTTTTCCCAGTGGACATCCCAGAGGGAACAGTCTCCAGTGAATACTGCCTGTTGATAAAAGGCTCCTGCCTTGGGCCAGTCATGCTTTCATTTATCTATTTACACGCAGGCATTTACCTATGATTTACCTATTTATTCCTATTAGTGAAGAAAGAAATAAAGGAGTTCTTATCTAGAGTAGAATTGGCANCCTTAATATTTAGAACAAAGACAGCAAAGAATTCTTGTAGAGATGCAGCTGCTGTAGAATGCAAATAAAACTTCTCATATAGCTGGTTAAAAAGAATCATACTTTGGTTTTGCTGAGATTAAGCTGTTCTTACTGAGGATGTTTTTCAAGCTCGAAGCTTAAACCCAGATCCTTTACCAACACCTTCCAGATGTGCGGGCAGTTTTAACCTGCGATTGTAGATGCCATTCCCGGTTTCACTACACCCCGCTTTTCTGGCAAAGGCTGGTTTTTTAAGCGGCGAGCGCTCAGGAAGAGTGAAAAAGACCGCAGAGCAGAACCACACCGGCCCATTTGGAAGACGCCAAACTTCCCCAACTGGTGCAGCGGCAGCCGCGTCGCTTTGTGAAAAGGCACTTGCTGTGGGGTCACTCACCTCAGAGCGGTACCGCTGGGCGCCGGGGGTACCGGGGGTCCGGAGGGCTGTGCAGGCTGTTTTGCGGTCCTCGGCCACTTTCCCGCTGCAGAAGAGCCATTCACCTTCCCTCTGCCTTCCCAGCCTCATTCACCGCTCCCGGCTCCGCTGCCCGCACTGACTCACGAGCGGAGCTCCCCCTGGGTCCTAGCGCTGTCACCGCCCGGGAGCTGCACGGCCTCGGAGGAATTCGGCCCTTGGCGTGGTGCCGCGGCCCATGCCGCGATGCGCAGATGTGCAGTGAAAGTTTCAAAGCCTGCCCTGCTTGGATGACTGTGCGCACATAATGCTGAGAAACCCCTCCGGCTTCCCGGTTCCACTGTCAAGAACCGAAACCTGCTTTAAGGGACGTTTTGTCTTCAACCTTCCTGCTTTCCCGCTTCATCTTTGCACTCGATTTAAAGATGAGAGCTCACAGACAGAAACTCCCAGCCTCCTGATGAATGGGTACTTTTAAAAAGGATCTCTAGAGCCCTTTACTCACGTCATCAGGCTATAAACAAACCTATAGGAACTACTCACGTCATCAGGCTATAAACAAACCTACAGGAACACCAATAGTTAACTGGTGAAGCCCTGGACTACCTTCCCTGCAAAAATTTTACAGTCCCCATGCATTATCAGGTGTCTTTAGCAGGTGTCAGCCAAATGCTCATGTAGGGTAGCAGAGACATATTTTACCCTGACTTGGAGCAGAGGAAAAGATTATATAAGAACCCTTCCAGCCTTAATATTCTGTGTTTAACATGCTTACCTTAAGCAACGAAAAGATACGGGAATATATTCCCTTCTGTTTGTGGAGGAGGATTAAATACTTTACAGGGAAACAGCAGAGCGTTCTAAGCACTGATAAATATAGGAAATAAATGCAAAGGGGGAAAATTCCATAAGATAAAAAAACCCCAGCAAGCTGGCTAAAAACTCTCAAAGAAGTTGGCTGGCTCTGCAGAGAATTGTGCAGCAATTAGAATTTCGTAGTTCTTACTCTGGCGTAATGTGACCTTCGTGACACATCTGAAAAAATGGAAATTGTCCTCCATTGAGAAGCAGACCTACTGTATTTGATCTTTGTGGAAATGACCAGACGTTTTTTGATTCCATCCAGAAGAGGGCAGCCACATGGAGAGACTTGTCCTAACAGTCCTTCGGGGAAGGGCAAGATGTGCAGAAGATGTGGAGCAAGAAGGCAAAGGGGCTTTGAAGTTACATTCCTTATTTTGCCGTATGGATTATGCTGCTTTCTGAACCTGAAGCAAGCATATCTTCAGATTGTATTAAAACTACTAAACAGACCTTAAACTTCTTCCATGCAGCGCTGAAGGTAACAGTGGCTTCAGTGCTAGGCTGTTTCTTGGAGATGGTGTGCATTTAAAATTGCCTGAAATACCCTGAAGAAAATTGCAGCGCAAAATGCTTGATGCAAGTGCTAACATTACCTTCCTGGTTTGCTGGGATTCTGCAGATTGCTTTGTTTTTCTAAAAGCAAAACACTTTCCGTACGTGATAGGAGGCACAGGCCAAAGTGTGGTGCCTTCATTTGCACAGCCAGTCGGAGCTTCTGAAAGTTTTGCCTGTAAAACTTGACCTCGGGGTTTGGCCTTAGCTTCATATTTCATTGCAGAGATGCCAGGCTGTTGGTGTGTGGAGCGTTTGTCTCTCCTCATTAGAATATCCTCAGATTAGGACTTTGTGCTGGAAAATTGGGAAGAGCATTACAGCCCGTTGTGACTGCAGCAAACGGCATCAAACCGGAGGTGGCAAAGAATAAGAAGTTGGTTTTTTTCTTTACTTAAAAATTATTGCACACTTGTGTTTAGCATCTCTACAATTGATTTCTTGGCAAGAACTGTCTGTTTTTTCTTACAGCTGGGGTCACAAAAGCTTGTTTGGACGTAGTAATGACTAATCTACTGTACCCATACTTAATCTGTGTCACAAGTACTTGCTTCTGTCATGAAGAAATCCTCCTCTTGTACCTTGTTCTTGGACCTCTTGGGTTTACACCAGCAGGCTGATACAGGCAAGAAGCAAGACAACTGTGACAGTCCCTGGGAAGAAGCCCTGGCTTGTGTCCTCCTTCCTTGGTTCCCATCTAACCCAAACAAACAGGGTTTCTCTCTTTCGAGCTCAGCGGCACTGCACAGACGAATGCCTGATCCCGGGTGGGCTGCTGTGTTCCAGGCTGAGGGACCCAAAGCACTGCACAGGGGTCATGGTTCTTTCTCTTTTAGCAGTGGTCTGAACATTTGGTTTAAAAGAGAAAAGTCTTGCTTCCTGTACGGTTGCTAACCTTTTGTTCTCCATGAGCTGAGGATTTTCATGCTTTGGCAGGTCACTGCCTACAAGATGAGGGGCTGGTAGCGTCAGGCTGAGTAAGTATAAGATGTGCTCTGGGATCAGAGAAGAAGCTGCATAAAGAGAAGTTCTGTGGGCACAGAACTAAGGAATCCTGGCTCTCTACAGATTTGCATCCACTTACTTCTTTGCCTCTATAATTTCACGACTCCCATGATCTCTTTCAGGTCTCCCAGGTCCTGCCCTTGGGCCACACCAACCCCATGGATGGCTACAGGCTGGGGGAAGTGTGGCTGGAGCTGCCTGGCAGAAAAGGACCTGGGGGTGCTGCTATTTTTAAAATCTTGGCACTTTAGAGAGGTGTCGGGCCGCTGAGAAAGGGGCCCACAGAGCATCAAACAGTCTTCAGAGGTCCTGTAACAGTACAGGGAGATGGGATGAGCCTAACAGGTTTTATTGGCTTTAGAGACACTTACTTACATGTGTGCAGGTGGACAGTTACATTCAATACTTCCTTGTCATACGAACTCTCTACATGAAAAAGGATGTATAAAGATTAACCCGCTTTCCCTAGCTGTCCAGGAGGTGCTTTGATGTGAATGCAGGGCAAGTTCTAAACATCTCAAATGAGGCATTCAAAGTGTAAGACAGTGTCTGTTTTACCTAAAAGAATATTTATCATTTCTAGTTTTAAAATCTTCCGGAAAACAGAACATAGCTATCTTGTTTAAACTTGTTTGAGAGCTCTCTTCCTAAGGCTGAATTGAATGTAAGGAGATATTAAACTTTTCCCTTAATATTCAGCTGGAGGGAGCTTGCTCGGGTTTGGCTGAGTAGAAGTTAACCAAGATGTTGGAAGGAATGATGGCAACACAAATTATCTTCTCATGTTATTTACAAAAGAGCAGATAGAGGAATTGAGTGGTTATTTGTCTTTATTAGTTTGTGTAGCATTACTTTGTAGTATGTATGGTAGAAGTTGCTAGAAAAAAGCAGCAGCTCACTTTTGGGTCATGAATAAATAGGTCAGACAAACAAATTCATTACTGATGGACTGTAGGACTCAGTCTCCTGTAAATATTTTCTTAACTGTTTCTGTCTCGTGGCTTCACAGTTGGGTCGATAACACATACAGAATGCAGCTCGGCTGCCCCGGAAAATCCATCTGTTCCTGATGCATTTCCAATACGCTGCAATTCAAACTGAACAGGGATTGGAAATGTTCATTTATGGTGAATTATGGAAGTGATTTGCACTCGTGTTTTCTTTCTCTTCTGGTTAGTTCTATAGTGAAACCATTTTACTAGCGGTGAAAACACGTCAAAACCCCGAGCTTGCTAAAGGTAAAATGTCTGTGGATAGTTCAAGTGCTGTTACAGACAGAGAGTGTAATTCTGATGGCAGTGACATACAGACACAGGGCAGCCATGAGGAAAACTTAACATTACTCTTCACACTTGGCAGAGATTTTACCCGATAGTTGTTTGGAAAGATCTATAGTAACTACAAATATTTCTTGAACAAACAAGGCCCATAATTCTTTGGAATATCTTTTTTATTAACGCTGCTGGTTGGCAGTGAGGGTCAAATGAAAGCTATTTAATAGTATATGCCATTTGAAATATTGAAGGAACTATGGATTTTGAAAATCAGCCCTCACGTGTTTGTTTCATGCTCTTCTGTGAGAGGATAAAAGGCTTTTTGCAGCTTAGTGGCTGCCAAGTCTTTTTCACAGAACATAGCTTTTGGCACTTGGCTGAACCAGACCTGGGCTGAAGTCTGAATTCTCCTTGGAAATCATAAAGAGTCTGTCCATCAGAGTTCAGTAGTTGTGGACTTCTGTATGAGGTCTGTCTCCATGGACAAAAGCTCCTTTGATGCAGATCTATAAGGAGCCCACGTGATCTGTTGGACCTTTCATATCATCTCCATGACAGGAGCATTTCAAGACCTACCAAAATGCGTGCTTCCCCTGGGTTTGGGTTGGGGATTTTTTGGCTGATTACATGCCACTAACACTGCTAGCATTAGTCTGTCTAAGCTCCACAGAGCGTGACAGCAGTAACCTTTTTTGGGGGGGGTATCAGCATTGTCAGTGAAGCTCGTAGCAGTTTAAAGACTCACTCGCCTAACGTCAGCGTGAAGGAAGGACTGGATGTGCCACCTGTGGCTAGAGCATCATTTGGAGATTCCCTGGGAAACCATGGCTTCCAGCATGCTCCGCTGCTTGCTCCAAGCGGTTTGGGAGCAGAGAGAGGAGCTGACTCCGGCACAAAATGACTCCTCTCTACTCTGACCTATGAAACGGGCCTGATTTTTTCTCTTCTTGCTCTCTGCCTCTCTTCTGCCATGCTCTAATAGAAACTATGTCTTCTTGTCAAAGTCTGGTTTCATCATGTGTGCACAATGTGCACTGAGATAATGAGGATAACTTGCCAGTACGGCCATACTTTGCTCATGACCTTTGGAGTTGGCTGCTGCTTAAGGGATTTTAGATCCACAGGGGATGAGTATTATAATCTCATCCTTTTTGCTGTGTTAGTGGGCAAATGACATATAGAATCATAGAAATGCAAGGTTGGAAAGGACCTACAAGACCATCCAGTCCAACCATCCTCCTGTCACCAGTACTACCCACTGAGCTACTAAATCTTGTCTGGTAGCACTTCATCCAGATGCTTCTTGACCACTGCCAGGGACAGTGACTCCCCCACCTCCCTGGGGAGGCCATCCCAGTGCCTGACCACTCTGGGGGAGAAAGAGTTTGTCCTGAGATCTCATCTAAACCTCCCTGCATTTGACTGCTGGGGGTGGGACATTTTAAAACAGTTTAAAGAACGTGTCAGTTGGAGGGACCCTCCCCTGACACCAGGAGACTGACAGGATGGACTCCTCACCATCTCTGTCTGCAGTATCTTGTCTTTAGTGATAAATCTTAAAGAAGCCCAGGGCGGGGGGAGGAATCTGAAAAGACGTGCAAATGATTGCATTTAAAGCAAGGCTTTAAAAGTATTTCCTGTCATACTCCTCTTCCAGGACCCGAGCTCTATATTGTGTAACGACAATAGAACTGGTGAAAGTGTAAAAAGCTGGGACTTCCTGCCAACCTTACAACTTGTCTTTGCTACTAAAAAAGGCAGTGAACTGGGAGGGGATGTCAAAGAGTGAATTGCTCTGCATTTGCCCTGTTTCTTGCACTTGTTTTCTCCACATCTTCTGAACGCTGTTGGAGACAGAACTCCAGGCCAGAACTACCTTTGGGCTGAGCCAGTGTGGCTCATTTTTACGTGTCCTGGGCTTTCCTACTTTGTGCGCTACTGTGGGACCACAAGTATTAATGGGGATGTGAGAGGGACTGGGGAATACCAGCCTTTCAAGAGAAATAACGAAAGAGCTGTAGTAGAGGTGTAGGACACTGCAGAAGATGGAGTAAGGTGGTTGGAGAGAGGCCAGGTGAGATGAGGACAGAGGCAATCAGGAGAAGCAGAAGGCTGCTGGTAACCACAGCCACCCTGTTGGTACAGGGAAACATTAAAAGGTGCATGTGCTGAATGATGGGTTTGTGTGCTGCACGGATCTACATGAATAGCAGCATTTTCAGTGGACTGGCAGGAAGAGGGAGAATCTTGGGGGAAAAAAACCCACCTGTTTCTTTTGTCAAATCGAGGGATTGGATCAAGCCTTGAAAATGGGAAAAGCCTTGCGTTTTGGGGACGCTTTCTTGCACACACCCCCTCCCAGAAATACTGTGAGGAGGCTCTGTGGCACTGTCAGGGGACTTGAGATGCTGTAAGGTGAAAGTACATCGTACGAATCCAAGTGCAGGTTTAAAACATGCAGCTGTAGCATCAGTTGGAAATGCTCTCTGCATGCACAGGAGGAATCCAAACCAATTTGGGTCTGAAGAAAGCAGGGTTTACTCCGGGACACAATGTGCAGCGTTTGCAGATCATTGGGCAGCTCAGTCTAGTACAGATCATGCCTTTTTATGGGGACATTCCAGCTCCAAAGAAAGCAAATTCTTCTGAAACACATTGTCTTAGTTAAACTTTTAATATGTTTTGATATTCTAGCAGCAGCCTTATATAATGTGATGGTGTAGTGCTCAGCAAACAAAAACTTGGGCTGCGTGCAGTTGAAGAATTGGAGCCTATGGATGGAGTGGGTATACTACCAGTACGGGATTTACACAGTATCTTATACCAGGAAACAATGGGTTAATGACCTTGCTGGCACTGCCTCAGGTCTAGCAAATTAGAGAGTTTTAATGAGAATGTGGTTGTGGAAGCAGTGGCAGAAGGCTGGTGTTTTGGGTGGCTCATCTTGAGCCCATTATGAAACTCACGCGGGCCCTCTTGGGATGGCAGGAAGAACCCCACTTCCACCAGAGGATCCCCGAGCAAGAGACTAACTAGGTGCTAACCCAGATGTCAGTCTTATCCCTCCTTTCCTTGATGCAACGCAGATGTCATATCCTCTTTCCAAACACGAAGAAGATAAGGATAAAGCAGTCGTTGCCATGGAAAGGAGTTTGGATCGTCTGTCCTGTGATTGCGGTTCAGAAAGCCGTGCAGATAACCAGCGTCACTGAAGGTTCTTGCCTCCTTTGGTCTTTGTTCTTCTCAACTGAAGGACCGTGCAGTGCAGTTGGTGACGAGACATGGAGGTGTAGCAGCCCTGTACGTAGCATCATGCCTGGCTTCTGCATGAATATCCAAGATCTGCCGTCTTAGAGGCTTGGTGCTGCAGGAGTTCCTGCTGAATGCTATGTGTCTTGGCACCCTTCTCCTTGCCGTGCTGAGATGCCTTTGAAATACTGATCCACGTTACGTTTTAAAACTGTTCTTAATTCTGCAAGAAGTGAGAGTTGTTATTTTGGGTTTTCCTTTCCTTACTGTTCTCCTCAGGACACGCAAATACGATTTTACGTTCCATTTGTCATTCCATAAGCCTTTCCAAAATGTCTGTCATTCCAAATGCACGCGGTCAGATGGGTAAAGTAATTCTGCTTGGAAATTAACCAAGGAATTGTAAGTGTAACTGTATTAAGAGCAGAACTCAAACTTAGAAATCTCATGTAATACATATGCTTTATGTTTTCTGATAAAGACCAGCTACTAAGGAGTTCTGGAGGTGCAGGGTAACTTAGGGGACGGTCAGAGTGCCTCCTGTGTTCTTCAGCTCTGATCTTGAGTTTATACATGCAGCTCTTTAGTGGTCCCTCAGCCCCAAACTTGTAGTCACAGTGAAAAGTTGTGTGCACACCTTTGTTGTTTTTCATCATGGGTTTTCTGTTTACGTGCAGCCTGTCAGTGCCTTAGCTGCTTGAACTGTCAAAAAGCACATGGCACTCTTCACCCACTGTCTTTTTGGAATGGAACCATGCCTTGGTGACAGCCCTGCTAAATAAAAAAGGGCATTGGTGAACTGTAGTTTGCATGGGAGGATGGAGAACAGGGAGATACTGAATTGAAGCTTATGGTCCATAGTCCTGGCTGTTGGTAAAGCGTCAAGTGATTCTTCATCCATGTTTGTAAGCCTTAGCTCCTGGAGTCTTAAAGGCATTCTCCAGGTAAAGCAGGAAAAAAAACCCAAAGGGCGATGCAAGAGTGCTGTTCTCAAGGAGGAGGAAAGCACTATGGCTCGGTGGATGCTTAACTTAAGCACAGGGAAGGCAGGGCATGTATAGACTTTGCCCAGTGCTGAAGTGGAAGAGAACTGTTCCTCTCGATTTTTAAATGTCTCCCTTTCTTTCAGAATTATATTCACTGTTGTCATGCCTTTACAAGTCTAGCATTTAAGTGATTAATTTATTTAAATTATGTACACGGTGCATTGATGAGAGACTTCAGACCAAGTTCTAGCCTGACTGGCAAAGGAAGTACTCATCTAAGAGGTGACTGATGGCAACTTGTCCCACTCTGTTAAGTTTCCTCTGTGACTTCTGTGTCCAAAGTGAGTTCTTCAAAACCTCCAGCTCTCCTGATGTTTGAACCTGTTGCTGGGAACAAGAAAATTTCTCTTTCCCAACGTTCTCCTTCTCACATTGCCCTTATTGCAAAGAAGAGCTGCGTGAAAGGGAGAGAAACCCGAAGCAGAACAAAAAACCCGCCCAACACAACCTTCATTCCAGAGTCAAATTTGCAATGAGAGTCTTGGAGTCTATTTTTGTCCAATTCCATTTGGACATAATTCAAGAATTTGATTTTTCCCATTGCTTTGCTTTGTATTGTAGTTGACTCTGAAAGCACAGGCTACAAACCAGTGCCGAACCACAAAATACAATTAAAGCACAGGCTCTAAGCAGGGAGGAGAAACCAATGGGTGGATTATTCTATCAGCTCCTGTTCCCATGATCTTCTTATCTTATCCTGCCCTGCTAGAAGAGCTGTTGGGAAGTGGAGTAATTGTAAAATCAGATCAAACTGCTGCATCCTCTCAGCACATGGCAGAAAATTGGATCAATAGCACGAGCCTGTTCTTCTTTGCTTTCCTTCTAAGCAGCTGGACTACCAAATCCATCCACAATATGGAGGCTAATCTGGTTTTTAATCCACTGCTCTCCCACTAAGAAGTTAAACAACGGTGTCTGGAACGAGCATAGATCAGTGCAGACACCTCGTTGCTCAGGTGTATGTTTTACTGCTCTTAGATTCATCGAGCCACCGGGCCAGGCATTGGAAACAGGAATGTTTGTCAGTCATGAAATTCCCTGTGTGTTCCACCGAAAAAGAAAACCTAAGGCAGGAGGGAAATGTTCTAAAATGACAGGATGTTCCTGCTTTCATCATGCAATGTCACTTTTCCAGGTTGAAAACTACCTATTGATATAGGGATTATTTTAAAAAGTGGATTGGCAGCCTTCATTTTGAAAAGGCCAGGAGCAAAAAAATTTCTCTGGTACTCAGTAGTGGCATGAAATGGGTTTGCTCACGGGAAACAAGATGTGTAAACCCGTGTGGGTAGTCCTGAAGCGTGGAATTGCCAGAAGGTTGGAGGAAAAAAGGGCTGGTGGGTGACTCCCTTCAAAAACCTCACCGTTATGTGTTGTGCTGCAAAGCAGCAGACTTCTGACATCTCTGGTGTTAAACAAACTGAGACATTTCACTCTGGTAAATGCAATTTGGCAAACTCATGTACCTGGAATAACGGTCACCTCGGAATACCCGTGGTGTAGTTTTACAGGGTTAGTTCTGACCCTTCATTCCCCCCTGGAAACTTGGTCTCTTTGAAGGTTTGGGCATTTTAAACTGGGTTCAAGTGGGAGATACCAGTCTTTTGGTGTAGAGGTGGGAGCTGTAAGGTGTTTGGGGTGTGACATGGCCTGTGATGTCCTGCAATAATGTCCTCTGTTCTCAGACCCTCCTGTGCACTCAGAGCGTGCCAGTGAGAGTAGTGTCAGGGTCTGCCTTCCGACATAGATGGATAGACAGAAGGAACGTTGCTCTTAAGTAGTTTCCTGACAGTACATTGTCTCTTTTAAGCACCTACAAGCAACCACGAACATTTCTTCCCCTCTGCACTTCTTTCAATAGATGTATTTTGGTAGCAGAGAGGGGGAGGTGGAAACTCCGCTGTGCAGTAGCCACAGAAGCTGATCTACCACCGAGCAGGCACATGGCCAAGGGGATGCACGGGCATATATGCAGACAGCCAGAAGGACAGATGTATCAAATCAGATTTATGAGGTCAGTTTTCCCAGCCAATAAAGTCCAGATTGCTGTCTGCCCTGTTATAACCTTCCTGTGTTTAAATGGATGTGAAACAGATAATCCAGCCTTTGGCGGGAGCAACTCTGATAAAACACAAACATTATTTCTGTAGCCGCATAAGATTATTTTTCCAATTCGGCAGAAAGATTGACTTGAAGATTGTTAAAGAGGTCACAGTATTTTTATACTGGTTGTGTGTGAAGAAAAATTTTCTCAGTCCAGGGATGGGACCCAGTGTGCTTATTTAGTAGAACGTAGCGGAAAGGAAATGTATGTCTGACTGCAATGCAGCACCGGCAGATCTGTCCTGAACAAACACACCTAAATGGTATCCATGTTTCTAACTGTGAAGTAACCCAGCACCACCGGGAGCTTTGTGAGCTTTACTCTCAGATGGAACTGACTCTGTCTGCCTAGGTATTTTGGGTTTGTATGTTTGGGAATCTGTAATGGATTGGAAGAGCCCTGAGCTCAAACGCCCGTGGCTCAAAGAATGGTCCTGAGCCCTGGAACAGGCTGGTGTTTCCTAAAGGTTCCCACCGCCTCACCCTGTGGCGCTGACAGCAGAGCTCAGGACTGTGCCGTGTGTGGTTCCTCACACTGTGCCCCTGAAACATTAGGGGAAGTTTGGGTGGTGTGGGTTTGGCCACAGCACCTGATGCTGGGCCAGGAAGCGCCGGTTTCACGGGAAGGTGGCCCGTGCACGCAGACACATACGGTCTGTCTCCTGAGCTGCTCAAGAGGTTGCTCACAGAATGGGACAGTATTTGGAGAACTTTTCATCCTGACACATAATGATAACTGAGCATGTTCTTCTCCTGTACCCATAACATCAGACACATACGTCCCGTTATGGTGGTGCAGTGCTGGTTATCTCCAGTATAGCCATCTGAAGCATAAAGCCCTTTTTTCCCTTTAATTTTGGTAAAACAAAGCAGGTTTCTATCCCATAAAATTATTTTTCTCAGCAAACAAACCGGAATTCTTCCAATATTGTTGTTTGAATCTTTATTTACTTATCCTATGGGAAAAAAATGCAAATTAAAATATGAATGTTACATGCAAGACACTTCAAGAAGATACTGAAATTGAATAGTAAAAATAGCTTTCTGATGGGAATATTTTAAATAACATTGAACATAAAGGCTCATTGGCAGTGTCAATTGCCAGCTGCAAAAACATACAGCATTAGGATGGGAAACATGCTAGGAAGAAGTAGGCACTTGGGAAGGACACATTAGTAAAAATACTATTTTTATTTAAAGGTCTATGCAGTCAAAGTTCATCTTCCAGTGTTTTCTAAAGATTAGAGTTCCAGTGACATTGAAACTTTTGGTCCAAACACATTCCTGGCATCATATTGTCCTCACCACGATCAAATGAGAAGAAACTACTGCATTATATTAAAACTTATCCTTATTGTGGATTTCACAGGTTTTTGTTGTTGTTGTTTTGCATTGTAGAGCTGCAAAAGGCAATGACAATTAGTGCCCCTAGAAAGTGGTGGCTTATGGTGGTTGTTAAAGCCAGGATGCCACATGGAAGCTGTTAGAGAAAAGAAACAGTGAAGGCAGATAATTCAGATTTCAAGTTTTCCAAAGCTGACACTAAAGTGAAACGTTCACTGTGGCACCGTGTAGCTCATGCGCGGGGAAGGACCGATGTCCTTGACATTACAAACACGTTCACAACTTGTCTAATAGTGTGACCAGCAGACGTAGGGAGGGTGTTGTCCCCCTGTGCTCAGCACTGGGGAGGCCACCCCTTGAGTCTGGTGTCCAGTTCTGGGCACCTCAACACAAAAGAGATCTGGAGGGGCTGGAGCGAGTGCAGAGGAGGGACATGGAGCTGGGGAAGGGCCTGGGGCATCAATCTCATGAAGGAGCTGGGAGTGTTTAGATTGAGGAAGAGGAGGCTGAGGAGAGACCTCATCACTCTCTACAACTGCTTGAAAGGACATTGCAGAGAGGTTGGTGCTGGTCTCTTCTCCCAGGGAATAAGCCGTAGAAGGAGAGGGAATGGCTGCAAGCTGCAGCAGGGTAGGGTTAGGCTGGCCATGAGGCAAGACTTCTTCCCAGCAAGAGTGGTCAGAGCCTGGACTGGGCTGCCCAGGGAGGGGGTGGAGTCCCCATCCCTGACCGTGTTTCAGAGTGGATGAGATGTGGTGTTGGGGGATCTGGTGTAGGGGAGAGCTTTGTCAAGTGTGGCTGATGGTTGGACTCCATGATCCCAAGGGTCTTTTCCAACCTGGATGGTTCTAGGATTCTATGATTCTGTGTCTTTGGCCTGAGTTCACCTCTCCTAGACAACTGTAGATACTACATGAAATGAATGGGTTCAGCACCTTACCACGTGTTTGGTATATTTTTTTGGAGCTACTGCTGGTGACCCTTTGCCATTATGTAGGAGGTTTTGCTCTGATATCTCAAATATCGTGTCATTTCTGTCAAAATCATAGAAGTCTGTCAGTCTCCATCATTTGAGAGCTGAATCTTGTCAGTACTTTGTTGGAGGATCTCCATGAAGCAGCATCACCTCTGCATTGGGGTTCAGCTTCCTTTGTAGGTCTGCCCTTTTTCCTTTTCAGTCCTTCCATACAGTAAGATGACTGTGGGTTTGGGTGTAAGTCATCATGTACCACATTTTCAGGCTGTCCTCTGGCATCACCACAACGTGCTGACAGAAATTGATATACATATGAAAAATCCCATACTAAATAGACGTAATTAAAATAGCCACAAGTTATCCCCATCCTGCTGCAGGTTTTGGTTTTCTGGGTGCAGGAAACAAAAGAAAAGGATCCAGATGCTTTGCCTGCTCAGGTTAAAATGTCATAGTTAAACGATGGTAAAAGGCTGGGGACGTAGTTGCTTGTGTTGGTTGACAGATAGGGAACTGAGCACCACTTCGAAGGCCTTCTGTTGCAAAGTGGATTTTGGAAGCTGAGGGTATTAGGCATGTTGGCAGAATCACACCAAATATTGCTGTTTTCACACCTCAAGGCAATGGTCTGGAAAGATTTTAAGTGAAGACATAGAGAGTTCAGTAGAACTATGATTGTTTCCATCAGCTGAGAGAGTAACTCCCCCGGACATTATTTGCAACACGGGTGAATTTTGATATTGCTATTTTTTTATTCATTTAGCCGTTTGATGATTTAACTTCCTCACAAATTATGTGTAAAATTAGAGTTTAGAATTGAAGTTTGTAGTCTTTCTGTAATCTGGTTTCCTCATAAAAGGCAAGGGCAGAGAAAGCGGAGAAGCTCCACAGTTCCTCTTCTCTTTCCTCTCCCGTTCTCTCTTCCCCCTGCCCGTTCTTTCTGCCACAGGACATGAACGGCAGCTGTGAGCTGTGGAGGAATACAGGTGTCTTTCTCTGAGGAGACACAGAATCACAAAATATCAGGGATTGGAAGGGACCTGGAAAGATCATCTGGTCCAATCCCCTGCTGGAGCAGGAACACCCAGAGCAGGTCACACAGGAACGCCTCCAGGTGAGTTTTGAATGTCTCCAGAGAAGGAGACTCCACAACCTCCCTGGGCAGCCCCTGCCAGTGTTCAGTCACTCTCACTGTGAAGAAGTTTTTCCTCATATTTAACTGGAATCTCCTCTGTTCCAGCTTGCATCCATTACCCCTTGTCCTATCACTGGATGTCACTGAGAAGAGCCTGGCTCCATCCTCCTGACACTCACCCTTTACATATTCAGTTTCTACTTATGGACAAAGCGTAATTCAGAGACTTGGTACAATCTGTGGATTTGTGAATCAGCTGTAAAACTAGTTATCTGCAGTAAAAGTTAGTCTCTCTGCCTGTGTACAGGAAATGTACTATTCTGTCTTCTAGCAAGTGATAAAAGCAATCTACTGCTAAAGTGTGTTTTTTTTCTTCTTGTTTTAGGGGACCTTGAAGTAAAATTTCACTTGTCCTTGCTGGGATGTCTCCATGTACAGAACTTCTCTGGTGACAGGTAAGTTGTAACTGCACAGCAATAAACATTCAACATTGCTACATAAACTCTTAACTACATAGAGCAGTACCTCTGTCTGGTGAAGAGTTTCATTACCCACATTCTGTGAGTGACCTGAGTGTATAAATTAAAAGTGTAACAAACTGTGGGTGAGTCAACACTCCTGAGTTTCGCTTCTCTTTGGGGTTTGCAGTGGGCTGAGGTTGTCCTGTGCTTGAAGCCTTTAGCACCGGAGACAGAGCTGCCAGGCAGGGAATGGCTGCTTGTTTGGAGTAAAAATCACGTAGTTATTGCTCAACAACTCATGTGCAAAATCCCCTTTAAGCTTAAAGCCTGGTAATGGAAAATGCACCTAAATAGAACCAGATAAAAACACTCTAAAATTTTCTACTCTGAAAGGATGTCAAAATCACAAGGATACGTTTCAGAAACTGAATTTCAGTACTGAAACTGCTGGGCTGTCGTGGTCCCTGAGAGTAGGGTCCTTATGGACTGAAATGATTCATTTAGAAGGTAGGCAACAAGATGTGAGGAAATAATCCATTTACAGGAAGACCTGCAGGGGGCTTGAAGCCAGGCTCATCAGCGTTGGTAAGTGCTGGGGAATGGGAAGATAACAAGGAGCCTCTTCTTTCATGGCAGGCTCAAGCCTTCAGTCTCCCTTAGGAATTAGAGAAGGGTGTTGTTAATTTAGGTGTCAAACAAAAGGAAAGATAAAGGTCAGGGGAGGTAATGTGATGTGCCAGGATGAAAAAAACCAAACGCAACAAACCCCACAAACACACAAAACCCCCCTAAAAACCTGATTTTACATTTATAGTAGTTGGCTCTGAGCTGACTATTAAAAATCAGGAAAATTACTTCTAGGAGTCATTGGAGGGTTTCACTCTGAATTACTCTGTGGTGTTGGAAAAAAATCAAGGTGACCTGGAGAATAAATTGTGTCACTGAAAATTCCCCATGCACACGTGGCAGTTCTGTTTCCACTGCTTCAGAATGCAGATAGTAGACCTGGATAAGGTTTGAAGAAGAACGATGAGGACAATGAAGAGCATGCAATTATTCTTCTTGCAGATGCAGCCTAGTCTGGAAAGGAGTAAAATAATGGGGAAAAAGGCAGACATCTGAGAGAAGTCATGAGAGACATTGCAAAGGTAATGCTAGCGTGCTTTCTCCAACATGAGAAGTAGGGGGCAACAAAAGCCACTCTCAGAGTAAAGAGAAGACGACTCTTCCTCTTCCTGGTGCGTTATGAGCAGCAGGAACTCACCGTTCCTGTTGAGTGTAATTAGTGTGGAAATTTGTATGGGTTGAGGAGGAAGTGACCATTTTCCTGGAAAGGAAATCCAGGGAAGACCAATGCTGCCTTCTGATTTAAGAAACCCCTAAACTGCAAGTTTCTGGAGGGTGAGGGGATATTCTGGAGCCTTTCAGTACCCGTGTGTCAGAATCTGTACACTCTTCCCTCGTTACCCTTCAGACAGTATTGGAGGAAGCAAGATATTTAGCTAAGCAGATATTTGGTCTGATTCACGAGTTTTGTGAAAGCACTTTGTGCGGGAGGGAAGTTATATTTGTGGCATTTACTTGCCACAGTGTAATGTAGAATTTATTGAAAACAGAAGTCCAGTTATGGAGTTTGCTGTTTTTACATTGAACAAGACAACTGAAAGTGGAAATTTTCTTCCATCCAAGTATTTTGCCTTTCCCCTCCACAGAGGGTTGAGTGGAGGAGGGAAACTGCTTTCATGTTGCTTATTTACATGCAACTTTTATACTATTCAGTTCTGGGCAAATACCATGCCAGCACTTCAAGCTGTGAGCAGAGAACAGCTGGCTACCTGAGATACCTACGAGGGTCAGCACAAAAAGGAGTAAAAAGGTACAGAAAAATAGTGTATAATTACTGCAGTACAGGGATGTCTAAGAGTGAGAGAGTCATTTTTTCATACTGTTATAATTCTGGTGATTGTATATATATGTGTGTACTTATAGATCTGGGAGTGTTTAGTTGGAGGAAGAGGAGGCTGAGGGAAGACCTCATCGCTCTCTACAACTGCTTGAAAGGACATTGTAGAGAGGTTGGTGCTGGTCTCTTCTCCCAGGGAATGAGTGATAGAAAGAGAGGGAATGGCTGCAAGCTGCAGCAGGGTAGGGTTAGGCTGGCCACGAGGCAAGACTTCTTCCCAGCAAGAGTGGTCAGAGCCTGGACTGGGCTGCCCAGGGAGGGGGTGGAGTCCCCATCCCTGACTGTGTTTCAGATTGGATGAGATGTGGTGTTGGGGGATCTGGTGTAGGGGAGAGCTTTGTCGAGTGGGGCTGATGGTTGGACTCCATGATCCCAAGGGTCTTTTCCAACCTGAATGATTCTATGATTCTGTATATGGAACATACATATTGTGCATATTACAGTATATAATACAATATATATGTTACAATGGTATTTAGGTGTTTCTGGGCGATGCTGTTAGCCATATGATGCAGTTTTCGTTCTGTGTGGAGCAGGGAGTTGGAGTCAGTGGTCCTTATGGGTCCCTTACAATTTGAGGTGTTCTATGATTATCGAAGGAAAAATTCTGTGAGATGTATGTAGTCCCAGCCTGGAGCAGGACTGTGCTATGGCCTGTGCTGTGCTCTCATCAGACAGTGCCAGACCAGGCTTTTCCTCCCTGTGGTGAGCAGAGTGTGCAGACTGTGGCTTTCGTCTTGTGTCTTCACACATTCACGCTGGAAAGTCTATTACAATTTCAGGCCTCCGTGCACATAATGGAGCCATCCCAGCAGCCAGGGGAACAGTGCCTTCTTGAGACCTCTCCCAGCATGAGCACCACCAGCATCAGCTTGAAAGCAAATGGAGAAGATTCTCATGGTGCAGAGGCTGCAACTGTGCTGCTAAAAGAACCTGGTCTTACCTGTATTTCTGGGACAGCAGTTTCCAAACCTCACAGGGATTTTGTGCAGAGAGTGTATTTTACCCATTCCAAACACACCTGAAGCTCCAGGGTAGTGGCTGCTTCCCCTCTGGCTGATGCTCACCATCAGTGGCTCACTGGGTGGTTAAAATCTCTCCAAACCTCACGTCCTCTCCCTGCAGAACCTCTGACAGGAATTAGAAGGAATTGCAAAAATTGGATAGACAAACTGCATCATAGGTTTCACTAAAAAAAGGCTAATCCTAACTCAACAGCTTGTGAATTGAACTACAAAGATGTAGGTGTACTGCAATTGGTTATTTTTAATATCTTATTTTTAGCTTATTGGAAGATTCTCTACATTTACCAGTTTTACCTTGATCTGGGGTGACTGACACTAACTGGGAGTTCTTTCCAAGAAAAGATAGGGTTATTGTTGGCCTTCTCAAAGCCTTACACAACAGTCAGGAGTCCAAGCAGTTACTGGTTTTTTAAAACACACCATTAACGAAATGCCACGCACCTTTGTACGAAGGGTGGGGATGAGAGGAACCGAACACTGGGTAAGAGCTGGTTTCACTCAGTGTAAACGTGTTCACACAAACCATTCCAGCTCACCTGAACACGGAGGTGTGAAGGCCGGGGCTCTGCTGACACGGGCGGTGGGAGACTCCCCATTCCTGGCTGTGGGAAACCCTTGTTGAGTGACAAAGACATTTTTAAAACTCACTGGTTTTTGTTTTCTTTCTGGTTTCCGTGTCTCGTTGGATGTTGGAGTGGCTTGGTGGAAGAAAGAGAGAGTGTCCCTGGAGAAGATCTCTAATTTTACTCCCCTGGGTGAGCAGAAACTTGTACAGAGCAGGCTGCAGGCTGGCACTGGTGGAGGAGGCTGGGAAAGGTCAGGGACCCCTGAGTCTTGGCTCTTTTTTCAGCCACTTTGCTGGTAAAGCCCCTTAGGCATTCTGGTCTCTCTGCTTAAGACAAGAGACAGATCATTTCCCCCTCTAGATTTATAAGACTGTTTAAGGTTATGGCATCCTCAGGACCCCTGAGGCAGCCAGGATCTATGGAAATAGCTGGGAAAACTGCAAACACAAAAAGTGAAAAATGCTGCTGGTTTTGTGAAAGCAAGGTCAGTTCCAGCCACTCTCACCAAGCTGCTTAGACAGAAGACATCCTGGAGACATAACCTTGAACCATCTATAATAGAAGTAGGAGTCCAAAATATTCTGATTGTACTATTTGTTATTTTTAAATAACACATAAATACAGTGATGCTTCTTCTCTGTCTCATACACAAACCAGCACACCGTCTGTCACATTGATAGACTGAATTTAATAGATAGATTGAATAGATTGGATGGATGGGATAGATGGGATGATGTTAATGGCATGGGCTTCAACAAGTCCAAGTGCCAGGTCCTGCCCTTGGGCCACACCAAACCCATGGATGGCTACAGGCTGGGGGAAGGGTGGCTGGAGCGGCCTGGCAGAAAAGGACCTGGGGGTGCAGGTTGACCAGCGGCTGAACATGAGCCAGCAGTGTGCCCAGGTGGCCAAGAAGGCCAAGGGCATCCTGGCTTGTGTTAGAAATGTTGTGACCAGCAGAAGTAGGGAGGGGATTGTCCCCCTGTGCTCAGCACCCTTGAGTCTGGTGTCCAATTCTGGGCACCTCAACACCAGAGAGGTCTGGAGGGGCTAGAGTGAGTGCAGAGGAGGGACATGGAGCTGGGGAAGGGCCTGGGCATCAATCTCCTGAAGGAGCTGGGAGTGTTTAGTTTGAGGAAGAGGAGGCTGAGGGGAGACCTCATCCCTCTCTACAACTGCTTGAAAGGACATTGCAGAGAGGTTGGTGCTGGTCTCTTCTCACAGGGAATGAGCCGTAGAAGGAGAGGGAATGGCTGCAAGCTGCAGCAGGGTAGGGTTAGGCTGGCCATGAGGCAAGACTTCTCCCCAGCAAGAGTGGTCAGAGCCTGGACTGGGCTGCCCAGGGAGGGGGTGGAGTCCCCATCCCTGACTGTGTTTCAGATTGGATGAGATGTGGTGTTGGGGGATCTGGTGTAGGGGAGAGCTTTGTCGAGTGGGGCTGATGGTTGGACCCCATGATCCCAAGGGTCTCTGCCAACCAAAGGATTCTATGACTCTATGATTGCTTAAATGAATGTTATATGTAGCAGTAGATTTATTGACTTGTTCCATCTTGGTTTTATAAATACATTTAAAAATGTTGTATGATGGGGGGAAATATCAGATATCTGCTAGGAAATTTTTGTGTGGTTTTGTGTCCCTCTCCCCCAGCACATACTCGGGCAGGGTTCCAGTGATAGGGGAGGACTCAGGATCCCAGAAAGGCCTTATTTGAAATGTAAGTTTAAAACACACCAAGTTTAACTTAATATTACAGTGTATTTTATGGAAAGTGGAAACAGATGGAATAGACAAAGGGATAGTAATAATGTGTCTAACGCTAACCAGAGGGGGGGGGAAAAAGCAGCTAGTTCCAAAATGCTGTTTGCCTTTTCATCTTGAAGGTATTCATGCAGTTCAACATTTGCTTTAAAAACACTTAATGAGCTCATTTGTAGCTCTTGCCCACTGGCCTGACAGGGAGTGACAGGGGTGTCCTCGTAGAAGGGTCACTGTCCTGCGTGGTACCAGTAACCACATTAACATATGGTTTCTTAGTCTGAAGCTGAATGTTAGTTAAAAGCAGGAAAAGGAAACACAAGTAACTGACAAAGAGGTTTTTTCATATTAGAGAGGAAATTTGGTGGTGCCTTTCTTGGTAATGGCAAGGAAAGGGTGGGAGGAAGCACTGTGCAGGGCAGGGCTCTGTTCAAAAAGCCCACCCAGGTGTCAAGAACAGTAACACCCAAAAAATGCCTGTGATCAAGTATCATTAAATGAATGACACATTTATGTGTTACTGTAATGACAAAAAATCCTAGATTTTCTTGTTGAAGGAAATATTTTTGGCATATGTAAGGTATGTAGCATAAATATTTTTGAACAAATACATGTGTAACTACTGTATTATACTAAGTTATTTTTCTTAACCCATCATATTGAATTGCATTATTCCTCAGCTCAGGTTTGGATGCAGAGCGTTTCTTTTCTTTCACTGCCTGCTTATACAGCTCATCCTTGTGAGTGAGGCTTTTTCCACATCCAGAATATTTCTTTGGGATAGTTCACTTCCTCTGTCCCACGTGAGCGCTGGCACCCATCAGACAGATGGATTTGATCCTTTCTCCGGGGCAAAAAAAGCTAGTTTTAAGAATTCTTCATCTAAACCAGTTCACTGTGCAATCTAATACTTTTATATTTGTAGTGAGACATCCATTACTAAAATCAAACTTAGAAATTAACCAAAGCCAAGACTTCCATCTCTCTTTTGCTGTCTATTTGCATTTTTTTTCTTAGCTGTGTCGTATTGTGCATCCTGTTGCTGCTCAGCATTTATATGCATTTGGACTTCATCTGACCAGAAGTTGTTTGATTTGACAGATTCTGTATTTTTGACATCAAAATATGTTGCTATGGAAAAAGTTACGAGTTCTAATTAAAAATGCAGAGGTCACAAGTTTCCCAGAACCAGTAGGGCATAGATCCTAGGAGAAAAGAACCACAACATAAAAACTCCAGAGATATGTCAATCTGCAACTTTCCAGATCTGCAAGGAGAGCTGCAGGCATTCAGAACAAACCCTGGGGCTGAAGTTTTCCTCAAGCTCCCGTGTGTTCCTTCAGACAGCGTGTGTCCTCCCTTCCCACTGCCTCCCTGCTCCTTTTGCTCCGAACTCCAAGAAACTCGGTGCGAGCGCGGGCTCGTACAAGGTCCTCACCTGCAGCAGGATGTGCCCACACAGCACCTCTGTGAGAGCCCAGCATTTACGAGCAGCTCAGCTGTAAGAAACCCCTGCTCAGTCCCGCGCTGCTGGCAACATACCTGTGCTGTGCTGTGCTGTGCTGTGCTGTGCTGTGCTGTGCTGTGCTGTGCTGTCCTGTGCTGTGCTGTGCTGTGCTGTGCTGTGTTGGGAGATTTCTGCATTTCCATGACATAGTCAAGATATAACCTGTTTTGCTCAAAATATGTTTATCTTTTTACAGTGTTGGAGCTCCCAGTGCTTCCACTGCGGTCATTCTTGGGTTTTAAAAGTGACAGGTCCTCTCTAATTGTCTTCTAATTGGGTGCTCTCTGCCCTCCAGTAGTAGGGCACAGCAGTTGGTCTCTGCAGTCCAACAGGAACTGTCTGCTGCTCCTCCAGCAGGCTGCCCAGTTATCTCCAGTTTCCTCTCAGGATAGCTGCGAAGTCTCTCTCTCATGGAGACGGGAAGCTCACAGTCTGATGGGTCCTGTTCACCCAATTATTCTTCTAGATTAAAAAAAAAAGTAAGTATCATTTCAGAGTTTCACCATTTCACTGGCAGCTGATCTTGCTGAAGGACAAAATATCCGAGAGCACAGCACTTCGTTCTCCAGCAGGTCTTGTAGCCTCGTGTCATCAGTCAGGACCCGGCCTGGGATTCACAGGGCCCATAGAGAGTCATTCTCCTGATTGAAGGACAATCAGAAAATGTGTCTCTTAGGTAAGCAGACAACTGTTCTTGTGTATGCTTTGATAAACCACACCTGAACTTCTGCTTAAGGTTTCAGCTATCTGCTAGAGCTTCCAAAAGGCGTATTATGAGACTTGTGAACGAGACTTACCATTCCAGTATATGCATACTGGATTATTGTTTTTTTTTCCCCCAGTTCCTACAAGAATTCTATACTTGCTTCATTGCTAGGATTCTGTGTAGCTCACTGTCGTGACTGTGGCCTCAGGCCACAGCCCTTAAACTGAGGAGAAGGAGAGTTAAGTGGAATACCAGAACGTGAATCTGACTTTGTTGTTAGCACAGTCCTTTTTTCATAACCACAGAAAATGGGATTACGTATTTCAAAGCCCACATGCCACATTTTGGTCTGTTAGAAAACACCATCATTGAGAAACCAACAATAGATATCTGCCCTTCCCCCCCCTTTTGTTTTCAGTGTTAAACTATTGTATCTCTACAGGATGAGGGCTAGATGCCTTCACGAGGACTTGCAAATACTGATCTATAGTTTCATGAATGTAGAAAATGTCATTGTTCTGTATGGAATGAGTCTTGTCTATATTTATGAAGTCTGTGAACTGAGCTAATTACCGTGAAAAGTTTGGGGCAGGTGACCTGAAACTGTTCTGTCAGCTCTCCCCTTTTACCATTCTTTGGGTCAGGGTCCACAATTAATGTCTTTCTGTGGAACTGAAGCAACGTCAGGTCTTAACATCCCCGCTTTGATTCTGAACCACACCAGATGAGAATTCAGCTGGCAGTCAAGAGGGCAAACCACGCTTCTGTGAAGGTACAAACTTCACACTTTACCCATTCTTACCAGAAGCATTTACTGTATGCTTTTTAATAAGCCTACAACTATGCTCATCCTTTAAAAATCCTTCTTGTCTAATGTGTTAGAGACTGAAAAGAATTGTCTCATTTTTGTGGGCAGTCAGTGCAGATCTGTTTGCTATCTTAAAGCAAAACCCACTAGCGTACTGCAGTCACTTCACATCGGCGTGGTATTGCCATTTCCCCATGGTAACTGGGGAGGTATTTTTATTGCTATCTGTCTTTCCTGGGGATTTAATTTTTTAAAAAACAAAACAAAAACAAAAAACCCAAGCAAGATAGTCTGAAAGAGCAGTATCTCAAAGGGAAGGTGTGCAGAACTTCTCTTGAGGTGAGTCTCCTGAAAAGTGTCTGAGCCCTGAAGATTTCTAAATGGCAGGAAGCTGGAGTAAAACTCCTGCAGAGAGCTTGGAGCAACAGTGTGGGCTTCATAAACTGATTTTGTACTAAAAATTGTGATTCAGAGTGTTGCTAAGAGCAAACAGAAATATTTTCCTGTTAGTTGCCAAAAAAGCAGAAGACTTTCTGAGTCGCTTTTCACCATTTTGCACTTTAAAAAGGGGGGAGAGGGAGGGAATTCTGTGCAGCCTATCAGGGTCTGGTTCCCTCCCCAGCATTGGTGTTTCTCCAGAAAGAGTGTAAAACCAGCATCCAAACAGCAGTCTCACAACTGGAACCCGTTTTATTCAAGTAAAGGGCAAAAGAACAACGTGGGGTGTTAAGCAAGGCATTCTGTCTTCTGAAACAGACTGGGGTACACACTGGAAATCAAAATAAAATGCAGGGTCGCTTAGGAATAATTCCACATGAAGATTTGCACGGCAAAGTCCTGCCAAAGATTGTTTCTTGTGTGCACTGATTATTTCAGTTAATGAAGACAGTTATGTGAAAGTGTTCTTCTGTGATTACAGGATGAAAAAAAATCCATGAAGTCACTAAAAGAACCATCCAGTTGAGAACAAGCCATATAAGGCACACAGAATTGTGCTGTGCTGACACAGACAAGGCAGTAGCCCAAGACTGAAAGGAAAAATCCCATTAGAACAGAGAAGTAGCAGACCCTCCCCTTGCGCTTCCCGAGCCAGGCTTCCGACAGGGACCCTCTCCCTCTTTCTTTGAGGGAGCAGTTTTACACCCATTCTGTGCCTGTACATTCTGTTAGCAGGTTTTTGAAGGCCCCAGGGCTGAGGAATACAGTTTTCACTTGACTTACCTATATGAGCCAGAAAATACTTAAGCCACATGTTGCAAAAACATTACCAGTAAGTACTGAATGGTTCTCCTTGCTCCTGACAGCTGCTCCTGGAAGGAGCCAGGGGTACCTGGAGTTGACTGACTTTGAAAAAGGAGCTGGAAAACTCATTTAAGGCACGTTCAGGATAGAAGGTCACTGTGAGTGGCAGATTTGCATCTAGTCAGCCCTCAGAGAGGCACTTGTTCCAGATAGGGGTCTTGAGAGGTGTTGATGGCAAGGGCAAGCTTATTTAGTACCAAAGCTTATTTAGTACCAAAGCTTATTTGGTGTCAAAGCTTCTCAGATTTTATTTTTGATCTTATTAACAACGGGAATACTTGGGTTTAAACCGTGGCCAGGGGATCTCATTCTCCCCTGGAGAGGAAGGACTCTGGAATTTGGGTTTCATTCAAGTGGTTTCTTCAAGCAGCGCTGCGGTTAACCGAGAGCCATGCTGGTGGTGGCTTGGAAATCTAGCTTTGTGGGATGCAGGTGGCCTTCCTGCTGGAAGGTATGTCTGGAAGGCTGAGTGACGAGCTCTATCAGTACTTAGAGGAGGTAGTGAGTAAATTATTACAAAGATGTGGTCAGAAGACTTCTGGGCTTGGGAGAAACTGTTGGAGCACTAGCTCTAATTGTAGGCAGTAAGAAGCTTTTGCAGCCCTGTGGTCAAGCAAGAGGGTTTTTTAATGAAAGAGGAGTTCTCTGCAACATGCATGAGGTCTGTCTGGTTTAGGGGGGTGTGCTGTCGGTGGGATGCTGACAGCAGTCTCACAGGGGCTCCCGTTCCAGACCCTCCAGTGCCTTTCCATTGCTTTGTCCCTTGATGGTCAATGCTGACAGTACAGCACGGACTGTCAGGGGGAACTGACAGACAGGAGCACGGGTCTGTATCGATTTCTGTGCTGTGGCAGATTGTGCCACAGGCTGGTTTCAGTGTAAGGGCCAGAAAGGAAATCTGGGAATTTCCTTTACCAAAATGCAAGTATGGATCCTGATCCATATGGATCCAGAAGAACCAGGCCAGTGTCTTAGCGAAACAGGTCGATATTAAATAAGTCTGAAAGCATCCTTATGCAGAACTGTAACCAAAGCCCATCTTTTTGCTATAAACTGTGAGTCAATTTACTAATTTCAGACTATAGATTAGATATGACTTGCCAAAAGTAGCTACCAAAGCAGGTCACCATTGTCCACATGAGACAAGTTTTTCCAGAGGCTGTGTTGATGCTATTGTGCTATTTTATGTTTGTGCAAATTAATAAGGCTGTAAGCTTGTTAGGAGAAATTAAGCATCTTTTTACTATGCTCTTAAATACTGTCCTACTTGAGCTGACTGGTTGCTTGTGGCTGTTAGTTTAAAACCACACACTTTTTAACTCACTGCCCTCACTAGATCGGTGGGCTATGGTCAGACCAATTGATTGGAAGAAGGAATCCAGCCTTACATTTGGTATCTGCTGAAGCTGATCTGCTGCAGCCTGGTCATTAATACAGGTGACAAACGATTGCTGAAAACGTGCTTTTAACATTTTAACTTTTAATTCTTTAATCTTTTAAGCAGTGATGGTGGTGGAATCAAGTGGGAAGGGATATTTTGCCCCTTGGTTTTCATGTAGAGGTTGCTTTCTGGAATACCTTTTCACAAGCTCCGAGTAACAAACGTGGTCTGACTTTATTCCTGACCCTGCTTCAAGCAGGACCCTGGAGACCTCCTTCCAACCTGATTTTTCCTGTGATCCTAAGAACAAACACAAATAAGGTTCCATGACATTTCAGTGAATGTAAGTAGTTAAGATTTATGGCAGCTATTCTGTAGTGATTATTCGACACAAAGCCGGGTCTTAGGCATGTTTCTAACTTGCAATCATTAACTGGCCTGAAGGGATTAATTGATTGAATGTGAAGTTGAAATTCCAATGACCTTTTATTCACTGGCCACGTGTAGCCAGGCAGTATTTAAGAATGAAACTTGGCTGCAGTCACTGCCTGTGCCCCAAACCCTATTTCCTCCTGACGGTGAGCCACAGCAGGGACACCTGATGGTTGGCCCAATCTTCTCCAGGCTTCCAAATTGTCCATTTCTTCTTCATGCTGATGCATGGAATTTAGTGATGGCAGGGACAAACCAGACGGTGGAACACCCTTCTTTCCACAATCTGCTTCTCACATTTCAGTCATTCAGAGATACTCAACTGTTTCTTACACAAGCCCCTTACCATGGAGGTGTCTCACTGGGGGCGACCTTGAGGATCCACCCGTACATTTTTACAGAAGAAACATCTTTCTCAATGCACTTCACCATAAACAATAAACAGCTTGCATTTTCCATTGAAAGTTGTGCCAGTCTGGGGAGTTGCTCTTGCAGAACAGATAGTCTAGAGAAATTTTGAGGCGGATTCTGTTGTGGCCGTGTCACAGCTGGTTTGGAGCAGAGAGAGGTTGTTGACTTCAAACTCTTAATTCTGCAGCCGGGAGAGCTGGTTCTGTACTGCTTGCTCAGCCAACACTACAGCTCTGCATGGAAACACTTCTCAGCACAGGACAGTGAAAGCAAGTCCTCGTTTGTGACCTTTAAGAACTCAAAAAGTTCTGTGCCTGAGAGTGCCTCGCCGAACTCGAGAGCGGTTTTTTGTACGACAGACACTTGAATGCAGTCAGTGAGAGCTGGATGTCTTACAAGCCTGTATTTACTCTTCAACTGCTGAGAGAACAGCTACTTTAGATTGGCAGAGCAGAGACATCTGTGAATAGACTGCGTGCAGACAATTTACCCCGGAGAGCCCTGCAGTTCAGTCGGATTGGCATGCCTGCAAAATGTCATATTATCTTCCTGATCCCTTTTCTCCTTCTCTCATGAATGAGGCACTCTCCGCATTCGCCTCAATGACAGCTTTGTTTTTGTCTTCAAGGTTCAGCACAAACTTTCTGCTGATTGGAATGAAAAGTACTGTCATAACAGGCTTTTTTTCTTCTCCTGCTGCCACTTTAGAACTATTGCTTGTTGGTCAATGGAGCCGAGCATTTACTGAAAGCACTTGGGTAAATCCATTAGCTTCCTCCTCCTCTCTTGGAAGATTATTTCCTGCTTTTGGAAAGATTATTCTGATACTTTGTGTAAGACTTGAGGGACTTTTTGCTTTTTTTTGGGGTACTTGGATGTGTCCTATTGCATATGTTTTCCTTTGCTCCACACAGGATGAAGAGGGGAGCTTGTTCATCGTGGCAAAGTGTGAGTGGCAGCAGCTCCGTAGCATTGCCGTGTGAGGGACCGACTGAACACCACACCACTTCCTTATAATCTGTTGAAGGGGGGAGTACATTTAGCTGCTATGATCTTTGTCCCTGGTAATTCAGAGGAACTCAGTGTAGAAACACACACACACACTCAAGGGAGTTACCACACGGGGGCTTCTTGGAAATGTGCTACGGAGGCATTTTCTAATAATCAAATCAATAGTTTGGGTGACTGTTCCCAGAGTCTGTTCCGGTGTGCTGAAATGCTTAATTTTCCATGAATCTGGGCTGCATAGATAATAAAGACAGACAATGATGAGGTGCTTTTTTTAACTCTGCTGCACTAGGGATTCGGTTTTAGAATGAATTTGGTGTTAGAAGCAGTTGATAGAAGTGTGTGTTCAATGCAGTCGATGGGTTGGTTGACATACAGGAGGAACATCTCAAAAGGGGAGAGGGGAGAACGGGAGCTTTTGACCTGTGGAAACTTCTCCTACTTTCATATAATCTCCAGACTAAATGCAGAATGAATTCTCTCTTCCAAGCCTTACCCCTTACAGCATAGATGTTACTGCAGGTGGCACCATCTTTGCCAAAAAGAAAGCTTGTAAATATGCACAAGAAATAAAAGCAGTTAGCTTTCCCTTCCAGTACCAGTTGTTCAAAACAAATGGAAGAGTGCTGTGCTTCCCTTTTCTTCCCATACCTTCCTCCTCAGCTGGAATTCAGCATTCTCCAAGACAAAATTTGTGTTCTCACCCATCATCCTGGGCACTGAGGGATCAGATAATAGGAAGACCAGGCACCTACTCTGCCAGGGATACAGCAAATACTTTCTAAATTCTATTCTAGTAGAACAAACCCCCTTCTTGTGCTGTGTGTAGGGTCAAGAGAACAGAGGTTACGTATACCGTTATTTTCCTGGGCTCTGATGGAGACTATTGTCTGCCTTTGCCACAGCTGTGGTTTTCTAATTGTTGGAAGTAATTTGCCCAGATTAATGTTCTCCGTTCAGTTCATTTAACGTCACTTAATTTCATAACACTACAGGCTTTATCAGGAGTCAAAATAACCCCTGGAAAACCCCAGGAGGCAAAAATGCTTGTCGAGTTTAGCGGTTGAGGCTGGATGCTGCTACTTCATGAAAAATGAAGCAATTGTTTTGAGGGAAAGAACCATCAGAAAATGACTTGGTCTGTCAGAATTCTTTGTCTTTCTTCACTCATGTCATTCAGTTGTAACTTGGCTTTTACTTTTATGGTTATCACAATGCCTTTTTCTGTGTCGCTGGTCATGCAGGGGTACTGTGAGACTTCACCAAGCCTGTGCTACAAAGCCTCGTCAAGTTACCCATCTAAGAACCCTCACTTCATTTTTTTATTGGCTTGGATTTGGGGTATTACCTGTAACAAACATGCAAGATAAAGGCACAGGTATTTTCAGTTCTTTCAAGTTGAAGTGTCAGCTTAGGTAAGATCATAAGAGCTGCTCTGGTGGTGGACTTTTATTGGTTTTCCTTTTCTTTTCCTAAAAAGAATTGCTGCTGGTATGATGAAGTATCCTGCAGTGTTCTGCTCTGCATAGCCAATAGGGTTGTTCTCATCAGCTTTCTCTACATACCTTGTGTCATTGTTTACAAGAGCTGTAGCTCAGGAATGTTCTCTTTTTGCTCAGATGTTCCAACCTACGCTCTCAGTTCTGCCCTGGGACCCATTTATTTAGATAGATATATATAACAGGTATCAATTAGTCAACTCTCTTGCCTTTGACTAATCAGCCTGCTGATTCTGTATGCTAAAAGGAACCTTTGATTTGAATTAATATTATCTCACGTGTAATTCAGTGTTGGTTTGACCCCTTCTTTCCTGAGGCTGGTCATTCGAAGCATCATTCAGTGCCTTTATTCAGGATAGAAAAAAGTCTATGGAACTGTAAGCTCCTGAAAGATACAGCTCCTGAGCTCTACCCCTTACAGATAAGCTTCATCATCCTCTTCCCTCACTAGCCGTGCTCTCCTCTCTGGTTTCCATAGCTTTGTTACATGCATTCAGACTTGAGGAGATGGCTAAGTTGCAGGAGAAAGCTGTAAGGAAGTCTGTGCCGTGTAGCCATGCAAGACAGTGGAAGCAGAGATGTCAGCCTGGAGCAGGGCTGGGTAAGCACCTCAAGGGTTTGTGGGTGGTTCCCCACCCACAGAAAGCACTGAAATAATAAAAATCTCAATCATTTTGAAGGAAAACTTGAGGCAGTCCTTGGCCACAGCTCCACTGCTGTTCCTGGAGACTTGATTTGCTTCTTTACCCTTCCCAGCATCTCCCACCAAGTTCCAGACCAGGAGCCATCTGTTGCTGTCCTGAGACACACAGCCAGCGTTTTCTCACAACAGCCCGTCCTGATCCCTCAAAGACATTCTCAAACATGATCATCTTTGAACCAGTCTTCCCTTAGAAACGCTTTAAAACCAGCCCAGTCCCTCCCTCTTGCCTTCAGGAGTCTCACAAATGCCCTTCTTCTCTTTTCGGGGGGCGGGAACGGGGGGGCAGAGCTGCAGGGGGTGGCTGTCCCCTGCCCTTGGTCCCACGGGATGTTCTCCAAGGAGCTCGTTTCCCCTCACTCTCCCCTTTCTTCTCCATCTTCTTCACTTCCCACCTGCAGGGTTTTGCCCTCTTCCCTTCCTCTCCCACTGCTTCCCCACTCCATCACTTCTGTCCTTGTTTCCTTCCCTTTTTAAGTAGAATCATCGAATCATCCAGGTTGGCAGAGACCCTTGGGATCATGGAGTCCAACCATCAGCCCCACTCTACAAAGCTCTCCCCTGCACCAGATCCCCCAACACCATCTCTGTGTATTTCCTGCCATCCTTTCTTCTTTCTCCCCTTCCCCCTTCTCCCCTTTCCTCTCGTGCTTGGCCCCCATTTCTTCTTTCCCCCTTTCCCCCCATCTTACAAATTCACCTTCCCTTGTCCCTCCTATCCTCCTTTCTTTCCTCCTCCTCTTTCCCTCTGGCTGTCACCCTTCCCTTTAAATCCTCAGGCCTCAACAGCCAGGGACCACCCTGATACCCGTGTGCCGTGTCGGTTATGCCCAAACGCCCAAGATGTGCTTAAACCTTTGGGAGCTCAGTGCTCCCAACCTGACTCGGGAAGGGAAG
>VZTM01000933.1:157523-190351 GCA_013400555.1 Jacana jacana
GGGCGCGGGGGGGGGGGGGGGCTGGGGAGGTGGAAGGGAGCTTTAAAGAGGGGATCTGGGGGTTCCCCGGGGTCCGGAAAGAGAGGAGGGGAGAAGGCTGGGGCGTCCTCCCGCGGGGATTTGGGAGGGATAAGGGAGCTCTGTGGAGAGGTGCCGGGAGGGCTAGGGGCTTTTGGGGCGGGGGGCAGTTCTGGGGTTTGGAGGTGGTGAGGGAGGGCCTGGGAAGGGGACTGGGGTCTTTGAGGAGAGGAGGGGTTTGAGGAGGGGGTCCCCGAGGTTAAAAGGTTCTTAAAGGGTGGGTGGTGGGGAGAGAGGTGGTGAAGCAGGTTGGGGGGTGGGTCCTGACACATACTTGAGGGGGGCTGGGGAGGTGTGAGGAAGATGAAGGACTAGGACAGGATGCTGACAGGAGACCTGCAGGAGCTGTGGGGAGGGATGGCAGGGGGCGTCCAGGGTGCATCTGGGACAAGACCACTTAGAGGAGCCACTCTGTCACTGGGGTGGGCTCAGTTGTTCATGAGGTCCCCAAGCCCAGGTGTGGTTCTGTTTCCTCACCCGACCTTGAATCCCCACGTCCCCTCCTTAGGGTGAGGGAGGAGGTGTCAGTCTCTGCTGCCCTCACAGGAGGGCAAGGGGAGTGTGCTACTGCCCTGGGGTGGGCATTTTTCCTGCCCAGCTGCTGCCTGGTGAAACAAATCATCTCCAGCCTGGATGTTACCAGTGCTCCCTCCTGGTTTCTCCTGGGGGACGGTCCCTCCCCGGTGGCTTTGGGCTGGGGCTCTGAGAGCAGCAGTTGCTCGTTGGGCTGGTGTAGGTGTCCCTTCATCTTGGGGTTTGTGGGACCGAGAAGGAAGGGAACGCTCATGCTCTTGGTTTGGGTACAGAGAGTGTATGGCCAAGACTTGGCTGTTCAGCTTTTTGCTCTGGATGGGCTGGTGGAACTAAATCCTTTTAATCAGGTGCAAATAGCCCCTGGGGCTCCTTCTTGGCCCAGAAGTGCCCGGGTTGGTGTGTGAGCAGGGGGTATGGGAATCCCATAGGGTGCTCTGTGCCCCACAGATCCTCTGATAGCATCTGCTGATTTCAGTTGGCCCATAATCTGCCGGGGCCGGGCTGGTTCTGCAGAGCTTGCAGGAGTGTGTGAAACCAGCGTCACCCTCCCTGCCTGCGCAGAGCTGAGAAAGGAAGTGCTGTGCCTCTTGGCTTTTATTTATTTTTATTTATGGGTTGTTTTTTTTTTTTTACTAGCTAAAAGGCATTCATGGGGTTGGTGAAGAGCTGAATGGGGTGTTTCTCCCCCAGCAGAGAAACCTCTGCGGCGTTTGGTCTGCGTTTTGGTAGCCCAGATCAGAAGTTCTTGCTGGGCGATAACGAGAGGAGGCAAAAGGCTGTCCCTCTGTAAAGTCTGCCCCATAGGGACCCACTGCCTTTCTCCAGGAGCCTGGGGTCGGGCAGCACAGTGTGGGGTGGACCATCTGGTCCTCTAGGTCTCCCTCTTCGAACGTCTGAGCTTGTTGGGTGGGTTTTTTTTGTTGTTGTTTTATTTATGCTGACATTTTCTCGGTGAGACAGATTGAGGGACAGATCAGCGGTGCCGAGTGGCTCCTGTCAGAACGAGGTGTGTTAACGAACGATTCCACTTTCCCAAGTGATCCCTGGCCCCGAGAATGCCTTTTTTCTTTTCCCTTTAAGCCTGTTTTTGCTCACACCCTTGCGAGAGCCACTCTGAGGTTTGGGATCTTGCACATCTGTAAGAAAACTTCTTGGCTGCACATCAAAATAATCCTTTGTGCTCCAGGGGTTTGGTTTGGTGTTAGTAAAGCAACACTTGCACATTCTCTGGAAGGAATAATTGTTCCTTCCTATTGTCATGTGTCAGGGTGCCCACAGCCACCTCATGTACCACCTCCAGACCTAGATCCCCCTACAGCTCCCCCCCCCGTGTGAAAGTCCTGCCCCCCAGAAATGGGGAGGCTAACCCCTGCCCTGCAGCCCACCCAGACCCCCGGGGGACTTGACATGATGGGTGCTGGGGGGGAATCCCTTGGCATCATGGGGCTTATGGTGTCTCAGCACCCTGAGACTGCTGGCACCCCAGCATCCTTGTACCCATTCATTCTGGTACCCTGGCACCCGTTATTTTGGCATACCAGCAGCCCAGCACCATGGCTCTGTGGCACCTTGGTACTGAGCACGCCAGCACCCTGGGATACCCATACTACAGCACCCCAGTACCTTGGCATGCTGGCTTACCAGCACTCCATGACCCTGGCAGGCCAGCAGCCTGTCACCGTGGGCCATGGCACTGTGGCACCCAGGCACTGAGCACCCCAGCACCCTAGGGTACCCCATCCCCATGGCAGGCAGGCAGGTTAAGTGTGTTTTTTCTTTGTGGTACTGTATTCTTTGTGATGATACTGAAAAGGCATCGTGAGCTTCAAGTCCAAGACTCTCCGACCTCGTCAGCGAATGGCAGAGGGGAGGGAGTGAGTAGCCAAAGGGTTGTAAGATACATGGGTTTCAAAGCACTAGAGACCAGGTGATGGTTTTAAACAGCCTTTTGGATGGCAGCAAAATAACCTGATCCCTGCACTTCTGAGTGTGTCCTTAGGTCAGGGCTTGTGCTCGTTGTTCCTCCGGAGAGGCTCTTCTGGAACAGTTGGACTCACACCCAGTGTGATGCTGGACTTGTGATCTATCCTCCTTTAAAAAAAAATTAAAAAACCCAAACAAAACCCAAAATCACCACAACTGATCACGGATCAGGTGTGCTCTTGGCTGGAACCTGCAATCTCTCTCAAATGCCATGGTTTTCTAAAGGACCTGGGGGTGTTGGTGGACTGTTGGGTGAACACAAGCCAGCAGTGTGCCTAGGTGGCCAAGAATGCCACCAGCATCCTGGCCTGGATCAGGAACAGTGTGGGGAGTACGACTCAGGAGGTAATCGTCCCCCTGGACTGGGTACTGATGAGGCCTGTGTCCAGTTTTGGGCCCCCCCTTGAGGGGCTGGAGCAGGTCCAGAGAAGGGCAACGGAGTTGGTGAAGGGTCTGGAGACCAAGGAGAAGGGTCTAGAGAACTTCTGAGGAGAGGCTGGGGATGTTCAGCCTGGAGAAGAGGAGGTTGAGGGAGACCTTCTCACTCTCTCCAACTCACTGAAAGGAGGGTGTAGCCAGGGGGCGGTCAGTGTCTTCTCCCAAGGAACAGGAGATGGGACAAGAGGAAACGGCCTCAAGTTGCTCCAGGGGAGGTTCAGGTTGGAGACCAGGAACAATTTGGACATGGAAAGGGTTGTGAAGCCTTGGCCTGGGCTGCCCAGGGAAGGGGTTGAGGCTCCATCCCTGGAGGGATTCAAAAGCCGGGTTGACAGAGCTGAGAGACATGGGTTAGTGATGGGTTTTGTCAGAGTTGGGTTGATGGTTGGACTGGATGATCTCAAAGGTCCCTTCCAAACCGGACAATTCTATGATTCTAATGATTGTTGGTGATCAAGGGTGGTGTTGCAACGTGCTTCCCCCCCCCTCAACATGCAGATAAAGCAGAGTTAATTGCCCAAATTTAAAAAAACCAACCAACAAACCATCTGCAGAGGGAACACAAGGCCTTCAAGAAGTTGATGGAAAAGTTCAGGAGGTGCTGGTTAGCTTTTTGTTTGGGTTTTTTGGTTTGTGTTCCCCCCCCCCCAGTTGGTTGAGCAAGTGTTTATTTCTGGTTTTTTTTTCACAACGTGGTATCAGAATGTGGAGGGTACGGAGTGTCTTGTATCGCCGCCGGGTTGCAAGGGCTCCTGCGGTGGTTTATGTAAGTGGCGAGAGCCTCTGGCAGTTCTGCTGATGCAGGGAAGGTTAGAAGAGATATTTTTCCTTCCAGATAAAAGTTGGGAGCCCCATATGCTCTTCCCCAGCTCTGTTAAAATAACTGCCCTACTTTGGGCTTTGAGGAATTATGTAGGTTAAGAAAAGGCTGGTGTTTGTACTGAGGGTGGTTGTTCTCTCCCAGCTCGGCTGTTAACCCCGCCTGGGCGTTGGGAGAGCTGGGCAAGGTAGTGACAGACCCCAAAATCGGGAGGATTTTGGTGCTTTTGGCTTCTTCCCCCTCTTCCCTCGTCATCTTGGGCAGAGGAGGAAGGAGAGAGGGTTTCATCTGTGCGCTCCCTTCTTCCAGGAGCTGCTTTGGTGTGATTCTTACAGCCCCATGGGGGTGGTGGGGGAATGGTGGGGATGGTGGGAGTGGGTGGTGGTTGGGGTGATGAGGGTGGTCTCTGTAGCTGATAACCCCGGGGGGTGTTGGGGTAAAGGTGATCCCGGGAGCTCTTGGCACGGCAGCGGTTCCTCCGCAGGGATTTCCAGTCACTTCATCATGTTTTCCCTTTCACAACTCCTCATGTTGAGCAACTCTGAAGGCTTTTGTGTTGGTTGGGTTGGTTTTTTTTTCATATTTCTAAAACAAAAGTAAACCTGAGTGCTGAAGAGCCACCTACCTAAGGTCATGCCAACCCCTGCCCATGGCCTGTAATTATTCCGTGAGCGAATGCTATCGGCGACTGGTGCTGCGTATGGTTTGAATCGCTGCACTTTCCACATAAGTACTTTCCACCCCAAAAAAAAACAGCTCTGGGAGGCTGGGAACAGCCCAGGAATCCTCACTTAAATCCCTGACCCCCCCTCCCCACTAAAAACCCCCTCTTTTTTCTTTGCTTCCCTCCAGGAAAGTGCTGCTCGGCAGGTGCAGACATGCAATTTTGGTTTGCTGACATAGATACCTGTGGGATTTTCCAGTTGGGATGAGCAGCCAAACTGGAGGAGGGCATGAGGGAAGCTGGTTAGTTCAGGTCCCAGCCTCCTTAGCTCTGCTCCTCCTTCGTTGTGGTGGTGTCTGTCCATCCATCGTCCCCCCCTCGCTGCCTTTATGAAGGGCTGGCACATCATGCCGGGGGGGGGTGGTTGCGTGACGTCGGGTGACAGAGCTCATTGTTGGATGCTCAAAGCTGTCCCATTGCCAAATCCAGCCTGTTTTGCCCCATTTGGCTGGTACAAACGGCCTTTTGGTGGCTTTGGCTGCGCGGGTGCAGCCCATAGTGAACTATTTGTGCCTAAACCGCGCCATTATTCAGCCTGTGACGGTTTCACCGGCTTTGGTTGCTCCGTGTAATTATCTTGAAGCGTTCCTGCTAATTCATGCAAAAATAATTAAAAGCATAAGTTTGTTCTAAAATACCCTTCATCTCCACAAGGAACCGAGCAAACGGCGATCTCTGCCTCTCCTGGAGGCCTCACCTTTTTTTTTTTTCCTGAGGCTGATTCTTTTATTCTTAATTTCTTTTCCCCAACCCTTTTTACTTTAAGCTGCCCCAGCACCGTTCCTGGTGAGATTTGGTTACGTTTTGGTAAAACAGAGAGAAGAGCCTTCAAGGGATGCAAATCAGGGGGGGTGATGCTGCTGTTTCTAATTGTTAACCAGAAGTAGCTTTTCAAGCACAAACAGCGGCTTTGTTGCGGGTCCCTATATCAGAGAGACCATCAAGGTGCCAGAGTTGGTCATTCTTTGGCTCTGGAGATGTTTAGTGTCCTTTGAAGGTGACATGAAGCTCTGAGGTAGGTCTTCAGCTTGAGGTGTCCTGGCCTCAATGAAAATTTTGCTTGTGAATGCATGGAATCATAGAATAGTCCAGATTGGGAAGGACCTTTGAGATCATCGAGTCCAACCATCAACCCAATGCTGCCCAAACCACTACTAACTTATGGCCCTCAGCACTACATCTCAACAGCTTTTAAATACCTCCAGGGATTTTTAAATACCTCCACCACTTCCCTGGGCAGCCTATTCCAAAGGTTGATAACCCTTTGGGTGAACAAGTTTTTCCTAATATCCATCCTAAACCTTCCCTGCAGCAGTTGGGCTCAGCCCCAAGTTATATTTCAGTGAGACAAAAACTGAGACTATGGAGCCCCTTCCAGTTCCTCCAGGGGCTCCAGGAAAGCTGGGGGGGGACTCTGGATGAGGGAGAGGAGCCCTAGGAGGAGGAAGGGTTTGACCCGGAAAGAGGGCAGATGGAGCTGAGATGTGGGGAAGAACTTCTTGGGTGTGAGGGTGGTGAGAGCCTGGCCCAGGTTGCCCCGAGAAGCTGTGGCTGCCCCATCCCTGGAGGGGTTGAAGGCCAGGTTGGATGGGGCTTGGAGCCCCCTGGTGTGGTGGGAGGTGTCCCTGCCCAGGGCAGGGGGTGGCACTGGGCGGGCTTTAAGGTCCTTTCCAACCCAAACCAGTCTGTGAAATGCAGACAGACAGATGGGTTCGGGCCCTGTGCTGGGAGCTGAGGACAGACAACTCATCACAGCTACAGATGGAGCAACTGGCTGGGGAACTGGGATTTCATCCTCTCCTCCAAGAGCCCTCTGGACGTGGTTCAACTTCCATTAAATTCCAAGGCAGAACATTGAAATAACTTTTCTTGGAAGGAGCAGCGTGTGCTGCGAAGAATAATTTTTTTTAATTAAATGTGGCTGCTTTTTTTTTTTTTAATAATTTATTTGTTTGTTTGTTCTGTATACTTTGAGCAGCAGCAGCCATAAAGGGAACGATGCTCCTTCTGCCTGTGGGACGGGGCGGCGATCTCTGCACAACTTAAACAAGGGTTTGCATCTGAAATAACTGGCAGATGCTGATTATTGTTCTTTATTAAAGCCCGCGATCCCCCCGTCCTCTGTGCCGTCACCTTTTGTTCCCTGCTGGGTCCCAGCGCCGGCGGCCGTCCCATGCCTGGCTCTTGTTTCGTGTTTTCTCAGTTGGTGTTTGGTAACTTCTCTGCCTCCTTTAACCTTCTCTCCTTACCGGGGTGGCACCGCCTGGGTTATCTTTAAAAACAAACAACGGGCAGGAGCCGAACTGTGGGGCGAGCGGAGGTGCCAGCAGAGCTCAGCCTCCCGTCGAGGGGTGTTTTGGGGTCCCCGTCCCTCCTGCTTGAGGAATGAGCTTTTTCCCTCTGCAGGGGCGGCGGGGGGGCTGTGTGTGTGAGTGGGTCCTGGAGCCCCTTCCCTGCCCAGCTGCTTATTTTGATAAGTATTTTGAACATCTCGGGGATTGTTGTCCCTGCAGCAGGTTGGGTGGATGCTTGACTTTCTATAAACAGGCACATCACAAGAAGGAACTTGATACTTGGGGGACCAGGCTCATGAAAGTCACCTCCAAACCCTTCTCTCCCCACCATGCCCTCTCCTTCCAAGGCACCAATTTTCTGATATACCTCCCATTTTACAGGCTTCACTTGGCCATTTCCTGCTTGTCTTCTGCCCATGCTGGTCTCTGAGCAGACTGGGCAGTGCCTTTCTTTTTCATCCCATATCTCAGCAAATGTGCTGGTGGCACCAAACTGGGAGGAGTGGGTAACGCACTAGAAGGTGGCGCTACTGTCCAGCGAGACCTGGAGAGGAACCTTATGAAGTCCAAGCACAAGTGTAGAGTCCTGCACCTTGAGAGGAATGACCCCATGGATGAGGACAAGTTGGGGTTGAGCTGTTGGAGAGCAGCTCTGCAGAGAGACTCCTTGGAGTCCTGGTGGACAACCAAGGTCAAGTCAACAAGGTCAAGTTGCACATGGGCCAGCACTGTGCCCTGGTGGCCAAGAAGGCAAATGGTTTCCTGGGTGGCATCAGGAAGAGTGTGGCCAGCAGGTGAAGGGAGGTCATCCTACCCCTCTGCTCTGCCCTGGGGAGGCTCCATCTGGAGTACCGGGACCAGTTTTGGGCTCCCCAGTTCCAAAAGGACAGGGAACTGCTGGAGAGAGTCCAGTGGAGGCTATGAAGATGCTCAGGGGCTGGAGCATCTCTCTGCTGAGGAAAGGCTGAGGGACCTGGGGCTGTTCAGCTGGAGAAGACTGAGAGGGCATCTCACCGATGCTGAGCAATAGCTAAAAGGTGCGGGGAAAGAGGATGGGGCCAGACTCTGCTCAGTGGTGCCAAGGGACAGGACAAGAGGGAACGGGCACAAACTGGAACATAAGAAGTTCCATCTAAGCATGAGGAGGAACGTCTTTCCTGTGAGCGTGGCAGAGCCCTGGCCCTGCCCAGAGAGGTGGTGGAGTCTCTGTCTCTCGAGATATTCAAACCCCACCTGGATACGTTCCTGTGGGACCTGCTCTGGGTGGACCTGCTCTGGCAGGGGGTTGGACTAAATGGTCTCCAGAGGTCTCTTCCAACCCTGGCTGTTCTGGGATTCTGTGATCTTTGAGAGCAGCCACATGGGAATCCCACCTGCCAAGGATGGGTGTTACCGTGTCATCGCATGGCATTTGGGGGATAAAACAAGCTGCTGTGGATGGTGTCTTCAGGATGACTTTCACATCAGGTTTGGGGAGACATTTGCTGCGTTCGTGACCTAGTGCCGCCCTTCCCTGGACGTTGCTCCTCACCCTCAAACTTGGTTCTGAACAGAAAAGGCTATAAACCTGCCGTTCACAACATATGGAGCTGCAGGTGAGAGAAGGGTGCCCAGGAGGCCCTGGCCAGGAGGGATGTTCATCTGATCTTCAGCCAAAAGACACATGGCGGCGGCGTGTTGTGTGTCAGCAGGTGTCTGGAGCCCACGCTGCTCGACAGCAGGCACAATTAGTCTAAAACACTCCCGGGGGGTGGGTGTTATGGGGGGAGCAGTGTTTAAAGAGCTGCAAAAACAGAAGTCCCGGGGCTGGCTCTTGGCCGTGGAGCTTAAAGTGCACCAAAGGGGCCTTTTGCTGCAGAGGACGAGGTGTTGGGAGGTGATTTCGGAAAGGATTTGAACATTGGGGTTGGGGAGGAGGGAACTGGGGGCTCCCGTGGTAAGAATTTCGGATACAGGTTGTTACGGCGTCGTACCATGAGAGTAACTGGTGCTGTCTTCACGGAGGAGAAGGGTATTAACCATTTTGGGCCAGTTCATGGTGGGAATGAAAGGCTTGGTTTCCACCAGAGAAGGGTTTTCTCTGCTGTTTGGCTTTGTGGTTGCTGGCAGTTCCACCTGTGCCATCCCTTTGAGCCAGGGGTGGCTGCTGCAGAGTCAGGATGAGGTGACCTGGTTGTTCACATCCGCCTCCTAGAGCGTGGTTGAACTTTGTTTTGATTCTGCCTGGGGATGAAAATGGATTTTTCTGCAAGAAAGTCCTCTGTATCAAAGGTAAAATGAGACATTGGCAAGCTTCAGGGGGTTCACACCTCACACACGTGAGCCTTGTGGCTTTTTTGGGCACAGAAGACCATCCCCTGTAGGAGCAGGGTCCCGTAGTCACCAAAAGACCTGCTTCCAGAGTCAATTCTCTGATGGTTGTTCTTGAAGGGGTGACGATAGAGGAACATCAACAGTTCCTGTCCGTCCACGGCTACAGGCAGTTGTAGACCCGTGGTCCTCTCCCTTAGCTGGAGCTGTGCCAGTTTACACAGTCCTTAAGATCTGATGCAGCAGCTGGGCAAGGAGGGGGAAAACCCCAATCTGCCTGCTTTCCCAATGAAGCCTTTTTTTTTTTTTTGCCGTTTTCCCAGTTTCTGCCTTTTATTCCATCAGGAAAAAAACTTTCTGAACTTCTTCCATTCTGCCATTGCACAATTTAGTGCCTCTTTCTGCAACTCCTTAAGCAACTGGGGAGGGACTCTTGAGGAGGGAGGGGAACCCTAGGAGGAGGAGGAGGAAGGGTTTGACCCTGAAAGAGGGGAGATGGAGCTGAGATGTGGGGAAGAACCTCTTTGGTGTGAGGGTGGTGAGAGCCTGGCCCAGGTTGCCCAGAGCAGCTGTGGCTGCCCCATCCCTGGAGGGGTTGAAGGTCAGGTTGGAGGGGTCTTGGAGCCCCCTGGTGTGGTGGGAGGTGTCTGCAGATATGGAAAAAGAGAAGTTAAGACTTCTGAAAGGTTTTTGTTTTCCGTGAGGTTACGCCATCCTCGCTTGTGTCAGCCCTGGGTCTGTGATGCAACGCCATCCCCGTGAGCTGTGCTAATCGGAGTGAAAAGGAAAGGTGTGCTTTTCCTTTTACGGTGAGAGACACCCCAGTAATGCCCCCAGTTTGGTATTTATTGGGTTTTTTTGAACCTGGTCAGATACAGCGTCACATATCACGATGTTTTAAACTTTTCTCCCTTGCCCGCCCTCCCTGCAGCTGGGTGCTCCGCCTGCTCGGGCCATAAGAATTCCTCTGTAACTCTATCCACTCCTCATCCTCGTTTCTAATGGAAAGCATCGGTTTTCCGTAGGTCAGAGCCGTGTTTCAGTGACATTTAAATTCCTACTCTTCTTTCTTTTGTATCTTTCCCCCCCTCTTCCTAAAGGCACTCGACTGGATGAAAGCTTAAGCCCCGCTCTAAGTGCACACACAGGGGAGATGAAGCCGGGCGATAGCAGGGAATAAAGGGTGTGGATTAAAGCGGTTTTCCGAATAGATCCGAGCTGGATCTCTCTATGCAAAGCCCTTGTGGCCACTCCAGCCAGCTGGAAAAAGGAGAACGGCAGCTCGGGTGTACGTCCGTGAAGGGTTGGAGAAGTTCTGAGTGGTGAGGAACGGAAGGGAATCTTGGAGATGTGGAAGCCAGGGCTGGGAAGGAAAGGAGGGAAATGCAAATGGGCTTGGAGCTTCTTTGAGGTGGGAGGTAAAATAAGAGTAAAATTATAGGTGTAAAATGAGAGGCGTTCCTGAATCATAGAATGGTCCAGGCCGGAAGGGACCTCTAGGGTCATCCAGTCCCACCTCCCCGCAGTCAGCAGGGACACCCCCAACTAGACCAGGTTGCCCAGGGCCTCCTCCAGCCTCCCCTTGAAGATCTCCAGGGAAGGGTCCTCCACCACCTCCCTGAGCAACTTCTCCCAGTGCTCCACCACCCTCAGAGGAAAGAATACCTGTTCCTGATAGCCCATCTAAAGTTGCTCTTCTCCAGCTTGAAGCCATTGCCCCTCGTCCTGTCCCTGCAGGCCTTTGGAAACAGACCCTCCCCAGCCTTCCTGTAGCCCCTTCAGGGACTGGAAGGCTGCTCTGAGGTCTCCCTGGAGCCTGCTCTTCTCCAGGCTGAACAACCCCAGCTCCCTCAGCCTGTCCTGGGAGCAAAGGTGCTCCAACCCACTGAGCATTTTGGTGGCCCTCCTCTGGACCCGCTCCATCAGGTCCATGTCCTTCCTCTCTTGAGTGCTCCAGACCTGCACACAGGACTCCAGGTGAGGCCTCACCAGAGCAAAGTGGCAGAATCCCCTCTCTGGATCTGCTGGCAATGCACCTTTTGATACAGCCCAGGATGGGATCGACCTTCTGGGCTGCAAGTGCCCACTGCCTGCTCATGGCCAGCTTCTCCTCCATCAGCACCCTCAAGTCCCTTTCCTCAGGTCTGCCTTCTAACTCCTCATCCCCTGGTCTGAAAAAAGCCCTCTGCTGTGTGAGAGGAGGTGGTACAGGTGTCTTGGGATAGACCTGGGTGGTGTTAGTGCTTTATTTTCTGAGCAGTCTGGAGGAGATGGTGCCTGTCATTGGGCATGTCATCCCCCAGCAGCTGCCAGCCCAGCAGGACCTGCCAGCAAACGGCTCCGGAGCTGGAAGGCGGGTGTTTTTAAATGACCGTTTAATGAGGTACCTTGTCTGGATGGTTCTTGGAGAGGACCTGGAATGGCAGGAAAAACTCCTTTAGCAGTAGTGTCCCCCTGCTTGCTGTGACTGCCATCAGTGTCATTGGGGGAGGCGATTCTGGGTCGTGTGGGGTAAAAAAAAGAGCAGTTTAGAGGATGTGGGTCATGATTTCCTACCTCTGCTCGTCCCTGAGGAGCAACCCCTGGGAGCATGGAGTTTAAAGCCCGCTGCAGAACGCGGGGCTGGGAGCGGGAAGGGAAGGAGTTAAGCGAAAATGGGTTGAATTGGTGTTGTATAACCAACCTGGCTGTGTTGTCATGGTGTAATTGTCTCTGATACTGTTTTGTCAGTCAAATGACAGGTAGTACGAGTTCAGCATTGCCTGCTGCAGCAGCAGATTATTTTAAGATAATCTAAGGAGGAAATGACAGCAAATAATGACGAGGAGAAATAAAAGCCGGAGAGGTTCTGTTCTGCAGCCTCTTCTAAATCCCTGCTGCTGGCACCTCGGGGCTGAACACCCCTGTTTGGAGCTGCCAAAGCTTTCAAATCCAGGGAAAGTGGACAATTATTGGAAAATAAAAGCCAGAGGTTGTGTTCCTGGTGGGGTGGAAGTGCTGAGTCCGGGTGGGGAGCGTTAACGTTTCCACCTCTGACCACAAAAACTGAGCGGCCTGAGAAGCCCCTGTGGGAGCAGGCGGAGGCTCCTAAGGCCCTCCTTGATGCCACAGCTGTCTTAAACCTGTGCCAGGAGAGGAGCAGAGATGTTTCCTCCTGGTTTCAGCCCGTCTCCCACAGCTGGCTGCAGGCCCCAGGGTTTGCTCGGGCTGGAAGGTGGCAACTCCCAACATCTGAGCAGAATTTGGGGGATTCTGCTTAAAACACGCTTCAGTCTTCACCCCTGTTAGTGCTTCTCCAAGTGGAATCTATGTTATATCACCCGTTCTATTTGAGGCTGAACCGGCGACAGCTTGTCTTTAAGGCTTGAGAGAAGAAAAAAAAAGATGATATTGAGTTGCTTTATCCTTAGGAATAATTGAAAAGTGGAAATTCTTTTATTCGCAGCTGTTTAACTGGGTGGATTTGATCACGAGAGGCTCGAATCTGGTAACCCTTCAGCCTAAGCCAATGCCCAAGTGATTTAAATCACGCTCCGTGCCCTCTTGTGGAAGGAGTTTTCCCGCTGTGCAGGGCAGCTGATCGGTGTCACAAGTCCCTTGAAGGGGGTGTCCAGATGGGGGAACTCAAGGCACCATCTCGGAATTCAGCATTTAGAGGTGTCCATGCTCTCAGATGTACGTCCCAGCCGTGGCAACCCCAAGAGCTGTGCAGGAGGGAACACCGGGTTCTTGTTCTCTGCCTCCAGTTTATCTTCTTGCCTCTCCCTTCTCTTCTGTGAAATGGATCCAAAGAAGCAGAAGGGAATTACACTTCTCCCTGGTGACCTGTGATGGGGCCCAAAAAGCCCCCTGCACTCTGGGCTGCTTTTCCAGCAGTATGGTGAGGTGGGGGGGATTCTGCCCCTATGCTCCACTCTGGGGAGAACCCCTCCCCCTCTCCCCCAGTGCCTCCTCCATCTCTGGGGCCACCAACGGCAGAAGGACATGGAGATGTTGGAGTGGGGCCAGAGGAGGCCACGGAGATGCTGGGATAGCTGAAGCCCCTCTGCTGGGAGGAAAAGGCTGAGAGGCTGGGGGTGTTCAGCTTGGAGAAGAGAAGGCTCCAGGGAGACCTCGGAGCCCCTTCCAGTTCCTTCAGGGGCTCCAGGAAAGCTGGGAGGTTCTCTGGATGAGGGAGGGGAGCCCTAGGAGGAGGAAGAAGGGTTTGACACTGCAAGAGGGGAGATGGAGCTGAGATGTGGGGAAGAACTTCTTTGGTGTGAGGGTGGTGAGAGCCTGGCCCAGGTTGCCCAGAGCAGCTGTGGCTGCCCCATCCCTGGAGGGGTTGAAGGCCAGGTTGGAGGTGGCTTGGAGCCCCCTGGTGTGGTGGGAGGTGTCCCTGCCCAGGGCGTGTGGTGACACTGGCATGGGGCTTTAAGGTCCTTTCCAACCTGAACCATTCAGTGACATCCTTGTCCAACCACCCCACAATGAAGGTACAACTGCATGACACCCGCCAATGGGTTTAATGAATTCCAGCACCCTTTGACTTGAGTTCCCTCCCATTTGGCACTCGGAGAACCTGCCACGGAAGCCCTTGTCCAGGATGTGGTTCTCGCCCTGGGTGAAGGGGCTGATTTGTGTCTCCTCTTCAGCCACCCTGAACTGTGAAAGCATTTGGCCGCTTGTTTGGTTTGAAGCTGCCCCAGTGCAAACAGGAAACGCATCTTCAAAGCTTGAAAATGACCTTGTCTGGTGTTGGTGAAAGCGTCTGTTGTAATTTCCTGCAGCCACGGGTCCTCAGGAACCCTCAGCGACATCCGGGATCTGAACCTGGGGCTGGAAATACAAACCCCAGGCAGTAAAAGCTGCTGTGTCCTCATTCTGTCCCCATTGCTCACCATGGGTCTGGGCTCCCGGTGGCACAGTGTCCTCACTGCTGGTGAAAGAGCTGGCTGTGTCCTCCTGGGTCCCTCCTAGCTCGAGGTGTCCCATCCCCTAGCTTGTTCTGTAGCTCTTGAGAATACAGCGGTTGCACCTTCCCAGCCACCAGCTATCACCTGCACCTCCACGGACCTTCCTGCCCCTGCTTTCAATTCCTTTATTATCCTAAAGGGTTTCACTGGTGATACTGGGATGAACCCGTAGGAATGAGAAAGAAGCAGCCTAGTTGTGCAAAATTCCAAGCAAGGGAATAATTCCTACCTATCACAAACACAAACTCTCCAAAGTGACCTCTTTGTGGCTTTGTGTTCTTGGTTCCTCTGCCTGTTGGACGTGAAGTTGTGAGACCCAGAAGCGAGTTCTGCCTTTTAAAATGCTCTGCCCCTTTCAGACCTCCAGAGGGTTCCTCCTTCCTGAGCCTTCAGGGATAGGAGGATGGACCAGGACAATGGTGTCCTCTCTGGATGCTGTGGGAGGTTGAAGCTCTCTCCAGGAAGCCGTGTTGCCCGAAGCAAGCGCCACAAAGCTTTTCTGCTTCTTTGTTGTTGTTTTGTTTTTATCTGGAGAAATCCCCCCACAGCCTGACATTCCCGAAAGCTGCTGGTGGGGTTTCCCCCCCGCCTGGTGGTCTGATTAATCTGAAAATGCTTTTTCTCTCCCACCTGAGCTCACCCTGCTGGCAGCAGAGCCGTTCTGGGTTAGCCCACGGCTGCCTTGCCCGGGCTCTGCTGCTAGAAGAGCATGACTGGAATGACTGGAAGCGAACTGGGAGCTCCTGGTCCGTTGGGGAAACCTGGAGTTGCTTTTCCAAACCCTGGGCAGGCTCAGCTTTGTTCCTGTGCCCTCGGCAAGCCCAGCTCTGCATCTTGGAGACAGCCCTTGGGCCTGAGGAGCCCTGAAGGCAGTGGCTGGTTGGGCTGGTTTGCCAGGAACTCCTGGTGTTGTGGTCACAGGAGGTGGGGTAGCCCCGGACTGGGGCCAGGGGAGTGGTAGCCCAGGCTCAGGGTGGGGTAGCCCAGGCTGGAGCCAAGAGTAGACTGGAGTGAGTGTAGCCCAGGATGGGGGCAGGGGTGGCCCAGAACAGAGTGAAGGGTGGGTCAGGCCATGGGTAGTCCAGGTTGGAGCTTAGGGTGGACTGATGTGGCCCAGGATGGAGCTAAGACTGGACCAGGGGTGGCCCAGGACTGGGTTGGAGGTAGCCCAAGATGGAGTTAAGGATGGACTAGGGGTGGCCCAGGACAGGGGGCACGGGGTAGCAAAGAACTGGGACACAGGTATCCCAGGTTGGAAGTAAGGGTGGATCAGGGGTAGCCCAGCACCAGGATGTGGTAGCCCAGTGCTTCTGCTGCCATGCAGGCCCACTGTTTGTGAGTGCTCTCATGTTTGAGAGCAAAAGCTGTGAAAAACACAACAGCTGTTGTTTTGCAGACGGACAGAGATAAAGTGTTTGACCAGGAAAGAGGGGAGATGGAGCTGAGATGTGGGGAAGAACTTCTTTGGTGGGAGGGTGGTGAGAGCCTGGCCCAGGTGCCCAGAGCAGCTGTGGCTGCCCCATCCCTGGAGGGGTTGAAGGCCAGGTTGGAGGGGGCTTGGAGCCCCCTGGTGTGGTGGGAGGTGTCCCTGCCCAGGGCAGGGGGTGGCACTGGGGTGGGCTTTAAAGTCCTTTCCATCCCAAATCATTCCATGATAACTCACCCCTGCCCAGATCTACAGAGGTTTGACCAGATGGGGTCTCTCTTTGCCGTGCCAGCGCTTCCAGGTACCACAGCCTGAAGGGCTGATGTTTCAACAAGAAATCATCCCATGGCAAAGGCCCATTTCTGAGCTAAACCTGCGGGATTTCACCCTCAGTTTCCAATAATAATAATAATAATAATAATAATAATAATAATAATAATAATAATAATAATAATAATCCTTGTATTATGGGAAATGGTAGAGAAAAGAGCTGGTTAATCAATTCTCTCCTGGTCTGTGGGTGGGTGCGGATGGGTGTGCCGTGAAGATCCCCGAGTTCGGTCTCCTGGCTGTGGGAACCGGCGTTGGCAGCTGGAGCCCCAAGTCCCTGATCTTCCTGCCGGTGATTCACAAGCACCTCTGCTGCAGCTTCAGGTCTAGGCAGGCATCTCCTTTGAATTTTGCCAGTGGTTTTTAGGCGGTTCCTGGCTCGGGAGCGGTGTCGGTGTGCTCCCCGCTGCACCTAGTCCTTCCACTGCGGAAAGACCATGTTAGTTTGACTGATTATGGGCAACGCCTGAGCTAGGTGGAGAAGGGAACTTGCAAGATCCATTGTGGTGTTCCTGCTCTGTCACAATAGCTTATTTCCAGGCTTTAATATCTTAAGATGCTTCACCTGGATCTGCAAGAGCAATTTCTCCGTGCTTTTGAGCTCAGTTCTGGGTCTGCTTCCCTTCTGTGTATCGTGCAGAATTGCTTCCAAAATGGATGTTCTTTGTGAGAAGGCTCTGGGATTCGTGGTTGCTCTGTAGATCTCTCTTATCTCAGAGCTTGGTAATGGTGGGCAGAGCTGATGACGACGACGTCCTTCGCTGTAGGGACTTCACTGAATGACTGAACTGGAAGAGAAGGATTTAAAGAGTCTGTGAGAGAAATCCTCATCCTGGTTCTCAGACCTGCCTAGGTGATGGGGAAATTCAGGAGCTCTAGGGCTGGGGTATTTTTTAGCAGGTGAATTCATAATGAGTGTCAGTAAATAAAACCCAGGAAGGACGTGGATGTGCTCCTCAGCGGTCCCTCCCCAGGGGCTGGGATGGCTCCTGGGGAGCTCTGCGACTCCAAACCCCATCACCTTCAGTGTGAGAACTGGGAAGAGTCCATTCCCTTTTCACAGAATGAACTGAGGTTGGAAGGGACCTCAGGAGACCACCCAGTCCAACCCCCTGCCAGAGCAGGGTCACCCAGAGCAGGTCCCTCAGGAATGTGTCCAGGTAAGGGTTGAATGTCTCCAGAGAAGGAGACTCCACCACCTCTCTGGGCAGCCTCTGCCAGGGCTCTGCCACCTTCAAAGGCAAGAAGTTCCTTCTCATGTTGAGATGGAACTTCTGATGTTCCAGTTTGTGCCTGTTCCCTCTTCTCCTGTCACTGGGCACCCCTGGAAAAAGCCTGGCCCCATCCTCCTGGCACCCACCACCCATTTCTAGGTCTTGATCAGATGATCAGACCCCCTTCAGCCTTCTCTTCTCCAGACTAAGGAGACCCAAGTCCCTCAGCCTTTCATAGAATCACAGAATCATAGAATCATTTAGGTTGGAAGAGACCCTTGGGATCATCAAGTCCAACCATCAGCCCTACTCTACAAGTTCTCCCCTACACCAGATCCCTCAACACCACATCTAATCTACTCTTAAACACAGTCAGGGATGGGGACTCCACCAACTCCCTGGGCAGCTGATTCCACTGACTGACCACTCTCTCTGGGAAAAACTTTTTCCTCATAGGAGAGATGCTCCAGGCCCCTCATCATCTTGGTGGCCCTCTGCTGTCCCCTCTCCAGCAGTTCCCTGTTCTTCTGGAACTAGGGAGCCCAGAACTGGTCCCAGTGCTCCAGAGCAGAGCAGAAGGGGAGCATGACCTCCCTTGCCCTGCTGGCCACGCTCTTCCTGATGCCACCCAGGATGCCACTGGCCTTCTTGGCCACAAGGACACAGTTTCATTCCATGTGGTTCCTAACTGGAATTTATTATTATTAATTTATATATATTTTTTGGTGCTTTTCAGGTGCTGGAGAGTCTGGGAAAAGCACCATCGTGAAGCAGATGAAGTAAGTGAGAGCGCGGAGGGTGTTTTGGGCGTAAAGCGCTGCCCTCCTGGCTTGGCTTAGGAACGACAGCTTGGTTTTCTTCCAGGATTATTCACGAGGACGGCTACTCGGAGGAGGAATGCAAACAGTACAAAGTGGTTGTCTACAGCAATACCATCCAGTCCATCATTGCCATCATCAGAGCCATGGGAAGGCTAAAGATAGACTTTGGGGAAGTCGCCAGAGCAGTAAGTATTTCACTCATTTCCTTTGCTCTGACTCCGTCAGTTGCGTTAATGAATCCCGGAAATTCAGTCCGTGTCGCTCGCAGTGGAAATAGGCTTCTTACAGGGTGGAACAGCAAAAGGGCTTTCATAATCCATAATGAATTGCCAGTACAAAGCCTTGAGTATTTTACTGAGGTTATGGGTGAAAACACTTTAAAAAACCATATATAATCCCCAAATCTTGGCCTTAACTCTTTGAATTTTGAACAAAATTCTCAGTTTCGGTTTAAATGGCTTGACATCAGTCCTCAGTAGTGTTTCACGGTCTGGGTTCAGCTGAAGGTTCAGCTTCACCTTTGCTTTGAGGAGGTAGAAAATGAAGTAAGGAAGTTTTTACCCCTGTGGTGGTGGGGTCAGGATGGGCAGGACGAAGAGTAGGAGAAGGGAAATGTGTGTTCCAGCCCAGGAACAGCCTGGGACTTGCTGCCTGGCACTAATTCTTCTTGTGCACAGTTAATGTATGATCAGTGAAGTAATTTATTTCTTCACTATCCAACCACAGTCATTTTGAACTTAGGGTATAAAGTAGGTGCTCCAGTTTTCCTGGTCCTCTGCTGGAGTGGGTACAGAGGCCCTGGAGATACTGGGAGGGGCTGGAACCCCTCTGCTGGAGGACAGGCTGAGAGATGGGGGGGTTCAGCCTGGGGAAGAGAAGGCTCCAGGGAGACCTCTGAGCCCCTTCCGGTCCCTCCAGGAAAGCTGGGAGGGACTCTGGATGAGGGGGGGAGCCCTAGGAGAAGGAAGAAGGGTTTGACACTGCAAGAGGGGAGATGGAGCTGAGATGTGGGGAAGATCTTCTTTGGTGTGAGGGTGGTGAGAGCCTGGCCCAGGTTGCCCAGAGAAGCTGTGGCTGCCCCATCCCTGGAGGGGTTGAAGGCCAGGTTGGAGGTGGCTTGGAGCCCCGTGGTGTGGTGGGAGGTGTCCCTGCCCAGGGCAGGGGGTGGCACTGGGTGGGATTTAAGGTCCATCTCAAACCATTCCATGGCCAGGCTCCTGGCTGAAGGGCAGATCTTCATTACTCCAAATCCTCCCTCCCATTCCCCTCTGCCTTTCCTCCGTGCTTGCCGAGGCTGAGGAGTGATCTCAGCCTCACTGAGGACGAACCTCCTAAAATCCAAGGTCCTTTCTCAGTTGCCCTGCCCAGGCTAAGCTGGCTTCCCAAAAACAGAAAGCCTGCTGCCAGGAATTTTCTCCTGTCACAATCCACCCCAAAGGGCAAACAACTTCCCCGCTTTCCTAGGAAAAAGCCTCAGGGTAACCAAATCTATTGTCTTTATTGTGCTGGGGAGGTGCTCTTTGGCATAGCCCTAGCTCAGGTTTGTGCTGGGCAGTATGGTGTAGGGATCGATAAGAACCAGTTCGAAGCTGGGAACTTGCTGGGTTGTTGGGGGTGTGTCTCTTAGATCTCCCCAGAGGCGGCTGGCGGGACCCATGGCTGCAGAGATGAACATCAGGGAGATGTAGATCAACCTGGTTTTCACTTTCAAACTCTGCTCGTGCAGTTGTAGAGGAGCGAGGTCCTGCTCTGAGACTTAAGGATTTCTCACGCTCTGGGGCAAAGGCTCAACCCCTGCTCAGCCCATTCCACCTCCCAATGAAGTGCCCTCTTCAGAAATTGGTCTCCACTCTGACAGCTCTTGTCCCAAATGCCAACTCCTCCGAGCTTTAAACCCATAATCATCCAAAGCTGCTTCTGATACTGAATTTTCCCTTGCTACCATCCTGTACAACACCGTAATAGAGATCTTCCAGTTCATTATTTAACCTGTAGTTCATTAATCTATAGCAGAACATTGACATTCTTACCTTCCCCTTAACATGGGGCACCGGGTTGCCCAAATCTCGGGTTTCTGGTGTGAATTCTGCCTGTTTTTTGGAGCAGTGATCCCAGACAGAGCTCATCTTCCTCACAGCCAGAGTGAAGTAACTTGATTTGGGGAAGAAAAGCGGATCGACAGTGCGAGAGAAGGCACCACGCTTCCCTGGAGCAGTTGCCCCCCGGGACCGTTCCTGTTCAAAAAGGCATCAGTGAGGATAAAGGGTAGAACTAACTTGTTTTGTTCCACGTTTTCCCCCAGGATGATGCCCGTCAGCTCTTCGTGTTGGCGGGCAGCGCGGAGGAAGGGGTGATGACCGCCGAGCTGGCCGGCGTCATCAAGCGGTTGTGGAGGGACGCCGGGGTTCAGGCCTGTTTCAGCAGATCCAGAGAATATCAGCTGAACGACTCTGCCTCATAGTAAGGGACCATGAACTGTCTGTCGGGCTCTTTCCAGCTTAAAAAAAAACCAAAACAAAAAGAAACCCAAAACCCCAAAAAACCCTCCATGGGGTTCAAAAAGGGCTGGTGTCCCTGAGCGGGGTGGTATTTGGGTGGTGAGGGGGTAGAGGGAAACCGTTGTCTGACTGGTTTAAACTGGGCAGGGCTCAGGCTGAGCTCAGCACTCAGTTCTGCTGTTTGTCTTCTCTGTGTGTTTTATTGGGGGGGAGGACAAAAAGCTCCAATTCCTTGGTTTGTGGCTGGGTGAGTCTGCTTTTCATGGAGGAATGTGCCCTGGTGGCCAAGAAGGCCAAGGCATCCTGGGGGGCATCAGGAAGAGTATGACCAGCAGGTCATCCTCCCCCTGTGCTCTGCTCTGCCCTGGGGAGGCCCCATCTGGAGCACTGGGACCAGTTCTGGGCTCCCCAGTTCCAGAAGGACAGGGAACTGCTGGAGAGGGGACAGCAGAGGGCCACCAAGATGATGAGGGGCCTGGAGCATCTCTCCTATAAAGAAAGGCTGAGGGACTTGGTTCTCCTTAGTCTGGAGAAGAGAAGGCTGAGGGGGGTGTCTGATCAACACCTAGAAATGCTTCAAGGGTGGGTGTCAGGAGGGTGGGGCCAGGCTTTTTCCAGTGGTGCCCAGTGACAAGAGAAGAGGGAACGGGCACAAACTGGAACATCAGAGGTTCCATCTCAACATGAGGAGGAACTTCTTTCCTGCAAGTATGGCAGAGCCCTGGCAGAGGCTGCCCAGAGAGGTGGTGCAATCTCTGTCTCTGGAGACATCAAGAGTCATTGAGATGTGGTGTTGAGGGATATGGTGTAGGGGAGAACTTTGTAGAGTAGGGCTGATGGTTGGACTTGATGATCCCAAGGGTCTTTTCCAGCCTGAATGCTTCAAACCCTGCCTGGACACGTTCCTATGGGACCTGCTCTGGCAGGAGGTTGGAGTAGATGATCTCCAGAGGTCCCTTCCAACTCCGGATCATTCTGTGAAGAGCTGGAATTAAGGTAGCTTCTTGCAGTGGGTGATGAGCTGTGTCCCCTTCATTAGCCTCATAGGAAGGTGTGACCCCTCCTGATTAAACACCAAATTGGTAACGAGCAACGATTTCCAAGAGTGGGATCTCCTGAATTTGGTCACTTGATGCTCAGGGGGTTCTTCTCCCTGTGCCTGGGGGCAGCGCTGGGGGCTGGATTGAAACCCCCTCGTTGTTCTGCTTCCAAAACCATTGGGAAGTTCCGACTAGAAATTACTGACTGGGCTGTTGCTGGTGAGTTAATGAGACTTTGGACTAAATGCCTTACCTCTTTCATGCCTCATCTTCCTCGAGATCTTCATCTTCATCATCTCATCTGCTTCCAAGAGGCAAGTTGGCACCGGGAGGGGGGAAACTATTTTCTTTTCGTGAGCAAAACAGTTGTTGTTGCTTTTTGGGGTTTTGGGTTGTTTTAGTTTTTCTCCTCGTTAAAGTCAGGTGCTTTGTCTCACTAGAACTGATACTCAAATCCCTGAATGGATGATTTTTGGAGGGGGTTAATTTGCCTCCTGACGTCCAGCTGAAGACTTGTCTCCATTTTGCCAGGTTTTAAGCCTTTGAAAAAGAAAAAAGAAAAGAATTTGGAAGGGCTTTATTGAAAAAAGGGGAAAATAAAACAAGCCAGCCCCCTTCAGCTGTGTCACAGCTCTGTTGCCTGCTGGCTCTTTCACCACAGAGTGTCTTTTTTTTTGCTTGAAAATAAGAATTCTTCTAAATTTGTAACACCTTGGCAGGGTATCGGGGGTTTAGATCAAGGTGAGGGAGATGACAAGAGGCGGCTTGCTCCGATCCACGTGCGAGAAGGAAGCTGCAGATTCAAAGGAGAAGGGGGAGGGGAAAAAAGATGAAGTCGGGGGTGGAGAGTGGATGAGGGAATAATTTAATGAGAAGATAAAAGAAAAGCTTAAAGACTTTTGGAGCGGAAGATCTAGGACAGAAAACCCAAGCGGTTGAGTGGAGCTTAAGGAGGAAGCTGGGGGTGGGGAACCCGCTGGTCAGGTTTGAAAGAGGAGGAGGAGGAGGAGGAGGAGAAGGGTGAAGGCTGGCTGGAATAAACAGGGCATAAAAGGATGGGGAGGCTGGGGACAGAGGACATCAGCCAGCAGTGTGCCCAGGTGGCCAAGAAGGCCAACAGCATCCTGGCCTGGGTCAGGAGGAGCGTGGCCAGCAGGAGTAGGGAGGTGATGGTGCCTCTGATGAGGTGCCACTGAGGTGCCTCAGGTGGTGCCACTGGTCAGGCCTCACCTCGAGTGCTGTGTTCAGTTCCGGGTCCCTCACTACAAGAAGAACATTGAGGTGCTGGAGTGTGTCCAGAGGATGGCCACCAGGCTGGTGAGGGGTCTGGAGAACAAGTCTGGTGAGGAGACGCTGAGGGAACTGAGAGTGTTCAGCCTGGAGAAGAGGAGGCTGAGGGGAGACCTCCTTGCCCTCTACAGCTCCCTGAAAAGAGGGTGTAGAGAGGTGGGTGCTGGACTCTTCTCCCAAGGGAATAAAGACAGGACCAGAGGAACTGGTCTGAAGTTGGGGCAGGGGAGGTTTAGACTGGATATGAGGAGGAATGACTTTACTGGGAGGGTGGTCAGGGACTGGAACAGGAGGTTCCCACCAAAGAAGTTCTTCCCCACATCTCAGCTCCATCTCCCCTCTCTCAGGGTCAAACCCTACCCCCTCCTCCTCGGGCTCCTCTCCCTCATCCAGAGTCCCTCCCCAGCTTTTCTGGAGCTCCTTGAGGGACTGGAAGGGGCTCCGGGGTCTCCCTGGAGCCTTCTCCTCTCCGGGCTGAACCCTCCCTGGATCCCAAACCCCCAGGGTTTTCCCAGCTCCTAATGCCCCTCTATCAACCAGCCCTCTCTTTTGGTGTGAGATTTCAAGCGTCTGTATTTTCAGGTGCTTTATCTAACACCTGGCAATAACAGCAGGTGGATAATGCTTTAACATATTTCACTTGCTGCTTTCATTGCTTTTTCCCAACTTTCCTGCTGACACCAGGCTGCAGAAACTGTGGGTAATTATCTGCAGTCTCCCAGGCAATTAGCATAGTTTCTGATTAACGTTCTCTTATTCTGCCGTATCTTGTTTTGTTCCCAAGGGACAAGTTTTGGCCTGAATTCCCTGCCGCGATGCTGAGGGAAAACTAGATTATCAGTGCTGGGTGAAAACTAGAATATTTCCATGTGGGTGTTTTCCTCCTCTTTGTTTCCAAGCCATCGTGTCCCCCAAGTTGCTTTCCCCTCCTGTAGCATCCCCTTGGGATCCTGGCTCAGGTTCATAGAGGGTGTATTTTTCGCCTTTGGCTCTGTTTTCGCTGGCCCAAATGAGCTTTGAGATGGATAAAGGTAACACCCAGCACCCCTTTTCCCGCAGATCCTCCTCTCTTAACTCCTTTTCTGCTCCATCTGTTGGAATCCAGCTGAACACTTACTGGGGAAGAGGCAGAAATCCATCTGGATCCCAGACCCCCATCTCTCTGCCACCTTGGCATCTTTGTCCCCTCCCTTGGCAAAGGCTGGGCTTTTGTTTGCTGCTCTGCCCTGGGGCCTGACGGTGACAGTCCCCTCTCCCCCTCCTTCCCAGAGTCCAGGGCTGCAGATAAGAAATGCTTTGTATGAATCTTTCAGAGCTCTTTTTGGCCTGGAAAACCGTGGGGGGGTTTAATTTGTTTTGGTTTGGGTTTATTTTGAAGTGCTAAAAGCGAACAGGCTGAATTTGTTAGGGAAATACCATGGCGGGGTTGGTGTGAGCCTGCAGAGGAGGAGGAGGAGGAGAACTCTCTTACCTGCAGCAGCTCAAAGCTGTTCCCTTTCAGAACACCCCGCTCCTGCCCCCGGTGTTTCTTAAGAGTGTCTGGAATGGCACCCCACTGAAACTGGAATCAACCCTTGCCCAGGCAGGTACTGAACCAGTGCCAGGACAGGCTGGGGAGGCGGGGGGGACACACACTGTCACACCAGTTACGCTGCAGGCTTTTGCTCAGCTTTCTTTTTCTATTTTTCTTCTATTTCAAGGGTGAAAAAAACCAACCCAAACCAAAACAAAGAAGGGAGACCAAGGCAAACTGCCTTTTCACCAGTGTGTGTTTGCCAAGGCACGCTGGAAGCCTGAGAAATATCTGGCTCTGCAAACCAGCGTCTGAGGGAAGACAGGGTGAGGGGGGGGCAGCCTCTGAAAGGCATTAATAACCCCACACACACACTCCAGCTCCCACATCCCACTTTCTCGAGGGTGGGAAGCCCAATGGGGCAAGATCTGCTGCTCATAAAACCACCCCAAAGGGGCAAAGCTTTCTCTGTGGACCATCAACAAGACACCCCAGAGCTCCCCAGTCCCCACACTGTTCCCCACCCAGCATGAGTCGTTCTGGGACCGTGCTTAGCCCAAAGTTGGCGGGGACAGTGGGGACACAGTCTGGGTGCTGCTGAGGGTGTCCAAGTCCCCAAGAATAACTGCCTTCCAGTAGCTGAAGAGGGCTCCAGCAAAGATAGGGAGGGACTCTGGATGAGGGAGGGGAGCCCTAGGAGGAGGAGGAGGAGGAAGGGTTTGACCCGGAAAGAGGGGAGATGGAGCTGAGATGTGGGGAAGAACTTCTTTGGTGTGAGGGTGGTGAGAGCCTGGCCCAGGTTGCCCAGAGAAGCTGTGGCTGCCCCATCCCTGGAGGGGTTGAAGGCCAGGTTGGAGGGTGCTTGGAACACCCTGGTGTGGTGGGAGGTGTCCCTGCCCAGGGCAGGGGGTGGCACAGGGGGAGCTTTAAGGTCCCCTCCACCCTTAGCCATTCTTTGACTGTATGAAACAGCTTCCTCCATCGTGTGGCATCAGAGAGCTGTCGAGGACGGTGTTAATTTGTTGTTGCTAAAGGAGGTGAACTCTGCTCTGGTGAGACCTCACCTGGAGTCCTGTGTGCAGGTCTGGAGCCCTCAAGAGAGGAAGGACATGGACCTGATGGAGCAGGTCCAGAGGAGGGCCACCAAAATGCTCTGGGGGTTGGAGCACCTTTGCTCCCAGGACAGGCTGAGGGAGCTGGGGTTGTTCAGCCTGGAGAAGAGCAGGCTCCAGGGAGACCTCAGAGCAGCCTTCCAGTCCCTGAAGGGGCTACAGGAAGGCTGGGGAGGGTCTGTTTCCAAAGGCCTGCAGGGACAGGACAAGGGGCAATGGCTTCAAGCTGGAGAAGAGCAGCTTTAGATGGGCTATCAGGAACAGGTTCTTTCCTCTGAGGGTGGTGGAGCACTGGGAGAAGTTGCTCAGGGAGGTGGTGGAGGCCCCTTCCCTGGAGATCTTCAAGGGGAGGCTGGAGGAGTCCCTGGGCAACCTGGTCTAGTTGGGGGTGTCCCTGCTGACAGCGGGGAGGTGGGACTAGATGACCCTAGAGGTCCCTTCCAGTCTGGACCATTCTATGATTCTATGAACGAATGTGATTCTGCTGGGGGTGGTTCTTGAGGCTCCATTCGTTCCTCCTGCCATGTTTGAGGTGCCCTTGCCCTTTAAAAGCGAGCTGCTGGATTTATTGCCTTGTGCTTTGATGCGAAAGACCTTGACTGCTTCGTGTTGCCCCGAGAGATACCGGTCTTGGCACGGCCTCAGCAGCAGCCAGTGCTGCTTCCCAGCCTTGCTGCTTATCAGGCCCCAGTTCGCTGAGCCCTACCCAGCGCGTGGGGCAAGGTGGTGTGGGGAGGGCTCCCAGATCACCCCACAAAACTTCCCCAAATCAACCCTTGGGGATAAGGGGAAGGGAGGGGTGGGTTGTTTGCCCTGTGTTCGAGGCCCGTCCTGCGTGAAAACGAGGAGTAAATTCCCCAGGGAAACGCTGACACGCCTTCCTTCTGCAGTTTATAAAAGATTCATGGCCCATCATGCAGCCTAATAAAATAAAATAAAATAAACAACCCAAAAAGCAACCCAAAACCCCACCTTGTGTTGTCTCTTCTCCTTTAGTTACCTGAACGACTTGGATAGAATATCCCAGCCGACCTACATTCCCACCCAGCAGGACGTTCTGCGGACCAGAGTTAAAACCACCGGCATCGTGGAAACCCACTTCACCTTCAAGGACCTGTACTTCAAGTAAGCCAAGCCCCTGGGGGCTGCAGGGCATCATCTTGGGCACCTGGTGGGTATTCCTCACCACCACCGTGGCCACAAAGCCTCCTCTCCTCACCCTCCTCCTCACTGCCGTTCCTCCCCCTTCTCTCGCTGGCATCGCTCACTGGGGAGACCAGTTTGACTTTTCTTTGCCTTTTTCTTCTGTTCTTTTCAGCTGCTTTTCTGTTGGGATCGCAGACACAGGTACCGGCTGCTTGGTTACAGGTGCCCCCATGCACCCCACACCCCCTGCCAATAAAAACCCCATCCAACCACCCCAAACAATACTAAAAGGACACTGACTCCTGGGTTTTGTGTTTGAATTTAACCCTTTCCTACAAAGGGGGAGATGACAGCTCTCCCCACAGTCCCAGCCTCGCCTCTGGGCTGCCTGGTCTTCTCCAGGAGGCTGTAGGTGGTGACAGTGGGGACCTTGGTGTGACACCGCTGGGGATGGGACTTCCCTGTCCCCTCCGCCTTCTGCATCCAGTCCCTGCAGGGCTTGGGCCTGGCAGTGTCCCTTTACTATCACTAATGGAGCTCCCTCTAACCCCGTAGCGGCTGCTCGCCTGCCCTTCAGCTCTCTTCCTCCCCGCTCTCCCGCCGCTCGTTAGAAAATCCTCGTTAGATCCTGGCTTTGGATCCCGTGTGGGCTCCCGACAAACAGCCCGGAGCCCCGTGGGGTCAGGCTTTCTGTGTCCCATAACGTGGGTGTCAGAAAAGGGAAGCTCCCCTCTCTGGGATGGGTTCCTTTCCTCTGTCACAGCGTTTTCAATCCTGTGTCACTCCCAGCCTTTAAATAAGCATTTATTTGCTTATTTTCCATTTAGTTTGTGGTTGAAAACAGTTTGAAAGAGCTATGGCAAAAGATCCGAGCGCAAGCGTGTGACTGCATAACCCCAGTTGTAAAATCTGATGTGTTTGCAGGCTTTTTGGGGGCAGAACAGTTGCCTTTTGGTTTCTGGACCGTCTTAACTTCGGTTTTAACAAAAATGCCGCAGGGTTTTGCGTCACCCAGCTCTGGTTCCTTCGTCTGGGGCAAAAAAACCTAGTCGTGATATATCAGGTTTAGCCTTTCCAGCTACTTGAAAATCCTTGGGTCTGACTAATGGAGCTGAGAGCAGGGGGTGGTGGGGGGTGTTTTTTCATCATTTAATGGTTAAACCCCTCCTTTTCGAAGGGAAGGGGCTGCTCTTTCCCCAGTGCTGAGAGGGCAATCCCTCCTTCCCCGGAGTCACTGATCATGCGGGGAGCCCGAGACACCCTCGTCCCCTCTCAGGGGGATTTGCTCCACAAAGGGAGGCATTAATACCTCTTAAAGCCTGAAGCTGCCATCATAGTTCCCACCATGGAAGGCTTGATGTTCCATCTCAGCCGTGACTTAAGGGGCTGAGGTGGCTTCAGCAGTGCTGTGACACGACTTGGGGATCAATTGGGATCTTGGCCATGCCCAGATGCCAGGGATGGTGGTCCATTCTGGACCTCTCGGCGCTGACAGCAGAGTGATGGCAAATGAGGGAAGTGAGGAAATACCCTGTATCCTCACAGAGATCTGGGACCTTTCCCTCTGTGGTCCACGGGGGATGATTTACTCCACTTCCTCAGAGCCACCAGAGGGACATCCATGTCCTCTGGGCTCCCACCTGACAGCGTTGGGACCCTGTCCCACAGTTGTACTCCCCTACAGCAAGAGGGGAGCTGTGCAGGGCACCAAGAGCAGGGAAGGTTCTTACAGGGGAGAAGTTCTAGGAAGAATTTCTTTGGTGTGAGGGTGGTGAGAGCCTGGCCCAGGTTGCCCAGAGAAACTGTGGCTGCCTCGTCCCTGGAGGGGTTGAAGGCCAGGTTGGAGGGGGCTTGGAGCAACCTGGTTTGGTGGGAGGTGTCCCTGCCCAGGGCAGGGGGGTTGGAACTCCATGATCTTTAAGGTCCCTTCCAACCCAAACTGTTCCATAATTTACCTTAAACAGGAGCTGGGATTTCACTGAACAGCCCTTCTGGCTCCTTTGGCATCATGAAACTGGGGTGCTTTTGACCCAGCCTGGGTGGTTTCTCTCTCGTCTGCCTGTTTGCTCTGCTAACAAATTGATGGTTATGATTGTCAGGGCTCAATAAAAATTCTATGAGCAGCTCTGCAGCCTTCAAACTTCAGATTATTCTGGTTTGTTGGTTGGTTGGTTGGTTTTTCATACCCAAAACTGCTTCTTAACCCCATGAACTCTTCTCCTGGGCCCTGGTAATGGTGGGTGGGGAGCGTGTCCCAGCTAACCCCCCCTCAGACCCACTGTAAATGACCTGGAAGCGCTGACGGGGAGGAGGTGTTTGGAGTCCCGGTCAAGCAAATGGATGGTTGCTAAGGAAATAGGAGGCAGAGAACAAAGTGAACCCGTCTGGGTGAATCAGCAAGAGTTCTGGAGAGTATCAGCTGGTTCTTCCTGCTGAAATTGTCCTACAGAACTTCAAAATCCAGCAGGATTTAAAAGGGAGGGCTCGGAGCTGTTGGCCTGGCCGATGGCAGGCTCTGTGTGTTTTCACCCCAAAACCCTGCGGTTTTAGAGTCCTCAGTGGAGCCTCCTCTGTCGCCCGACATGGTGGCCAGGGAGGGAGGTGTCCATAGCTTCTGAGATGGTTCTCCTGCCTCTTCCAGGATGTTTGATGTTGGTGGCCAACGGTCGGAGCGGAAGAAGTGGATCCACTGCTTTGAAGGTGTGACGGCAATTATCTTCTGCGTGGCCCTCAGCGATTACGACCTCGTCTTGGCTGAAGATGAGGAGATGGTATGTGATAGAGGAGTTTTCAGCCCCAGCCTGCCCGAGGCTGTAGGGGAAGGGAGGTGGAATCACAGGGTGGGCACATCTCTGTCTGGTTCCTCTTGTTCCAGGTCTTCAAGGGCTGTAAATTAGAGCATTTCCTTGCAGCAGCCTGAGGTATCTTCTCCCAGAAATGGAGTAAACATTATCATAGAATGGTTTGGGTGGGAAGGGACCTTAAAGCCCACCCAGTGCCACCCCCTCCCCTGGGCAGGGACACCTCCCACCACACCAGGTTGCTCCAAGACCCCTCCAACCTGGCCTTCAACCCCTCCAGGGATGGAGCAGCCACAGCTTCTCGGGGCAACCTGGGCCAGGTTCTCACCACCCTCACACCAAAGTTCTTCCCCACATCTCAGCTCCATCTCCCCTCTTTCTGTGTCAAACCCTTCCCTTTCCTCCTAGGCCTTCATCCAGAGTCCCTCCCCATTTGTCCTGGAGCCCCTGGAGGAACTGGAAGGGGCTCTAAAGTCTCCCTGAAGCCTTCTCTTCTCCAGGCTGAACCCCCCCCAGCTCTCTCAGCCTGTCCTCCCAGCAGAGGGGCTCCAGCCCTCCCAACATCTCCATGGCTTCCTCTGGCCTTGCTCCAACAGCTCCATGTCCTTCTGCTGTTGGTGGCCCCAGTGCTGGAGGCAGCACTGGGCAGGGAGGGTCTCCCCAGAGCAGAGCAGAGAGGCAGAATCCCCTCCCTTGCGCTGCTGGCCACGCTGCTGGGGATGCAGCCCAGAGTGTAGGGGCCTTTCTGGGCTCCAGCACAGGTTGCCAAGGTGTTGGTGGATGAGAAGCTCCAATAACAATGGGGACAGGAGATTTTTTTTCCAGGCCCTGGTCACTGGGAGGTGCTCTGAGATTTCCCCCCAGCCTGTCCCTGTGTGGAGGAACAAACACATCTGGGGAGAGTCAGAGGATGAGGAAGTGGCCTGTCTCTTCCTGATGGGGTGGCAGTGACGATATGTTGGTGACACTCACCTCTTTATTGTGGCCTTTGCTCAAAACCTGTCCGTCCCCCCCCCCGCCCTGTCCTCCCCGAATAACTGTGGAATGAGGCATCACCCCCTCCTTTCTCGTTTTATTTTCCAGAACCGGATGCACGAGAGCATGAAACTCTTCGACAGCATCTGTAACAACAAGTGGTTTACAGACACCTCCATCATTCTCTTCTTGAACAAGAAAGACCTGTTTGAGGAGAAGATTAAGAAGAGCCCCCTGACGATCTGCTACCCTGAGTACACAGGTAGAGCCGGGCCACTGAGACCCTGAGATGGTGGGACTTGATGATCCTGAGATGGTGGGACTTGATGATCCTGAGATGGTTGGACTTGATGATCCCAAGGGTCTCTTCCAACCTAAATGATTCTATGATTCTATGACCCTGCTTTGTTTGCCCCTGGGGCCAGGGACGAGTCAGTAAAGCCCATACAATCCAGGATAAGTTAAAAACTTACCTTTTTTCCCCCTTTCCCTTATGTCTTGGGGAGCACCTTTGGGCTCTCCAGTTCACTGGAAGCTCAGAAAGGATGTGGTCTCGTTGAGAACAGCCCTTCTCCGTGTGTGTTGTGGCCCAGAGTGCGAATAGCGGAGTGTCACACTCCAGCAAATCGAGGTTGCTCCCATTATTAGGACAATACCATGATTTAACCTCATTTTCAGAGGCTGAGAAACCTCTCCACACCCTGGGGATGGTGGCTTTCCACCCATGTTTTGGGGACGGCCAGCCCTGCACGGGGACAGTGCTTCACTTCTCTGCTTGGAGGCGTTTCCATTTCCTTCAAACCTCCTTGTTGCTGTCACTTGTCACTCTTCTGACCCAACTACCTGCTCCTAGTATGAAATGTAAATATTTGTGGAATTGTCTGGGTTGGAAAGTACCTTTGAGATCATCCAGTCCAACCATCAACCTCGCTCTGACAAAGCCCATCACTAACCCATGTCTCTCAGTGCTCTGTCAGTCTGGCTTTTAAATCCCTCCAGGGATGGAGCCTCAACCCCTTCCCTGGGCAGCGCAGGCCAAGGCTGAAGAACCATTTCCATGTCCAAATTGTTCCTAATCTCCAATCTCCCAGGGAAACTGGAGGCCGTTTCCTCTTGTCCCATCTCCTGTTCCTTGGGAGAAGAGACCAACACCCCTGGCTACACGCTCCTTTCAGGGAGTTGGAGAGAGGGAGAAGGTCTCCCCTCAGGCTCCTCTTCCCCAGGCTGAACACCCCCAGCTCCCTCAGCCTCTCCTCAGAAGTTCTCCAGACCTTTGCTTTTGTCTCCAGACCCCTCACCAGCTCTGTTGCCCTTCTCTGGACCCTCTCCAACCCCTCAGTGTCTTTTTTTTGGTTTTTTTTTGTAGTGAGGGGCCCAAAACTGGACCCAGCCCTCGAGGTGGGGCCTCACCAGTGCCCAGTCCAGGGGGATGATCCCCTCCCAAGCCCTACTCCCCATGCTGTTCCTGATCCAGGCCAGGATGGTGGTGGCCACCTTGGCCACCTGGGCACACTGCTGGCTCCTGTTCAATCCACAGTTGTCCTAACAACCTTTTACCATGGGGCAGCCCCCAGGCTGGGAGCGTCCATGGAGGTTGGTGTGACCCAAGGGCAGGACCTGGCAACCCGTTCAGATCCCTCTGCGGACAGCCAACCATTCCTTTCAACAGTCTCTGGGTGGCAGAAGGAGTGACTCCTTGCAAGGTCACCCACCAGAAGCTGGAAATAAACTTCAGCTTTACCAGAAGGGGTTAACAGTGGATTTGGCTTTGTAGCTGGATAAGGCAGATGGTTGCAAGCTGCTTAGGAGGGACTTAAAAGATCTCTCTCTCTGCTGTGACCTGCTGGCCAAAGTGAAGGATCGGGTCTTTTCCAGGCTCCAACACGTACGAGGAAGCGGCTGCCTACATCCAGTGTCAGTTTGAGGATCTGAACCGCAGGAAAGACACCAAGGAGATCTACACACACTTCACCTGCGCCACCGACACCAAGAACGTGCAGTTCGTCTTCGACGCTGTCACGGACGTCATCATTAAAAACAACCTGAAGGAGTGCGGGCTCTACTGAGGGCGGAGGTAAAGCCCAGCTTCTTTGAAAGCCTTTTTTTGGGTGGGTTTTGGGCAAGGTTTTGGGCCTCCTTCCTCTTCTCACAAACGGGTTGTTTTTCTTGCCTTTTCAGTTTTTAAAAGGCGACGGTTTTTGGGAGCCGGGCTCTTCGCCTGCCCGGCGGGGACGGCTGCCAGCGCCAAGAGGACCCAAGGGCGAACCCGCCAACAGCAGCATGCAGAATCCTTGCCTTCTTTAGCACAATCTTCTGTATTTTGGGAGGGGGGTGGGTGGGAAGGTGGGGGGGAAAGGGACCTTTTTTTAACAGAGAGGAGAAGGTTGGAGTTAGGTCCAAGTGAAACGACCCTTTAAAAAGTGTGACCAGATCCCTCCCTCCCTCCGGGTGACGATCTTCAACCCCCTCCAGCCCGGGTGTTGGATTCCACACCTTCCATATGTAGCTTTCTCTCTCTCTCTTTTA